>VZSC01009408.1:4226-48807 GCA_013398225.1 Steatornis caripensis
AAGCCTTGCTGAAGTCAAGGTAGACAACATCCACTGCTCTCCCCTCGTCCACCCAGCCAGTCATGTTTCCCCATGCAGGAGCTCTGCATATGAATAGGAAAGAGTCTGGGCAACAGCCACCCTGCACAGCATATCTTTTCTCTCTGCACACCTGAGGTACAGTCCTAAAAGCAGCTCCCTCCTCCAATACTTTTTACAGATCATGAAGGGAGGTTGGGTTCATCTGGCTGAGACCCAGATAACAGCAGCATTGCAGGACAGGAGAGGACAGATGATAAACGGGGAGAGTCACTGGCCTTGTTCCCACATCCCTCAGTCTGGCAGCATATCTGCTAGCCAGGGCTATTGGCCAGCCCAATGTTGACTTTGTTTCCAAGAAGAGAAGGAGCAGCAGTCAAATATAAACTGTGTGACAGAGGAATTTGATCCCTGATTGTATAACATCCATTGCCCAGAGTCCTCTCCATTCCTCAGATGGCATATAAATTAAATTAACATAAGTAATAACCATTTTGGCAAGTCTTAAAATAGAACAAACATAGAACAGATGAAAATGAGCAGGTTGTATTACTTGCTGGTCGGAACTTGCTTCCTGCCAACCAATCTGATACACAAAGAAAAGGCACAAAAGGGACTGAGGCACTCAGTGAAGTTGTGCTTCTTCAGAGCAAAGCTTGGCTCTTCAGTGGCATCCGCTTGCACTTGGTGTGCGCGCATGAGCAGTGGGGTTCATCCCATGGAAATGACCACTCTGTATGCATGTGCATGACTTTCATCGTAATGTACCAGGTGTGATTTCTTTTTAAGGAAATCATCAGAGGCTAGTGAAATTTAACAGAAGTTTATATCTGAATATGCTTTTTATATTTTTACACTATCTTTTTCTTCTCCTTTGTACATGTACTGGTATCTCAAGTGCTTAAATTAATTCTTTAGTGATTTTTAGCCACTCCATTTGACTAGCCAGTTTGTTGCATCTGCAAAATTTTGTTCAAATTGCCAAGACAAAGAAAACAAAATAGCCCAGGAAGTAAGAGATGCTGGTATCTCTAAGTCACTGGCTTGTTGTCAAAGTGCAAATATTTTTGTCAACTGTGGCATATATTTACAGTTTCATCAGCATTTTGAATGTCGTGCCAGCTTTTCTTTAGTTTGATAAGCATGAGACTTTTAGGAAATTATGGTCATCTAACTTCCAAAAGGGACCAATAGTGTAAAATGTTAACTTTGTTTGAATGTGTATTGATTTCTATTGCACTGTTAGGTGCTATGTATATCAGTTATTTGGTATAACTTACTCTAAGTAAAGGCATGAAAACAGTGTGCAATATTGAAGTTGAATTGCCATTTCCTGTTGTACAGACCTCCATATAGTTACTTAGACCTCAGTAAACGGTACATTTTGTCTCTATATATGCTCAGGTCTCCGTTGGAAGGTTCATCCCTGAATTGGCTTGAATTTAGTAAAATTTGACAATCTGTTTAGATTTTCAGACTGAAGTCTACAAATATTTAAATGCAGTGTCATAGGCTTAAGACATTCAAAGAACAGAAAGAGTAAACTACAGTATTTTTTCAATGATCTGTTGTTTGTTTATCCTCGTAAGTTACCTCAGAATTGCTTTGAAATTACTCTGTATTTATAAAAGTCCTTGATGCTCTAAGGCAGACGCTCATATATAGTTTATTTCATTTACCTATATAGTCATTTTTCATATTGCAAAAATTCAGTTTCTGGTGCTCATAGCTTCAAAAGCATTACTTTACAAGAAATCTTAGAAATTAGATGGTTTTGTTCTGCAGAGTTGTAAATGTCTGGCAATCCCAGCAGAAATTCCCTGTGTGATGGAAGTTTGACCAGTCAGAACTGTCCACCCATTCCTACTAGATTCTAAAAAATGCAAGATTTTATATTACTGAAGAAAGAAACCAAGACTGAAGAGTCTGTATGAGAAGGCAACATGAGATACTGCTTCTTTGCACTGTCAGCTTTCAGGAGAAACCTGCTTTACTCTCCTTTGAGCACTCTCGCTGCCTCCTCTCCAGCTTCCTCATGGCTTACAGCTCCCAAGTGTGGTCAGAGAGTAAGAGTCCAAAGGGGTTAGTGCTAAACCTAGAGGAAGCAGTTGTCTTTCTGCTTTACTTTACTTCTCTGATTTGTGAAGCACAGAAGTTTTGTGGTTATATAAGCTAGGGTGGCTGCCCAAAACGGACTCCCAACTTCTGTTCTTGAAGCTTGAGTTAACTGAATAACTTACTTTGATTTTTGATGGTGCTTGTAGAGTATCAGTGTGAAACAGTATTGAAAGTTGGTTTTCGTAATGGTGGGGTTTGTGTCTTTGGGATAAAAATCAGTGTCTTGGAAATCCATTTATTTGTAATGATTTCTCTGGTCTCCAAACAGAACTTGCCAGATTGACAGGTTATGTTAACGCAGGTACATGCAAATGGATTTCCTGTTTATGAAGCAGATTAAAATATCTGAAAAGCTCTTCGAGGGAGGAATCTCAGGGCTGATGTTTTGATTAGTTTTGCTTTCACATAGCTGTTGATGGCTTTATTTATAGCTCTGCAGTATGATTAAATTTGATGGTGTGAAGTGTTCTCTCTCAGAGTGTGGCCAGACTGAAACACTGAATTAGGTATAGATGTGACCTAGGATTTATGTATAAAAGTAAGTCAGTTTTACCTATCACTCTCCCTTAGAAAATTATCCTACTAACCGTCTTTTCTCCTGCCTGAGCAGCTCTTTTCTGGAGTTCATGGTCAGGGCAGGGTGTGGGTATTTCTTTGATAAGACTCGTCTACTTTCTTCAGTCTGGACTCCAAAGTGACTAAAATGTTAATGGGGGAAGATGCTCAAGGGGCATTGAAAACAAACTTCAGGGTATATACACAGTAGGGTTGGCTTGGTTTCTGCATGCTAAAAGTACTCTGTTGAAGTTTGGTATTTATTGATAGGAAAGGAGTAATTTACCAGGAAAATATTTTGAGGGAGCCAGTTGTCTTTACTTTAGAGGCATACCATGTTAAAAACCAGGTTCTTCTGCCTGGGTGGAGGTACTCCATAGCACTGTGAAGTGGTCACACACAGGATCCGATTCATCTAGTAATCAGACGCTTTTTCTGAAGTCTCAGTAATGGCTCTTGTGAGGCACAACCATTCCAAGAGCTGGGTGTGACAGAACTGAGTGGCATTTGTATTACGCTTATTTTTCATCTGATGTGAAAAAATTTACAGCTCTGGAAACAGGCTCATGTTGCAGCAAGAAGAGAGCTATCATCTCTAGCATGTGTTGGAACTGGCAACTTTGATATATTTATGCAGGGATTATAGAGCTGGGTCAGGACTTAGCTCTTAACAGATGAACCAATGTCATTGACTGCAGAATCCAGGAGAACAAGTGACTGAGAAGGTGACATAGAAACTGTGGTGGGTTTGAGTAGCAGTTCACAGTTTTATTCTAACAGCACTTCCATAGTTGCAAATACAGTTTTACTCATTTTTATACTCCATGCCTGGGTACAGGCCTTTCCCCTATACTCTGCTTCAAGAGGATTTATGGCCATATTTATGGCCAACTTGGGAACAATGGCAAGAAATTTGATGGGATCCCAAAGTTCCCCTTTTAGCCAAGGTTCCAGCTTTCCCAGTCTGCCTCATAGTTGTTTCTGGTCCAGAGTTTTCTGATGGCCAAAATCCTAGGTCCATTAAATTGTCTTGTATTTATTCTGGAGCATGTTTTTTTAAATATCTGACCATGTTCCCCAAATATTCAGAAGAGTGACTTTTCCCAGTAACCGCCTCCAGATTGTAGTGGGCTCCTGCAATACCACTTAAAGTTTACTGACTTGGGCAGAGGGAGACTCTGAAGAGGGCAAAAAGCCCCACTCCAGTCCTAGTCATTGTGGCCCAGAAACAAATCTTCCTGTGCAAATGCTGGTGACTGAATATTTGACGTCATGAACTGTTTCATTTACATGGCACCATTCTGTTGCATGTGGCAGCTGCTTTTATCGCTTTGCTTGCTCTGTATCAAAAAAAAAAAAAAACCCTCTGATGCTGCATTCAGACAGACTTGAGCGCAAATCTTCCAGCCACTAATTCCCACTGTGGCTTTTCTCTTTAAGGAATTACATGTGTCTATGTCTCTCACATCAAGCTTTTTCAATAAACCTATATGGTACGAGCTGTACTTCGGGAGCTGGAGAGGGATTGTAGGATAGAGAGCAGGAACCCTGCCAATGGCAGCTAGAGAGGCACCATTCTTCTGAGAAGCAGACCAGAAGCTGTAATCACAGAGTGGGATTAGTCTGAGCAAGTGTAGGTGTCCACTAAGTAGCTGCCATCTCATCACTTCAGACTTTCTTTCTAGCCAGCAGAGAGAAATGTACGCTTCTATACATGGCTTATCCATCCTCAAGTAAATATCTGAGATGGTAAAAATGAACCGCACCCTAAAATGTCTGTTTCTCTCCCTATGCTCTAAAAGGAGTTTGGCACAACTAGCTCCAGTACAGCATCTACGGACACATAAAGTTCAGTGAACTGAGTCCTGCTTAGCCCGTGCACAGCCCCCTTTCTTTCTGCTGCCAGCCCTTTCCTTGGTTTCCCCTCAAAGGCCGCAGTAGTTGGGACTTCAGCTGCCCCAATGCTTCACCTCCTGTAGCTGAATCCTGCAAGGTTTCCTGTTGCCTCTCTTGCACAGAGGAGAGGCACACGGCAGAGTTGCCTGGGTAGAAGAGGTCTTGCTTAGGAAATGACCCAGCTGCCGAGCTACGCAAAATAGACGCTTTCTTGTTCTTGCAGCTTGGCATGTAATAAGCAAACTGTGTCATAGGACCAGGTTTGATCCTCATCTTGCTGCATAATAGCAAAGTTCAAATTACAAATTCAAGAGTGCCTTTGGCGCACTTACAGTGAAATTACCACTTTTTAAATTGGGCCTGTTTTTTTCATTGATACGCCTGTCTTAAGTTTTCTGATGCTATTTTTGTAGGATAATGATCTTACTGAGATGGAGTAATTCTCTGCCTCCTAAGCGGCTTCTCTCATTTGCTCTGCTGATTGCTCGGCATCCGTAAGAGCAGCAGGATTTGGTTGCAGACGTAAAGTCAGAGTTTTCTAAGTCTCTGTGTGAATGCTAATCAAAAGTTACATATATGTGTGTGTGTCTATTTTATATTTTTGTATTAATTGTTTGCATGAAGGGAGCCATTAATATGTTTATATAAAGGATAGTGAGATTGTCAGCCTCAGAAGAAAAGTACGGCCCTGAAAAGCCTTTAAGAACTCCATTGGTTAATTGTTTTAAAAGCAATCAAATCAGAAGAAGTAAGGGAAGGCAGTTTTATGTCGGTTGATCTCCTTATTTACCGTTTCTGATAAGCAAATGTCATCATCAAAGCTAACACTATGTAATTGGTATATATCTTTCCAGTCGAACTAAAAATTGAATAACCGTAATGGAAACGATACAGTGCATTGTAATTTTATTGTAACTCTAATTAGTGGTGTGCTCAGCACATGTGTCGTGATCCAAGCCTTTCATACATTGTCATCTATCAAGCACAATATGTAATAACAGCATTTTCCTGTGACACCTTGTTTATGATGAAAGTGTCAGTACTTTCACTAATAATATTCTTTTTTTAGTGTACCATTAACAAAAATATGACTTTTTTCTGTTATGTGACACTGTCAGTTTCTACAAGCCGGGAATATGATAAAGCTTTTAGTCTTCAAAGGGCAATCAGAGAGCAGAGCAAGCTGTATTGTGCAGTTATTCATCTAGTGCTGCCATGTGTTTGGTGCTGGTATAATGAGCAGTAAATACGCTATCTCAGTTTTACTCAGGGAGGAGGATAACTTTTTACATGCTAACGTATTTTATTCATACTATCCTTTTTTATTATTGTATTAGTACTACTTTTCACACATAATTGCAAACAGTCGGTTGCTGAAAGAGCAAAAATATTTGGACCACATGAACTTCAGTTGAGTTAAAAGTGAGGGAGAGGAACAGTGAGGCAATCAAATGTCCACTTGGATGAATGACTGATCCCAAAAGGAGGGCTGAATGATGTCAGTTTAGGGAGACAGATGTGGCAACACCTGACTTTCTCATATTTTACCCTTTGTCTGTGTTCCTGTGGTACCCATCCCTACAATTCTGGCAGTACTTATGACAGAAGCTGTGTGCCATAGAGAATTCAATGAAGTTGCAAAATTGAAAAGTGAAATTTGATGCTTTGCATCGCAGCATGCCTTTCTCACTTCAAGACCTTCCCTCTTCCCATAGGCAAGCTAATCAGCATGGTACATGCACAGGTAGTTTCTCTTTATGCATTAAAAGTTCTCTTTGTTCATGGGATATGCTTATTTTCAAGAAATCAGTGGCTTTTGAGAGATTGATGCTGAAAAATCCCATTGCTTTTAAGGCTTAAGAAATTGATAATCTTATAAGACTGTTCTGCAGAATAAATGGATGACCTTTCAGATTGTTTTTTTTCTGTTTGTTGTCCAAAGTTTTCTATCCTGCTCAGACTTGCAGTAGCAGTATAGCAATGATTCTGCAATCCCAACTGGACCAAGAACTGCTACGGATACTATATAAACATGTACTGTCGAACTTTGCTTTGTAGTGCAATTTGTTTTATGTGCTCTTAATTTACATTCTAACTTTTATAGTTCATCTCAGAGCTCTTTAATAGTAGAGATGGTTTTTGTTCTTTGTGTTGTTGGCAGTCGTAGACCTTAAAGCATTTTACGAAGTAATGGTAAGTGCCGTTGTCCCATTTTATTGAGGAGCAAACCCCAGGACTGGAAGTGACCTACTGAAGGTCTCATAGTCTGCAGAAGAGCCAAGACTTCCTAAAAACTTATGACTGTAATTACCAGATTAAAAAATATTTGTGACTGTTTAAAGTACTTATGAGCACATTATAAGAGATACAGTAATCTCATTGAAATGGTGCTGGGAAAAAGCCAACTCAAAGTGTGCGTGTTATGTGCGTGAGCACGTGTGTGTCATCTTTAGTTACGTGTATTGGTTTAAGCAAAGATTCCGTGGGACCTTAAATGTCCATACATTAAAGCGTGTCTAAATATAACTTATTTATTAAACACATTTAATGTTTACAATACAAACTAGGACAGTGTTATCTTTCTTGAAATGGGAATCTATGGCTGAAAGCAATGTAATGTTTGATCCCTACAACATGTTATAGTAGGACTCACCTCTGTGCTGCTGGCATGTAATGTGGATCACGCATACATACATCCTTGGGTTCATTTAGCATTTTTGTTTCTTGTGTTCTCTTAGTGAGAATGTTTCTGTTTGGGGATTTTAACTAAATACTCTAACGGGAAAGACTTGGTTTAAAGACTAATAAAACAGATTATTCTCTGCAGTGTAAAATTAGCTAAGTAAACAAGTAGTGGTACATGATTACTTGACATATTTTAGTGATATTACCATATAAGATATTTACACCACAAACTAAATCAGGACTTCACTGTAAGAAGATCCCTAAAATCTTTTAATCTGGTGAACTCGGTTGAGCAGTGACAAAATGCATAAGGTATGTGAACAGCCTCATTAATCAAAGTAAAATAATTACAAATAGATTCATCCATCACAGGGTGANCTTGGGTTCATTTAGCGTTTTTGTTTCTTGTGTTCTCTTAGTGAGAATGTTTCTGTTTGGGGATTTTAACTAAATACTCTACCGGGAAAGACTTGGTTTAAAGACTAATAAAACAGATTATTCTCTGCAGTGTAAAATTAGCTAAGTAAACAAGTAGTGGTACATGATTACTTGACATATTTTAGTGATATTACCATATAAGATATTTACACCACAAACTAAATCAGGACTTCACTGTAAGAAGATCCCTAAAATCTTTTAATCTGGTGAACTCGGTTGAGCAGTGACAAAATGCATAAGGTATGTGAACAGCCTCATTAATCAAAGTAAAATAATTACAAATAGATTCATCCATCACAGGGTGAAAATGTATGTGTTTATACTCATATCTTGTTGACTGTGCTTTTAGCTCATGTGTTGTACTTCAGAACATAGCATGGTGACATTTGTTATCTTACTTGATGGCACAGTGCTGAACTTTGTGTAAGAAGATCTTTTTATTCGGATTGTTAGTGTTTCTGTCAAAATAATAAGTTATCACTGTAATAAGCTATCTTTACAAAATACCAGAAAACACTGTGGTTACCTGCCTTGCTGAATAGGAAGATGACATGACAAGAGATTGTTTAAGAGTATGCCAGGTGTTTTGCCAGAAAAGCAGACCAGAATTTCACCCTGATTCTGGGTTAGTGTTTTATTTATTATTGTGTCATTGGGATGAATAGAACAGAACATCTTATAAACTCATGGATTGTGGGTATATTAAAAACATAGTATTATTTTATATAAATGATGTCCTAGTAAAAAGGTGATTATAATTATTTCAAATTTTCAGGCACATTGTGCTAGAACAAGATTTTATGGGAAAGTTGTCTTTGTTTCTGAAGTGCATTATTTTCCTCACTGTCAGAATATCATAATGTCACATTGCAAATGTGTTGGAAGTTTTATTTAAGTATGACGCATTAAGTATCGAAGTGAGGATGAGGTTCGGTCCTATGTATGCTTCACAGGGAATAGTCCCATGGAGATCTACACATGATGAACCTGGATCTTGGTGAAAATTTTGCCTGCTTTGTGAATAAGTGTGTAAGACATAAATGTGAACGACTATGTAAGACATAAAAAACCACTTCTAGGCATGGAGGAAAATAAAATATTCAATAGGACCAAGCACTTTGGATTTGTTTTAACTTACCAATGCTTTTATGTTTAGCTTGCTATAGCCAATGAGCCTGTGTATCCCAAAGTTCCTCTGAAGATGACAGAAAGATACATAGAAAAGTTAAGGCCTTAGAAAAAGCTTTGATCTTCATTGTGCACCTTCCTCTTTCCCAGCTTGTCACACACATAATGCAGTCTTCAGAGCAAGACCACCACTGGACAATGCTGTTAGAATAGGTTAGAAAGATTGCTTTTACTTAAAAATTTCTGTGGGAGAAAACATAAATTATTCTAAGAACTTTTCTGACTATATATTGGAAGTTCTTAACTTGAGAGAAATGCCTTCAATTTTCTCTAGAAAGTGCTCTTTTTGTTAAAAATTAAACACACGTATTTAATGCTGAGGGGAAAATTGAGATATTGTGAATATATATTCTTTTGGAAAGTATGCAATCAGGCACATTGTCTGAAAGAATTATAAAGTAAAATAATCTGTAGATTTGAGTCATCTTTCGGTGGCATTGGCTTCTGTTGCCACTGAAATGCACATCAAAACTCACTTCAAAAGAAACTGGAGATCGTCATCATTACATATCTTCAGTGCTGCATCAGCAATGGATAGGGTAAATCCTGTGATTTGCTCTAAAGGAGACTGATTGCAGTCTCCTTTAAAAAAGTATCCTCTTTCTAATATCTGAGATGGCAGTTTTGATATTTTTGTTCTCTAAAGATGGTACATTTAATAACATATCATTATTATTTAAACTCTCTGAAATAGTTACTATATTAACTATGTATGTTACTTAAGCTTATTAAAAGTAAATTCTATATTGTTTCTTATTCTGGAAGTAGCTATATAATTTTAACTTACCAAGGAGCTTCCTAAACTTCTTTTGTGATATTTGCATGCCCTTTATGTCATCTTTCATTATGATTTTATTGGAAGTTACCTGCCAATTAGTTTTATTGTGTCTATCCAATCCTTACTTATTCAGGACAGTAGTAATATCATTTGTATGTCACTGAGCCAGGGTTTATGCACATTTTATTGTTTCTTGTTTGATCTCCAATATTTTGTCATGTTAGATTTTGTTGTACTCATGGAGTTTTAAAATCTGGCATGTTATGGAGCCTGTAGTAACAAAATTGCGTGTTTCCTAATAGAGTGTTTCGTAATGACAGAGCAAGATCGTGTTTTGATCTTAAGTTTTACCTTATGTGATTTTGATTCATGTTGTGTATGGCAATCTTTTTTTCTGTGCATATATTGTATTTAATCCTTGTTTTGATGATGTCTTACCTGCATAGAATTTACCTGTCTTTTTTTGACTACTATTTAACTGTCCGTTGATATTTTTATAGCAGCCTGTACTCACGACAGCTAACCTTTCACAGTGTGAACACACCGTAAAAGCAGCACTCTCATTAATGATCATAGTAATCCTGAGCAGCAAATAGAGCTTTATCTGTCAGTTCCAAGAAAAAATTGCTGTCTGAAATAATTTGTGTAATGTACAGATAATAAGAGATTAGTGCATCTGTTCCAAAGAGCCTGACCTTCAAACCACTAGCTCTGCAAGATTCAAGCACCATGGTGTAATACTGCTATGAAAGGCAAGTTTGTTTTACTTTTGTATTTTATGATCTTCATCCATGAGCTAATATATATTGAAATCCCTGGAAAGATGTAGTACTTCTTGGCTTGAGTTATACTATGCTAAGATAGAGACAAAAATTACTGTAAAAGGCAAGTTTCTATTTAGCCAATAGTAAGCCTAGGAACATGAAAATAAGGTTTGTTTATTATTTTTTAATTTTGTGCCATGTACTCTGGGGAGCCGTCTTTCTATATGCTATCTGCAAGTAAATGCAGATCTTGAAATCTATGGTTCAGACTGGCTGATTGATTATTGCAGATTTTCTTGTGTGTTTTTATGGTGCGGATTTGAAAGCTTCCCCTCATACCAGGCTGTCTGATTTTCTGCTACCCTTTCTCATTTTCTTCAGTGCCGATGTTCACATGCAATTTTTGTTTTCCAGTTTATTTTAAAACGGTTGTCGCATCCTCATCTGTGATAGGTTTGTCAGTCCCTCTGTATCAAAACAGCAAGAAAATTTAATGCTAAATCTTAACCTCTGCTTTTGGATAATACAGAAAGAGGAAAATGCCTGTTAAATAGTTTGGAAGTATTGGAATTAGCTTCATATCATACTGTAATGTCTGTTATTAACGTACATGGAGCAATACTTGCAGATACTGTATTAATTCAAGAAAAGTGCATTCGATCATTTAACTTACTAATATGCCTGCACCCTTGCATTAAAAATTGTCATTCAAGTAACCCTGTGTTTTATTTGGCATAGCAGTTTGGAAATGTTTTCCCTTCAGAAATAACTAGAAGTTTGTTCGCGGCGGAGGCGGGGGGAGGGTTTTTTTTCTATAGAAATAGGAGGTATTAGCACTGTTTCATTTTCTTTTTCCATCGCACCCTGCCTTGTGCTTGAAAGGGCTTTAAAATTTGGTAAACACTTGCCGTCTGCTTAAATATATTGGCTGTAATTCAGATGCTCTCAAATATTCATTTATAGTATATGGCTAATACTCCCTTGTGCTTTTATTTTTCTTAGCTTTTTATCATGTCTGTAACAGATTAACTATACGAGAAATCTATTACCACTCTCAAGCTAACAGTTGCAATAAAGAAATCTTGCAATGCGAAGTTAGAGTAATTTACCAGAGAAAACACAGAACTGCACTGGTACCCTTTCTGCCTGGTGTCTGTTGACCGTTGTCTCGTCTCCTTTGCCTCTGAGAAAGGCAAAGCCTTGCTAAGCAAGGTGGTTTCAACCCAGAAAGGAGAGCTGAAGAGAATGAGAAACGGGAAGCCATACAGGCGTGTGAAAGTTACCTGGATTCATTTTTAATGGCAAAAGGCAAGGTGTCACAGAAAATCCTGCTCGCTCACGTCTCTCCCTGTCTTGCACCGTAATCAAAGCAATACTGATGCCGTGGCAAATTTTTGTGCTGGTGTCTGCCTGCGGCACAGCTGAACTTTTGTGTCTTGTTCGTAGAGTTTTCCTCAGTGCATGTTCGATAATGGACATAAACCAGCAATATTGGATGCAAACCTTATGATTTCGAGGAGAGTTATGCCAGAGCATTCATTTGGGTGGTTTGGCAGAACGATCTGTCTCTAAACTGAGTCTTCATGTACAGTTGTCCACTTTCAATAGTATAAACACAAAGGGAACAATTACATCTTACAGTTATGCGGTGTTTATCTAGCACAGACCCACTGTCCAAGTCCATAGGTGTTTTTACGTTCTGACTGTTGTAACTAGTGTAAACCACTTTGAATGCAATGCCACGAACAGCTGTTTTAAAACGGAAGCATTCAGTGACTGTCTCACTCGCTACTTACCTCTCGTAAGTACTACTGTGGATAAAAACCTGATTAAAAAGATAAATTTTGCACCAGGATCGTCATTGAGCGGATTTGAACTGATCAAAAGAAGGAGCATCTTCTGAGCTTTCAGCCTCCGACCTCAAATGTGTGTGGAGGGGGTCCTTATGTCATTGCAACACATCTGGCTTGGGACTTTGTATAGTCACATTTAAAACTGCACTCAAAAACAATGCAAAAGAAATTTAAAAGCAGAGTAAACCTTAATGTAGGTGTGTTGGCTCAAGGAGAGCACAGCTGCGTTTTACTGTGGCTGAAACGTCAGTGGGGTCACTGATGCTGATACAAGGTACAGCAGTGCAAACAAGGTTGCAAAAACAACATGCAAATGTGTGTTTAAGAATGTAGAAAGTGTAAATGAAAGTTTGCTTTAGGATGCGGTACTTTGGAGGCTGCCCAGAAAAATTTATCCTGTAGAGAGTCCGAGACTGATATTTCAGAAGGACGATGAGCTCAAATTCGCTCTTCCTGCAGTGGTGGAGGAACAGACCAAGCTTTTGGTCAGCGTTTCTGTTAGACGTTCAGAAGAGAAGGTCAAACAGTTATAGCCCTGGAAAGGAGTTTTGGTCATACAAATAAGAAATATAAGGAATAATTTCTCCTGGGACTAGGAGAAAGAGCGTTAAGGAGGAAAGGCTGTGACGGAAGTTCAGGATTTCTGGGAGCCTGTGGTGTGAAAGCCTTCCCTCCATGGGTTTTTTTATTTAAACTTTAAACCTCTGTTGAGTTTCCCTCAGCAAGAGCCCGAGTGGGAGAAAATTTCTGTACGCTTGACATAAGTGCAGCGCTTTGTGTAAAACTGCTCAACATGGCAGCCCGGTCTCAGAGCCTTTGTCACGCACATGCTGAAGGCATGTCTCGGGAGGGTGACGTGCACGCATTGACAGCTACCGGCAGCAGCATTTGATTCTTACCANTCAGCAAGAGCCCGAGTGGGAGAAAATTTCTGTACGCTTGACATAAGTGCAGCGCTTTGCGTAAAACTGCTCAACATGGCAGCCCGGTCTCAGAGCCTTTGTCACGCACATGCTGAAGGCATGTCTCGGGAGGGTGACATGCACGCATTGACAGCTACCGACAGCAGCATTTGATTCTTACCATGGCATTGTACAGATCTTTGGAAGATAAATCTTTCCCTTTAATTGTATTTTAATTTTTAAATTTTCTAGCATACATCATGAGAGAATTGCTTACCGTACAACTATGTATTTTTCAAAAAGGTGGTAAGCCACCCTCGCGGTGGTGTTCTGAACATCATTTTGAAACGCGTGCTGCAGAGCAAGGCCATACAAATCACTTCAACCATTGCACTATATAGGGAATATGTGCCTACGTAATGAAAATAGGAGGACATTTCTGCATAGGTGTGACATGAGATATACTGCATCCCTGCTGCCGAGGACTGTGAATTTGTTAGTCACCTATACAGTATTTGCAATCATAAGTCCTGTCATATGTTTAACAGCAGAAGTGCACTATATTATTTGTGGGATTTTTCTCATTAATAGTTTTACGATAGTTTAAGTAATCAGAACTTCACCATAACTTGAAGATCCATTGAAGAGAAATTTACTGCATGCATGTTTTTCATTTATTTCCCATTATAATTCTTTTTGAAACAGTTTTCGTCTTTTTACTTGACAAATGCTGACTCATTTCGTTTCTCCTTTCTAGCTTTAATCAATCTGATATCCAAATTCACCGTGTACAATAGCTTGGGTACCTCCTTTCTTTGTAAAAGAGAGTGAGAGAAAGCACATCAGTCCCTACAAGGCTTGAATGCCAACCTGATAAAGGCGTGTTAAATTAATTTATTCTTAACCACTTGCAAGAGGAAGGCATATTACATTTTTGGAATAGAGTATCAGAAAAACTGAACAATTTGACACGGAAAGAACCATATGGCAGAGTCTGTTTCCTCAAAATTGAGTTTAAAGATGAAAGGATTAATTCAGTAATGAAGTTCTGTTCTCAAAATGCATGTGGGCACTTAGCAGGCACTGAAACTTTAACTCGGGTGTGCTCAAGTCCCTCTAAGACAGTAACATCATTAAGCCTTTTCTGTAGCGTAACTGTAATTTTGTATTTAATGCTAATTTGATGCTTTTTCAGCTTCGCAATCTTTCAGGTGGTTTTGTACCAAAATTCATGCAGGATGAGTCAAAATCACCAGGACAGAGAAATGTGTTTCTGGGTTTATCTGACTGTCCTCGTCCAGTTCTGAACAGCAGCCTTTAAAAAATGCATCGAGCAAGGTTGCCAAGAATATTTTGTGCTCTCCTCTACTTGCACATCACTAGAAAACACACCGCTGACTGAATTTTTTAACCTTTCAGCAATATATTATGAAGTGCTGGCTGGCAGGTAGTTCGGTGCTTTTTCACTGCTAGGCCCTATAATGTAATCACAGTTGTAAAAGGAACTTGTGAGTGAAGCAACTTGATCATTCCTCGCAGTGCTGCGGTGCCAAGTGGTTACAGGAGAACGAGGGAGAGGCAACGCCAGGACCCCAGAGATTTGTTCTACCCAGAAACAGCACGAGATATTTACACAAAGGTGAAGCTGCTTTAGGCGCTGGCTGCTCACTAAGGATTATATCGTAGCCGATGTTTAATTTTGCTTAAACCAGAGGTAAGCCTATATTTTCTATGTGTTACTGTGATGAGCCTATGTATTGGGCTGATTTAGCAGTGTGTGTTNCAGCAATATTGGATGCAAACCTTATGATTTCGAGGAGAGTTATGCCAGAGCATTCATTTGGGTGGTTTGGCAGAACGATCTGTCTCTAAACTGAGTCTTCATGTACAGTTGTCCACTTTCAATAGTATAAACACAAAGGGAACAATTACATCTTACAGTTATGCGGTGTTTATCTAGCACAGACCCACTGTCCAAGTCCGTAGGTGTTTTTACGTTCTGACTGTTGTAACTAGTGTAAACCACTTTGAATGCAATGCCACGAACAGCTGTTTTAAAACGGAAGCATTCAGTGACTGTCTCACTCGCTACTTACCTCTCGTAAGTACTACTGTGGATAAAAACCTGATTAAAAAGATAAATTTTGCACCAGGATCGTCATTGAGCGGATTTGAACTGATCAAAAGAAGGAGCATCTTCTGAGCTTTCAGCCTCCGACCTCAAATGTGTGTGGAGGGGGTCCTTATGTCATTGCAACACATCTGGCTTGGGACTTTGTATAGTCACATTTAAAACTGCACTCAAAAACAATGCAAAAGAAATTTAAAAGCAGAGTAAACCTTAATGTAGGTGTGTTGGCTCAAGGAGAGCACAGCTGCGTTTTACTGTGGCTGAAACGTCAGTGGGGTCACTGATGCTGATACAAGGTACAGCAGTGCAAACAAGGTTGCAAAAACAACATGCAAATGTGTGTTTAAGAATGTAGAAAGTGTAAATGAAAGTTTGCTTTAGGATGCGGTACTTTGGAGGCTGCCCAGAAAAATTTATCCTGTAGAGAGTCCGAGACTGATATTTCAGAAGGACGATGAGCTCAAATTCGCTCTTCCTGCAGTGGTGGAGGAACAGACCAAGCTTTTGGTCAGCGTTTCTGTTAGACGTTCAGAAGAGAAGGTCAAACAGTTATAGCCCTGGAAAGGAGTTTTGGTCATACAAATAAGAAATATAAGGAATAATTTCTCCTGGGACTAGGAGAAAGGTTGTAAAGGAGGAAAGGCTGTGACGGAAGTTCAGGATTTCTGGGAGCCTGTGGTGTGAAAGCCTTCCCTCCATGGGTTTTTTTATTTAAACTTTAAACCTCTGTTGAGTTTCCCTCAGCAAGAGCCCGAGTGGGAGAAAATTTCTGTACGCTTGACATAAGTGCAGCGCTTTGTGTAAAACTGCTCAACATGGCAGCCCGGTCTCAGAGCCTTTGTCACGCACATGCTGAAGGCATGTCTCGGGAGGGTGACGTGCACGCATTGACAGCTACCGGCAGCAGCATTTGATTCTTACCACGGCATTGTACAGATCTTTGGAAGATAAATCTTTCCCTTTAATTGTATTTTAATTTTTAAATTTTCTAGCATACATCATGAGAGAATTGCTTACCGTACAACTATGTATTTTTCAAAAAGGTGGTAAGCCGCCCTCGCGGTGGTGTTCTGAACATCATTTTGAAACGCGTGCTGCAGAGCAAGGCCATACAAATCACTTCAACCATTGCACTATATAGGGAATATGTGCCTACGTAATGAAAATAGGAGGACATTTCTGCATAGGTGTGACATGAGATATACTGCATCCCTGCTGCCGAGGACTGTGAATTTGTTAGTCACCTATACAGTATTTGCAATCATAAGTCCTGTCATATGTTTAACAGCAGAAGTGCACTATATTATTTGTGGGATTTTTCTCATTAATAGTTTTACGATAGTTTAAGTAATCAGAACTTCACCATAACTTGAAGATCCATTGAAGAGAAATTTACTGCATGCATGTTTTTCATTTATTTCCCATTATAATTCTTTTTGAAACAGTTTTCGTCTTTTTACTTGACAAATGCTGACTCATTTCGTTTCTCCTTTCTAGCTTTAATCAATCTGATATCCAAATTCACCGTGTACAATAGCTTGGGTACCTCCTTTCTTTGTAAAAGAGAGTGAGAGAAAGCACATCAGTCCCTACAAGGCTTGAATGCCAACCTGATAAAGGCGTGTTAAATTAATTTATTCTTAACCACTTGCAAGAGGAAGGCATATTACATTTTTGGAATAGAGTATCAGAAAAACTGAACAATTTGACACGGAAAGAACCATATGGCAGAGTCTGTTTCCTCAAAATTGAGTTTAAAGATGAAAGGATTAATTCAGTAATGAAGTTCTGTTCTCAAAATGCATGTGGGCACTTAGCAGGCACTGAAACTTTAACTCGGGTGTGCTCAAGTCCCTCTAAGACAGTAACATCATTAAGCCTTTTCTGTAGCGTAACTGTAATTTTGTATTTAATGCTAATTTGATGCTTTTTCAGCTTCGCAATCTTTCAGGTGGTTTTGTACCAAAATTCATGCAGGATGAGTCAAAATCACCAGGACAGAGAAATGTGTTTCTGGGTTTATCTGACTGTCCTCGTCCAGTTCTGAACAGCAGCCTTTAAAAAATGCATCGAGCAAGGTTGCCAAGAATATTTTGTGCTCTCCTCTACTTGCACATCACTAGAAAACACACCGCTGACTGAATCTTTTAACCTTTCAGCAATATATTATGAAGTGCTGGCTGGCAGGTAGTTCGGTGCTTTTTCACTGCTAGGCCCTATAATGTAATCACAGTTGTAAAAGGAACTTGTGAGTGAAGCAACTTGATCATTCCTCGCAGTGCTGCGGTGCCAAGTGGTTACAGGAGAACGAGGGAGAGGCAACGCCAGGACCCCAGAGATTTGTTCTACCCAGAAACAGCACGAGATATTTACACAAAGGTGAAGCTGCTTTAGGCGCTGGCTGCTCACTAAGGATTATATCGTAGCCGATGTTTAATTTTGCTTAAACCAGAGGTAAGCCTATATTTTCTATGTGTTACTGTGATGAGCCTATGTATTGGGCTGATTTAGCAGTGTGTGTTAGTCTGGGGTCATAACTTTGCAATGCTACAGTCACTAAGGAAAACCGTGTCAGTGTGATCGGATACCCTGGCAATGATCTCTAAAGGCAGGTTAGTAACATTTTTTAAGGGAAATGTAATACCCACCTGGAGATGCTGATAGGGGTAAAATAAATCTTGAAGGGCTTGGAAGTTGCAGTCTGAACAAATCAAGCTACCGAAAAGGTGCAGAATACTCACATCACTTGACAGGATGCTAACTGTTGTGAGAAAAAGAAGAGGACTCTCTGAAGCTGTAATGTCTCCTGATTAGTATGCCATGCTGTTAAATGAGGGCCGAGTTATTATTCGGAAACTTTTCAACTGTACTAAAAGGCATTTAACATCTTTTTTGTAGAAGATATTTTGGCAACAGTGGGTTTGACAGTGTTTCCATTTACAGTTTTTATAGGAACTATTCAAAGGATTAGACTTCGGTTGCCATTATGTACATCACATAGTTCTCAGGAAATTTTTTTGGAGATGTATAGCAATAGTAAGTTTTAAGTGGTGTCTTATAACTTGTCTTATTGGTGATATCACCTTGTAAAACACTGCCTTTTAGTAATCTAACTGTCCTTTTATGTTCCTAATAATAAATACTTAAGTATTTGCAATTGTGAAGACTCTTATCTAAAAAACAGTCTCAAATTTACTAAAATTGTAACGGCAGCCTATAATCAAAAAAGACTTATGCAGTTACTGAAATATGTTTAAATTATTAAAAAAAATAAACTGTTGGTGGAGTTTATCTGAAGAATCTTCTTCTATTTCCTTCGGCATTACAATTTTGTTTTCCCCGCCTGTATGAACTGACAGCTGTGTCCCAGCACCCTTTCAGCAGACGAATGTTACCTCTGTACCATATGTCAGTTCTCTTCTAAGGGTTGACTGGTAATAAACAACGTTGTAATATAACGCCGTACTTTGCTGTAAAAATGTTACCATGAGACTGTGGCAATCATGACATTCTTGAAGTGCAGACAGCTCTTCTGAGCTTCTTATTTCGTTCCGTCTCGCTCTCTCTTCCAGTCTAACAAAGCCAAAGTGTGTACGAGAGAATGAGTGCTTGAAATTTTATAAACTGTTTATATAGTAAATAATTTGTTGGAAACATGGCTTTGTTGTGTTACTAATTGACTTTCACTGAAATAGGCTTTAAGAGTTGAAGAACTAGGCATGTATACCTATTAGCAGTTTCATTGACATATTCTGCTTTTATATAGCTCTTTGCATGTGTGAACAAGGTAATTAACATGCTGTTATTTCTGTATGTTTATAAAGTGTGTTTAGTGCAATCCTAGCAGTAAAAACTAGTTACCATATATCATCACTGATTGCCTCATTTTGGCTGACAGGCAGTGGCTCGTTTCGTTTCATTGCTGGTATGTGGACAAAACTACTAATGTAAAAATCTTTGGACAAAAAATACTGGTGATTTCAGAGGCCATGACTGAACTTCTGACCAGATACCCTTGCTTTTCCTTGAGATACAAGTGTCCTGGTTAGACACAGGTTTTCTTCTGTGACATGGGAAAATCATATGTATCAGTATAATTATACAAAACCACATGCTTGTTTTTACTTTTTTTTTTTTGAGTAAATATGCCTAAGAACATATTTTCTTAAGGAGATAAGATTTGTAAAAGCAGTCTCTCAAAGTTTTGAGGCCATTGTCAGGTAGTAAATAATGGCCTGATTTTCAGGTTCTTGTTTACTTTTTTGTTGAGCTTGGTCCTTGAGCAGTTCTTGTCATTTGCTCTACCTCAGCTTTGCAGGAGTCAATAGGAGCTGTTGGATAAGTAAAGTTACTTTCCTTTGAAATCTAGGTGCAAACTGTTAAGAGTCTGAGTTTGTAAGTTTGCTTTTCAGTGAATAACAGAGTCAAAAGCTGAGATTCTGCAGTACACTGGCAAAAACACCATCGAAGGATTAATATGACCGTTAACAGCATTTCAGAGAAGTCTCCTTTTGTTAGGATTGGTGCTTTTCATTCCTTTGTCTCTAAATATGTAAGAAAAAAAATACCATGTGTGTTAATGCACTATCTGGTTTATATTATCCGAAAATATTTATTTGGAATGAAATGATTTGCCAGCTGAATGTGTGAATTTATACCGTTATGAAATACGTTTTTTTCCAAACACCTGAAAAAAAAATACATCTTGATAAATTATCTCAGCTGAAAAGGTGAATATTCTTTCTAGAAGGTTTTGTTGTTTGTAATAGTATAAATGTAGTTTGTGGNGTATGTTTATAAAGTGTGTTTAGTGCAATCCTAGCAGTAAAAACTAGTTACCATATATCATCACTGATTGCCTCATTTTGGCTGACAGGCAGTGGCTCGTTTCGTTTCATTGCTGGTATGTGGACAAAACTACTAATGTAAAAATCTTTGGACAAAAAATACTGGTGATTTCAGAGGCCATGACTGAACTTCTGACCAGATACCCTTGCTTTTCCTTGAGATACAAGTGTCCTGGTTAGACACAGGTTTTCTTCTGTGACATGGGAAAATCATATGTATCAGTATAATTATACAAAACCACATGCTTGTTTTTACTTTTTTTTTTTTGNATACCATGTGTATTAATGCACTATCTGGTTTATATTATCCTAAAATATTTATTTGGAATGAAATGATTTGCCAGCTGAATGTGTGAATTTATACCGTTATGAAATACGTTTTTTTCCAAACACCTGAAAAAAAAATACATCTTGATAAATTATCTCAGCTGAAAAGGTGAATATTCTTTCTAGAAGGTTTTGTTGTTTGTAATAGTATAAATGTAGTTTGTGGATTTGTTTTAATAAATAGAAACGGGAAAAAGTACATTGTGTATTGTATTTGGNTACCATGTGTGTTAATGCACTATCTGGTTTATATTATCCGAAAATATTTATTTGGAATGAAATGATTTGCCAGCTGAATGTGTGAATTTATACCGTTATGAAATACGTTTTTTTCCAAACACCTGAAAAAAAAATACATCTTGATAAATTATCTCAGCTGAAAAGGTGAATATTCTTTCTAGAAGGTTTTGTTGTTTGTAATAGTATAAATGTAGTTTGTGGATTTGTTTTAATAAATAGAAACGGGAAAAAGTACATTGTGTATTGTATTTGGATTTTAAACCTCAGGGTCTACCACCACAGAATATAAANGGTTCTTGTTTACTTTTTTGTTGAGCTTGGTCCTTGAGCAGTTCTTGTCATTTGCTCTACCTCAGCTTTGCAGGAGTCAATAGGAGCTGTTGGATAAGTAAAGTTACTTTCCTTTGAAATCTAGGTGCAAACTGTTAAGAGTCTGAGTTTGTAAGTTTGCTTTTCAGTGAATAACAGAGTCAAAAGCTGAGATTCTGCAGTACACTGGCAAAAACACCATCGAAGGATTAATATGACCGTTAACAGCATTTCAGAGAAGTCTCCTTTTGTTAGGATTGGTGCTTTTCATTCCTTTGTCTCTAAATATGTAAGAAAAAAAAATACCATGTGTATTAATGCACTATCTGGTTTATATTATCCTAAAATATTTATTTGGAATGAAATGATTTGCCAGCTGAATGTGTG
Source organism: Steatornis caripensis (assembly GCA_013398225.1). Lineage (NCBI taxonomy): Eukaryota > Metazoa > Chordata > Aves > Caprimulgiformes > Steatornithidae > Steatornis > Steatornis caripensis. The sequence goes on from VZSC01009408.1 coordinate 25,663, forward strand.
AATTTATACCGTTATGAAATACGTTTTTTTCCAAACACCTGAAAAAAAAATACATCTTGATAAATTATCTCAGCTGAAAAGGTGAATATTCTTTCTAGAAGGTTTTGTTGTTTGTAATAGTATAAATGTAGTTTGTGGATTTGTTTTAATAAATAGAAACGGGAAAAAGTACATTGTGTATTGTATTTGGATTTTAAACCTCAGGGTCTACCACCACAGAATATAAATAGCATTCTCCTTTCTTTGAATGTATTGTGTGGTAGTTGGAGGAAATACTTAAAAGACCATTACTGCAATATTTCAGATGGCTTTTTAGAAACACCATTATGTATTCAGGAGAGTATAGCAGAATACACGGAATAGAAAATACAGTGGAGTATTGCAGAATATAAAGTCTAGGAAACATTTGTATTTAAATGTCATATTTTTTACTATTTATCTTCTGTCCGTAGTCACCGTGCACTGCCAGTCTCTGCAATCAATCTACTGCTGAGTTCATCTGAGAGATATACACGTGTAAAACAAAAATGCTGTTTGAATTATTTCTTCTTTTCTCTCTCTGTTTTAGGACTGTAAGCCAAGCGGCACGTTGTCAATTCATGTGTAAATATATTTTGTTGTTGTTTAGAAGTGCTACATGCAGAATGAGTGGGATGCTGCAAAACTTGTAACTCGGCAGGTCTCCAAGCAGCCAAATTTGAGGTTGTAGAATCAGTAACACATCAGAAAAAAATAGAAGGAAATGTGCTCCTTGGCTTTTCTTTTTATAGTTCTTTGAATTGAGGATGACTCTAGCTATTCCAGTTGGCATAATCTTGTTCATGTCTCTCACAGTCAGTGTGCAAACCACCAATATGGTCACAGCCCAGCCAGGTTTCAGTCAGAGCTGGCTTGGAGCTGTAGTCCATTTAGGCTTTCGTTGGATGCACAGGCATGCTTGATACTGTGAATAATTTGCCCTTGAGTCATGCGATGACACTGAGTATTAGTACACCCTCCTTGGAAGTATTCAAGGCCAGGTTGGATGGGGCTTTGAGCAACCTGGTCTAGTGGAACGTGTCCCTGCTAAAGGCAGAGGGGCTGGAACGAGATGGTCTTTGAGGTCCTTTCCAACCAAAATCGTTCTATGATTCTTATTATCCCTTTCATTAGTGGATTTAGCAGTGGTGTATGCTTTGTTCTCTGGAACGTTCTTTTGAATGAGTCACAAATTTTCCGTGTTGCATACTGAGGTGCTTCATGTGTGTAAATTTGCTTCTTTTTTTTGGTGCTAACACACTAGTTGCCCTCAGGTATGATTCTGGGCAATATTTGCTCAAGGCACCTGTTCTTGTAGGCAGTACATACATAGAAGATCATGTCAGGATTTTCGTCTTCTGCTCTACAGAGGTCTCTAACACTGTCCTATTGACTAAGTTGCCAAGCTTGTGTCCTTGTATATTCTCGTGTGTCCCCTAGCCTTGTTCCATGGCGTGTGATACACACTTTGGCATCACAGGATAAAAGCTTTATTCCAGCAGGCCGTGGCACAGCCTCTCCCATTACTGAAACGAGCAAACTGTAGTAGTTGCCTCCTTGCATCATACGGAGCCCAGAGGAAAAGCCAGACAATGGTGATGCCATGTGCGGTGTGCCTTTGTTAAGGGCAGTCATGGATACAACTCATTTTGGGCCGTTTGTCCTGGCGTTGTCCTCTCTGAATTGGATACCTTTAGAGACATAAAGCTAGCCTTAGGGTATCTCCATCCTAATTCTATAGATACTATCACTGACCCTTTTTCACTAGCATAATTCTCTTATCAGTAACGTTTTGCTCCTAGCTGCTACACTTGAAGGTGATCAGGAAGTGCAGAAATTGGGGACACATCAGTTGCATTGATATTTTGTGCAAATGTCAGATAGTACATATACTAACAAGCTTGCTTTTTGCTCTTAATCAGTACTTAGATCAAGATCTCCATTAATTTACTTTTGTCTGAGAAAACCAAAAGCAGGGACAGGTTTCTTGTCAGATCAAAAAAGGAATAACTATAGGTTATGTTTCTGACAGGTAGACTGAAAAAGCACATCGCACACACTCATTTGGTGTGTTGCAGTAGGGGTGCTACAACAAGGCTGTTGATGAATTGCAGAATGCTTTCAAGCTGTGCATATTTGTAGCTACAGATGGTTGCTTTATGATCCTTTTGCATCAGTTAGTAAAGCTGCAACAGTGTTCATCACAATTGCTCTGTAATGGTCTCTATTTGTACCTGTTAAACTGTGTTTAGATGCAGTTTATGCACATGGATCTGCATTTCTGCACGCGGAAAGCCTTACACAATTGATACAGCAGACAGAAACATACAGACTATTCTGGAGTAAATTTTGCCCCTAGATGGTTTTCAGTATAGACACAGTTTATATTCAGTCTACACAATGAATATAGTGTAATTAACACAATGCAGGCAAATAACTGTAACATATTATAAAATTTAATTTTACATAGCAAACTAATAAAAATTAGGAGCAAGATCAAGCATTCCCCAGTAGATATCCAGACAAGAGTAGAAAATCTTCTCAATATATCATAGCATAGATATTGAACTTAAATCTTTTATGAACTTGTACTCTTCATATAAAGACAGTGTTCCAAAGATATATGCAGAACTGCTAGGTTAAAAGTAATACAAGATGAAAATGAAAGTTTAAAAAAACCCCCAACATTATCAAGAGCAGGAGAAACACCCGTAGTTGTTCGGGTGCCGTATTTCATTGTGCTGTCAAGGCAGGACTGGAAGTTGTACACCAGAGTGGCTTCACGTTACCTGGGCACCTCTACACGTAACAGGAGTTCCCAGCTCAGCTGTACGCTACGAACCTCCCTCCCCTTGAAGAACGGAGCTCTGCTGAGAAGTTTACAGGAGTACACCAACAAGACAGATAAACTGTTCTCGTTACTTTTTATTCTATAAGTGGACAAAAAAAATAAGATACGCATAACTGACCAAGGTTAAAACTTCCAAAACCTGTGCGACGTGTTTCGGTTCATAGTCACAGGCAAAACCAATTCCTTTTATGCTATAAAACTCTTGACGTATTTTATCATTCTGTCTTGCGTTACTTTTATGTTATATTTCTGATTATACTGCAGAATATTAAGACTGAGTTTATAAAATGAAATACGCAGGAGGACTCTGTAGTGTTCCCAGGAAACATTGTGGATAACAGTAGCAGTTACAAGAGGAGGCAAAAGAATTCTTTTTAATCTTCAACCTGAAAAAAATATGTTGATTAAAAAAAGAAGTGGAATCCAGCACAGTAAGACAGAGAGCAGTGAGTTGAAAAGTATTCGGAAAAAGACAATCTGGTATTTGCAGCATAGTGAGACGAGGTCGTAGGCTTGCTTATGGCCATGCACAAGGATTCCTACTTCGTGGTCTGTGTGTTTAAAATCTGTGGAGCAAAGAGCTATGTTCAAGCAGCAACATGGATGTTATCCATGGTAACATAAAATTACTCTTTCAAAACACTTGCTATTTTCAATTTCTACGGTGGCCACTGTGTTGTACAGCCGGTCCAGACCAACGTTTCTTTCCCAATTCATGCCAAGGTCATGATGCTCTTGTAGCTACGTTTAGTGTCTCATCACTCCCATTTCCTGAGCTGTGAATACTCACAGGCAGCCTTACTCACCTACCCACATTTCAGGCTCTACCATATTATTTCTTTCCAGTCATGTTGCCTGATCTGGATGGCTCCAGAAAAGAAGGTAAACCACGTAATCTCACCTGCTTTGTGGGAGCGTGTGGAAACAGAGGCACTTTCAGACAGGTCCAAGCAAGAGAGAGAGGCACAAAACAACACGTGGGACACATGTGTAGCTACTGAAAATGTGAGAATCCTGCTTTGGTGTAAGGCCTTTGCATGTGGCTTATACTTCCTGGGATGCCTTTTGATTAATTTTTGATGCTCAGCTTACCTTTCAGCGTTGATATGCTGGGCACACCATCTATTTTTAAAGATAAAGCCCAGGTCCAAAATGTAGCATTTGATTTTCTACATACGGACTCAGTGAAGTTCCATCAGATACCTTCCACAGCCACCAGCACTGTCTAAGAGTGGTGCCTGCTCTGCCTGGTGTACCTTGTCTAGCCTAGTCTGCCTTACGTTCAGCAGCACCGAATAAGGCGGTTTCAGNCATGTGTAGCTACTGAAAATGTGAGAATCCTGTTTTGGTGTAGGCCTTTGCATGTGGCTTATACTTCCTGGGATGCCTTTTGATTAATTTTTCATGCTCAGCTTACCTTTCAGCGTTGATATGCTGGGCACACCATCTATTTTTAAAGATAAAGCCCAGGTCCAAAATGTAGCATTTGATTTTCTACATACGGACTCAGTGAAGTTGCATCAGATACCTTCCACAGCCACCGGCACTGTTTAAGAGTGGTGCCTGCTCTGCCTGGTGTACCTTGTCTAGCCTAGTCTGCCTTACGTTCAGCAGCACCGAATAAGGCGGTTTCAGCTGACCAAGGATCAGGAATTTGAATGAGTTGCAGTGGCCACAGCAAAACCTCAGAGCTGTTGGCCTCAGAAGGGAGTAAAGGATCTGTAGAAGTAACTGATTTCTTCCACTCAGATGCATTTGTTTCTCTGCTCTTGGGTGGCCACAGATAAACAACCCCCGGTCCAGCAGGAGTAAGAGGAAAACCACAGCCCCTTTTGCTGTGGTGCTGTCTCTTTGTAGCCCAATATACAAATTGTTTCTTTTTCACACACAGCATGTGGAGGTAGAAAAAACGTTTACTTTCTCAGATGTTCCCCTAAGCAGACTGCAAAAAGGAGGCAGAGACTTCACAGACAGTGAATGAAGGGGCACTGAAACGAAGGACCAAATGCAGGAGAATGTTTTTGCATGCACTCATGTGAAACTTTGTCCAATCTACTACTTCCTGAGAAAAAGTAATGTTACCCATTGAATGACTAGTGAGGCTGAGCTAAATGAAAACGAACAGGACGCTGAGTTTTAAGTCAACACACACTATTACATCACATACAGACTGGTGGAAATATTTCAGTTAAAGGTCTTTGAGAATGAGTATTGTCACTTAGAAGCGTAATTTCTGCCATGTGACAGCAGAATTCACTGTAGATCGGCCGTTTCACCTTCAGCTTAGAACCACCACTGTGAAGGGCTGGAAGCTCTCCTTCCTCAACGGTAACACAAAACCTTCCAGGTAGAATTCAAATTGCATTTTAAAGAACATGTGATTGAAACTTTTCCAAATGGATCAAGTCTCTAAACAATTTCACAAGATTTACATTACTCTCTAGCGTTCAGTTGCAAGCCTAGACTCTGTGAAGTCCATCATCTTCTACATGGATTCTCCAAAGAGTTAATTCTGATTAGGAAATGCTGAGCTCAGAAGTTATGTAAAGCTCATTGTTTACTTTGAAGACTTTCTGTGGTGAAAAGTGAGATTTTGCTGGGTCAAAACACCTTATTATATTTTTGATACTAAGTATTTTAGTACTTAACATTTTTCTGTTGAATGCATGAAGGAGGTTTTTCCAGCTTTTTTTTTTCTGTGAGAATTACAGCTACTGTTGTAGTCACCCAACCCAACTAACAGGGTGGCTAGAGACATCTTACCGAGTATATGGTTAGCAGACACTATCACAGTCATCCTGTCTACATTCCAACTGTATAAAGGTGATTAAAAAGACACCTAATTTCTAACTGTTTACTCTAGCAAGAATCTTCAAGTTGCAGCCCTTTTTAAGAGAAGCCATTGCCAGTTTGCAACTGAAGAAGAGAGATTCCTTCTTCGATCCGAATAGACTTTTTGTATTTATAAATAGTAATGCTCAAGTCAGATCACTGCAAGGAAACTGCAAGGAAAGGCTTTGCTCTAAGTTGTCATTCTAAATATTGCTTCTTTTTCTCTGCTTTCAGAGGCTGGCAACAAGAAGCTAAAGAGCACGATACAGAGAAGCACAGAGACAGGAATGGCAGCAGAGATGAGAAGTCGTATGGTTCGACAGCCGAGTCGGGAATCCACTGATGGCAGCATAAATAGTTATAGCTCCGAGGGCAAGTAAGTGGCATTAAAAATACAGGTAATGTGGGAGAAGTTTCTTGTCCTTGTAAGAAAACTTGGGATGTGAGCAGTGGTCCCAGCTCTGGCTGAAGGAGGTTGCTCTGCACACAGATTCGTCCTCTTGAAACATTTGCAAAACTGAACTGTTTTAGGCACATAACACAAATTTCTTGAAAAATGAAATTGAGAGATGACTTCTTAGGGATTCGCATTTTCCCTGTCATCCTCACATGTCAGTGAGGCATTTTGTTCATCAAAAGACAACTAAATTCAGAGTGCGTTACTCAAAACGAAACATAGGGGCACTTTTTCTTTGAGTTATGTTTGGATTAACACAGAGTTAAACTTCAGATGTTGTATGTAAATCCCTGCGATATGAAAGTCTGTTCAGTAATACTCTAGACAAAGAAAGTTTAGTTTGGAGCTGGTCCAAGTCTCTTGTTGAGAATTGTAAACCCAGAGTCCGTCTGCCCCATCAACTGAAATCAGGCAGACAACTGTGGGGAATGGGGCAGCTGTTTTCATTCACTGCTGAGTGACTCTGTATGGAGGAAAGGAGAACAAAGGCAGACCTGACACAAAATTGTGCACGAATACTCCGGACTCCTCACAGCTCTTGGTGGGACTCTACCATGTGTGCCAAGGCACAGTGGTCACTAAAGAATTCTTGGAAGATGCCTCCCAACAAAATGGGAAAACAGGGGTAGGCAAATCCACCCTATAAACCTGTGAAAAATGAGAGATTGGGACTTCTTCAACTTTATCTTTTTATATGCTTACCTTCTTGCCACAATTGCTACTGCACACTGTATAAGGCACGAAGAGCCAGGGGCAGCCATGGTGCTGACAAGGAGCTGTGTGAAGGTGCAGTTTCTCCACCGTCAGATGATCTCACCACCCTCATTTTTTTACAGTAGGGTTTTTTTTTTTACAAATTTATTCACATCTTCACATTTGTTTACAATGAGAGTGGTGAGACACTGGGACAGGTTGCCCAGAGAAGTTGTGGATGCCCCATCATTGGAAGTGTTCTGGGTCACGTTGGATGGGGCTTTGATAAAGATATCCCTGCCCATGGCAGAGGCATTAGAGAATTAGATGATCTTTAAGGTCTCTTCCAACCCAAACCATTCGATGATTCTATGATAATGCTAAGAATTGCAAAAGCCATGTAAGAAAAACAGGCTCCATCATGAGTAACTCAAAAACAAAGTAGATAAGCATCAGATGAAGAATGAGGGACAAGAGTAGAATATCCCGGTATGATTCTATGATAGGGCCTTACCTTTACGACTCCATCCTGCCATCCTCCTTCCTCTCTTTAGGCTGGAGTGTCAGTCTGTAAGGCAGTAGTCACTCACCATGGTGACAAAGGGCCCAGTAAACTGGACCCTGCTAAGGAGGAGCTGAGGGAGCCTGCTTCACTGGTTAGCAGTATGGAAGAGGAGGGAGCCCAGCACTGATGGTGAGGACCTTTCCAGGGGAGCACCCTAATCCTCTGCTCCACCCTCAGAGAGTGTAAACAGATTTGGCAAGGCTAGGGCAGCCAAGATCTGGATCTGGAGGTCACAGCAGGCATCTGGAGGACAGAAACCACAAGGTAGAGCCTTAAATTGTTGACTTGAGAGTTAGCCTCCAAGTAAGGCAGAGAAGAGAGCAAGCCTGGGAGGTAAACGGAGTGCTTGCTTCTTATTGGGACATACTGCAGGCTGGGTGCGCGTACTGGGAATTAGTCTGAAAATTATCCTTTAGAACTAGGTCCATCTTCAAGGCAAAGTGAGATATCATAAGCTGGTAGTCACACTATCTGCATCTTATGTCTTGTTTCTGCCTCCTTAGCTCCTGTGCCTGCTCCCCATCTCTTGCTGGTGCAGCACCAGTTCTGCCTCTGACAAATCTTACCTCTCTCAGTGCTCTTGTACAATAGATTTCTTCACACCTGACCACGTTTGTCCTGCTTTTCTGATCCATACTTTTGGCACCAACTCCCTAACTTTTCACTGTGTTTCTGTCCCAGACTTTTGGTTTGATAGAGTTACCAGCTCTTCTGGTTGATTCCTGATCCTCAGCATACCTCAACTTCATTTCCTGACTCCAAACCCACTTTGCACTTGATCTTAGCCTTAAACACTGTCCCTGATCTCCACATCCCTATTCCAATCTCTGACAAGAGTAAAGAAACAGTGAGGCTAGTGAAGTGAGAACACCACCCATATCTAACAGTGACTCTGAAGGGAAGCCCAGGAGAATGGGCCAAAGGAGACAGATAACAAAACTCAGGTGAAACAGTTAAATATCTTGCTGCAATGAAGGAAGAGAAACATACCTTAAACAGGACACAATGCCATAGGCAAAAGGGATACCAGAGGCTCTGTATGGTGTGGTGCTGTACGTCGTGGCTTAGAAAACTTCTCTGAAGTCTTCTAGTTTTCTATGATTCTGTAATTTAGCTATAGATTGAATCTTCGGATGCTCTGCAAACTTGCTTGAGTTTGGTAGAGTAACGTTAATTTGCAGCAGCTGTGGGTTCAGAGCACAGTGAATTATGAATGTTAAATGCAGAGATTCTTGTAAGAAAGATGACCAATAAAGCAATTTTCTGTGGTTTAATCACTCCCCCCATGTCCATCACTGGCTTATTTGTAGAACATGAGTTGGACACAAATGCAAGGTGGAGGGGACGCCACACAACTGCGTCACATAATCAGGGGTACACGCATTGACCAGCTGATACTAAAATCCTCTCCCTCTCTCCCTCCTTCTTCTGAGGCTTTTTTGAACATTAGAAATGCCACCTTTAGCTTCAGATGTTATTTCTAGTGTGAGCATGAATCAGATTTTTATAGCACCTTGCATTCAGAATAGCAAAGCTGTTTGCTAGGTTTTTTCTGTCTCTTGCGAGATTCCCATCAAAATCAGACAGAGCTTGACGTTGGTTGCTTGAGTAGTGTTTTGTCTGCAGCTCACTCTTTACATTACTGTAGGTGGGTAATGACAACAATTAGGAAATGCTGATATTAAATTTGCATGGGCTACTTTTTCTTCCTTGAGTGTGTGTACGTTATGACACTGGCTTTACTTCCAGGATCACATAGTTTATTGACAGTATAATACCTCATCCTGCATTGCGTAAGTCCAATCACATGTGTAGCACAGCTGAGAATGCAGATGGCTATAGTAGGTACCCCAGGTACTACATGATGTTCGTCTGCTTGACCCATAACTGGAGTTTAATGAATTAGAGTTAATACACATTAAGGTGAATGTGTACCTCACGACATTCATTATTGGTTTTATATCTGTATGTGTCTGGGAAGTGACCGTGCTCTCAAGTGAACATTTTCAATGTTGCTACTCATTCCATAGCAAAATGTTACATGTTTTTGGGGAAAAGGATAAAGAAACAAACAAGAAACTTTTCATAGCATGGGCAAGAGTGAAGGAACAGTGCCACTGGGAAGACAAGCAGTCCCGTCAGGAAGGATGGGCTTGAAGCTGCGTCTTGAGCTTAGGTGAATGCTGTAACAGGTGGGCTGATGGTTTAACAGGAAACCTTGAGGTTCTTTTGCTCCTCCGTCTAAAGAAACTTTCTTTAAAAAAAAGATTTCCTAAAATTAAACTTCTGTGAAAAGCTTACCTTTTGGTAAACCAGAGTTTTCTAATGAAAAGCACTGTGCCGATATTTTCTGACCAGCTTTAGTTACAGGCAGTCTAAACGTTTATGCTGGCATAGAAAGAGCAGTTAGTTTAAAAGAGAGCAATGGGCTTTTTCTATCCAACTAACAGGGGTCAGTGTGAATTGAATGACTGGAGCACATAAGCCTGATCTGTGGAAATCAAAGATTTTTTGCACTAGGAAGTTTTGTTAGTATTTTCTCCACTCTAGTAGGGAATTTCCTTTGAGGCAAGAGCAGATACAGAGATGTGGATGGCCTGCTGGGTAAGATGCTATCTAGGCTTCGTTCAAAGTCTGTTCTTCTGTTCCTCATAATTGTGATAAGGAAGTCAAAGCTGAATCTCCCCACCATGAATCATTCTTTCTCTCTTTTTTTTTTGTTTGTTTCTTTTGTAATTGTTTGGAGAATGTATATCTATTAAAAAGAAAGTGGAGATTCTGGAATACAAAAAAGCAGCTTGGAAAAGCACATATCGTAGAACCACCGAATAGTTTGGGTCGCAGGGGATCTTTAAAGGTCATCTAGTCCAATCTTTCTGCAATGAACAGGGACATCTTCAGCTAGATCAAATTGCTCAGAGTCCCATCCAATATGACCTTGAATGTTTCCATGTATTCTGTGTCGACGTATTACGGTTCAGTTTGTGTCCTGACAGAAGGGTGGGTACCAACTGTAGATCTGTATGTGGCTACCAGAATATTTTGGCCAGGGAGTGGCATTAGGTTTGGTTCTAATCAACACTAGTACTACCTGTCAGTTTACTGCTTCATTAAAAAGCTGCAGCAATCAGATTAACTTAGGTTATACATCTGTTTTCTCTGTTTGTTCTAAATGTTGCGGATGGGGTTTGGATGTATGTATAGATATGAAACAGTATTACAAGGTAAATCAAGCATTCAAGAATGAAGAATAGTACGCTATTAAATTTCATGAGGCTTTCTATGTTTTCTCATACAAAGTCATTTATAGTTTATTCACATGTCAGGCTCTTCACTGCTCCTGGAGAACTCCTGAGCAAGAACTGTTTTATGGACTACTTTGCATCCATGTGCAGAATTTCACTACGCTTCTTTGGTGTCCATGAGAGACAGCTCATTCTGATGCTGCAGAAGAATTTGTGGTTGCACATCCTGAGCTGCTAGACTTGTATCAGTAGTACTTTTGAGGTAAATACTGTAGGACAATAGCGATTAATCCTGTTCTTATGCTTAACCAGCTTTTATTTTGCTTCAGCTTAATATTTCCTGGAGTGCGGCTGGGCGCTGACAGTCAGTTTAGTGATTTCCTCGATGGACTTGGACCTGCACAGTTAGTAGGCCGACAAACGCTAGCAACCCCTGCCATGGGTAAGAATAATATGTTCTCCTCTGTTAAATGAATAATAAGCCAATTAACTAACGCACACACTGACAGACTACAGCACCAAAAAGACTTTTACAAAATGGGCTCCCTCACTGTAAACATGAAGGTCCTATATGCAGTCACTGGTATTCCTAGCATGCTAGGATCCGAAATGGGTGAGAAATTGCACTTGCTCCGTATGTGAGGTGTCTGCTAATCTCATTTGCAGTTTGAAGACAGGAGTTGCACTTAACTTCCCACTCAAAATTATTGTGGCTTCTCCAGCTGTAGCTCACTGCAAAATCTCAGCTGTTCAGAGTTTATATTTACTTGCCACAGACTATATTGGATGTGACAGACATCTCTCTGGCAAAATTTGGCATTTGTCCACATCTAACCTCAGAATGTGAAACTTCTGCCCACATATGCAGTGCCCAATAATCAGTTGCTGATAAAGCCAGTGTTTGTCATGAAAGAGACAAAATCCTTTTCTACAGCAGCTGCCTAGGGCTGTCTGTGATCTTCTCTGTGTTCGAGACCCATCAGTATTTCCCTTATAGTAAGTAGTATTAGCTTTATCTTTGTGGCGAACAGAGGGAGCGTATAAGGCGTGTAACAGTGCAATACCGTGTAAGCATCTTTGGAAAGGTTTGATTTTTTTTTTTTTTTGTTGTTTATATATGAGCAATTCTTAGACATGCTTTAGGATGCTAAGTGAGGAGTCCTTGATCCACTACTTTAAGCATACTTCTGGTGGAAATTATAAATGGCCAGTCAGCTTCAGGAAGGGCTACCGAGCCACTTCTGAAAAAGGAGAGAGAAACAGAAAGAAAAATCACAGAAAAGAGTATTCCTCTCCCAACTCATGAGCAGAAAGAGACAAACTTTCTTGAGAATGCTTTGAGTACCCCCTAAGGGAAGGGTTCTTGTGTATGTCCATATGACAGCTACTAATGCATTAATAAGCACCAAACTTGTTAAATTCAGATTTTTGTTATTATTTTGAAAGAGGAGATATTTGTGAGATGATTCACCCAATAAAAATCTAAGTGGCTCTATCGATATGAATATAAGAATCTGGATTTCTTCTGTCTCTATTTCAATCTTGTTTTCTGACTAAATACTTTTCTGCAGATTACTTGAGTAATATATTTCTTTTCACTTCTTAGAACTGCTTTTTTTACTGAAGGTTCAAGTTTTGGCCCCCCAGAAAGCACTCAATCATGCTTTTTAAGAATTTTCAGAAGATTTTATATGTGGTATCCTTTCATCAGTGACAATTTGAAAACAGTTGTATTATCGCTCCCCCTTCTGGTTCCCTGTTGCGTGTTTTATTCTGGATATGTGATACGGAGATGTACTCTTAAAAAGGCTTGTTGGAATTTTACTGCGAACTATTTTTAGTGCAACACAGAGCTCTGTTTATTCAAGCAAAACTTGATTGATACAAAAAATCTTCCCCACTGCTCTGTCATATCTCAAGTACCAAGGTATAAACACTGCTTTAATATAGTGTTAGACAAGCACGTGAAAATCCGTGCCCAGTTAATTTCAAAACGCTGTCTTTCTAAATCTGGACCCCAAATTCTATAGTTCACGGCTATCTATTTTTGAGTGTGGTTTTTTAGATAATCAGAGTTGACCTGTCAAACATGTACATGATTGCGTGTTTCATGGACATATGTATAGTTCATTTATTTGCACAGGCATAGCATAACTGCCCATGTCATACTGTGCATTTTTTGTTCTAAGTGGCCTGTTAGATTTGTGCCCAGCTGATTCCATGATATATGAAACCATAACGCTTTGAGCATCAGCCCATAGTTGACTTCCCTTGCATTTTATTGATCTAGGTCTTGGACTAAGCAGTTTCCCTTTTCTGCAGGAGACGTCATTTGTCAGAACTTCAGGCAGGGAACAAAGTTTGACTATTTAGCAGTGAAAGCAGCTTCTTATTTTAACACGTTGCATCATTTTATTCACACCAAAAATGGGTGTGGAATATTGATAAAAACAGGAAAATTGTCACCCCTGTACTTGTTGGAGACTTTAGCAGAAAAAAGACCTCTTTTGAGCTCCTGGAGGGCAGGGTGTCATTCTCTGAAGCTCGGGTCTGACTGTGGCCTTGTCTGGTTGGTGTCTCTGCCTTATGCTGAGGATCCAGTCAGGCAACTGTAGTTGCAGAAGAAGGTTTCATCATTAGCTTCTACCAGCAGTTCTCCTTCCTGTTACATCAGACAAGGAACCTTCAAACGGCCAGCTCTGGCATCTCAGCTTGGAGGCAGAAACTTCCAGACAAAGGGATTTCTGAAGATGAGTTTGGGTTTTAGGCTCTCTGAGCATGGGACCACTGTCAGGGAAGCACATGTCAGTGACCGGCACACTGGCGCAGCAGTCCTAGGTAGGAAGCCTCTAGGTAATTTACCAGTGCAAAATTAAAGGTGTGGTGGTTATACCACAGTGTTGCTGTAGATTTGCCTGCCTCCACGGATCAGAAATACTGAGCTCTGGAATAAACTGTACACGAAGAGAGTGCACCATGCTCCCTAAATATGTCTATTTTAGTCCTGGTTTAAGGACAGAGGAATTAAAGGGATCAGGAGGAGAGGTGACAAGCACACTAATGCAGCAGACTAGTAGCAAACTAGTCTTTCTGTTTCTCAGTCTTATACCCTGTCTCCCGGGCCATACCGCTTCTTTAAAATATGGGCTTCTTTATTCTGCCTTTCAGGTGACATCCAGATTGGAATGGTGGATAAAAAGGGCCAGTTAGAAGTAGAAGTCATTAGAGCCCGTGGGCTCATACAAAAGCCTGGCTCCAAATCTACCCCAGGTAAGGAAAAAAATAGACAATATATGAACAGAAAACAAAAATATGAAATATGCTGATGAACTGGAGATTGGAGTCTTTTCGCGCTCCTCGTTAGCTGTCACTATATTTGCATTTCTCATTAGCTGTGACTACATTTGCATTTGTTTAGTTTTCTTTTCAACAAGGATAGCGTGCGTGAATATATCCTTGCTACCAGTGTCCACTTCTTGCCACCTTGCATCTGCCTTGCATGCCACCTTTCAAGCAATGATTTTCAGCAACTCACCATCTGTCCTGGAAGGAACATTTGCAGAAATATTTCTGCGTATCTTAACCAAGTCATATATCTCAGAGGGGCTTTGATGATATAGATGAAGTCCTTTGTGTTTGTTTCACATCAAAACAAGAGATGGAGAACAGATGAAAGTGCTTTGAACAAACAGCCATGGTCCTCTGTGCGCAACAGTGCTCCAAGACAGCAGGTTATACTAGCGCCAGTGTCAATAATTTGTATAATGAATGAGATTTAATATTATATCATTTTATAAGGACATTTTTGGAAGTTCTGGTTATTTATAGAAATCTTTATTAGAAGAGATGTATAATCTCCACCACAACCACTGCTTGCCATAACAACTGGAACAGTTGTTTTAGATGACATTGTGCCAAAATGGTACTTTACAACCTCCTTAGGAGCTGAAGACGAAAGAGCAATTAATGTCTGTGTTATCCAAGTGACTTAGTTTTATACATTCCTTTCAATAAAATATCAAAGCCTTCTCTTCTGAAATATCTCTAACCCCTGAACATACATAGAGACTCCAGAGTAGCTATCAGTGGCAGTTAATTCCTGGCAAAGGGTAGTGTTTTCAGAAGGACAGACGTGAAACAGAATTATTGTTAGTAACATCCTAGATAATTAAATTCAAGGTTTATAAAAATCAAATTTATTTCTTATGGGCTGTGTCATTTTTTTATGAATATAATTGTATTTAGATTATATAGTGAAGACAGTGTGTGTCGTTTCCTTTCCATTCAGCTTCCTTTTAAAGGCACTTGTCCTCCAGCTCAGATATGCAATCTACAAGTTTTAAGTCCAAACATAAAACTCATGATGTTCTGTTTGCAGCTCCCTATGTCAAAGTGTATTTATTGGAAAATGGAACGTGTATAGCCAAGAAGAAGACAAGAATTGCGCGGAAGACCCTTGATCCTTTGTACCAACAGACACTGGTTTTTGATGAAAGTCCACAGGGTAAAGTCCTTCAGGTCAGTTGCTTCTTTATCCCGTTTTAGGCTATCACTTGGAGAAACACTTGCATGTTTACTTAAGTTGAAGCAATATGTATAAACCCATTCCAACTCACTAAGCATTTAATTTTATAAATATCAGCAAACACATCCTTGTGGCTTGTGGTTTCAGACCTGCGAAATGTCTGGCTTGTTAAACATTTCTCTTTTGTTGACTCTCACTCCTGTCCTGCCATTAGGTTTTCCCACAAGAGGGAACAATCATTCACCCTTAAGAATAACATTTTCCTTACATTACACGTAACAGCAGGAGCGAACATATAAGCGTGGGCTTGGGTGCAATGCTGAACCTCTATTTTATGTTCTTCCAGGTAATAGTTTGGGGAGACTATGGCCGAATGGACCACAAATGCTTCATGGGAGTTGCCCAGATCCTTTTGGAGGAACTGGATCTGTCCAGTGTGGTAATAGGCTGGTACAAGTTATTTCCACCTTCATCACTAGTGGATCCAACCTTGACTCCCCTGACGCGCAGGGCTTCCCAGTCGTCTCTGGAAAGTTCAACTGGGCCTCCCTGCATTAGATCATAGTAGCAGGTGCTGTCTAATAAAAACATCGCCCAGCATGACAATTGGAACCAGATATTCATGAGATCAAAAAACACTGTTGGAGAGAGACAATCATTTCTGTTTTTGCTTGTAGTGGTTATCCAAAAATATGTCTGTTTGTCGAGAGATGGCTTAAATTGACAGAATAAAGGTATATCACATACGGCCAATCTATTAGCGGCTATCACCGATGCTTATAATGATCAAAAAAAAACCCAAAAAAGAGAGAGGGGGACCTTTAGATTCGACCTAAGTCAAAGATGAGCCAAACTGGAAGCTCTCACTCTGTTAACAATGTTGTATTTTTCACATTTTGACAGAGCCCTCAAGCAGTGTTACCTTCCTGGTGTTTCAGCAGTTTTTCTGTACTTGTCACTTCCACTAGTTTTTTGCCATGTGATTCTGCTAGTTTTGTAGAAGTCCTCACAATGCTAACAGAGACCCTTCCTTTCTTTTTCTAAACCAAACAAAAAAGGGCTGAAGCATATCTCTGTGAGCATCGTTACAGTGTTCGACAGCCACAGTTACGATTCCAGCAAGTTCAAATCGTTGCTCAGTTCTGGTACTTCCAGGTCTCTCACGTGGGAACCCAGAACAAATGACCAATCCAAGTTATATTCTTAAAAATAAATAATCTTCACAGTGCCACTTTTTCTTTGTATAAAGCAGATATGTTTGCATTATATATAATAACTTTTATGTTTATGATGTTTTGCATGGAAGAATTTTGAAGAATTCTGCAACTACTGCTGGGGACTGGTATAAAGCAGCTTTAGTCTTAGTTTTGACATTGAATATGTTACTGGTAACGCAGTTTTCCTCCTAGAAATATGGAGAGGAAATATTTACGTTTCTGTGTATAAATGTATATTTGACTTCCCAAAATGTTGACCAGGAATGGGTTGAGCATATGACACTTTCAGCTGTACCCGGGCTTCTCTGATGTGTGTCGCTTCAGACGCACGTGTCTGCCCTGGATAGAGCATGGTATGAGTTGTTCAGTGTTTCACTGGAAATTCCAGTTGAAATATTCTGCACTTACTAATGTTTTTATCAAATTTTAGTTTACATTTCTTTGAGATCGATGCAAGCACAAGGCTTGATTTTTTAACGCAAGATATCTTACTTTTTGGAGAAAAAAAAGTCAAATTTCAATTTGCTTTTTATTCATTTGAGTTCTTCTTGGCCTTGAAATCCCTTGTGATATTCTGTAAATGTGCGAACAACTGCAGATTCCTGCAGGTGCATTGATATGTTTCCCCTCCTTTTACAGGCCATTCAATTTTGTGATCACACAAATAGAGCAGCATGACTTGGAACTGTTCAAAGCTGCATGCACGTTTTGTAAAAAGAGATGAAAAAGGTTATTTAATAATGTATGTTAGTTCCACATAGGCCAGCTTGTATGTTGCATGTACTTGTACAGTTTGCTCGTAATTACTATACTGAAGTAACCAAGAAATCTAAGCCATCCATTTTTCTTATAGACATTTCGCAGGTTTTAGCCAGGCTAGGTCTGTGAGTCTGGTGCTGAATGTCTATAGATGGACTTTATTTTTTACCCTATGGAAAACGTGATGTAGTACGGACCAAATTCCTTCTAATAACTATTTTGGTGTAGATTCCTACTGTGGGGCTGTAACACATGTAGAAACTGTGTACACACTAGGTTTTAATTCATAGACATACTGCCTGCACCAAGTGAACTATTTATTATTACTCGACACGTGGGAGTTATTCTGCCCATCTTTCCACGGGGCGCAGATTGGTTACTGCTCGACCTGCTGAGCAGGAAGAACTCAAGCATTGGTGCACTACTACTAGATCCTGTTCTGTCTTAGTGGCCAAAAACCAACTAGTTATAATTCGATAGTATCTTTCTATTTTGACCACTTGTCTTAACACTCCCCTGTGCTTTTAAATGAACTTCCAACTCATGTTATGTAAACATGTTTAATAAAATTTCCTTTTCATGTCCAGTGTAGTAGTTGTGCTCTCTGTATGTTCTGAGGTTCATCTGTGATTCTGCTCGCTGCAGGACTGTGTGAAATGTGTTAAGGAACAGTAAAATGATAAGTAATTTCTGTGGTTCTTTTGATCGCTGTAATAGTGTATGTTGAAATCTGGGGCCGAAAACCGAGGCCTGCTGAAAGTCATGTTTGGTCGGCTTCCTTTTCATCAAGAAAGGAGCCAAATTGTGCTCTCATACACTGAAGCAGGCAAATTGAAGTCAAACCCCAAATTTAGCCAAATTACAGTCTGGTGAAATCAAATCAGCTTACTGGAGTTGTTGAGTGATGCTGCGTCCGCTTGCACTAGGTCAGCGGGGCGGTATGCATTAGAGCCAGACAGCAGCTCTCCATTTGGTGTGTGCTGAGCTTTTAAGACGTGAGGGCAACTCCTGACCTTTTGCACTTTTTAAACCCAGAAATAACGTCCTTGTATTGTAATGCCGTTATGGACAATGCTCTGTAGAAATTTACCTGAGAGCAGAATTTGGCACTGAATTTTCTTAGAGAAGAAAAGATCATGTACTTTGTTTGATTTTTAGTTTCCCATGTCCCACGGACACCTGATCACAATTTAAAAATAACATAAAGACAATATTGCCTCACTTTGAACACTTTTGTTTATTACTTTATTTAACTGACTACGTGGTTAAGCTACTGAAAAAAGAAATTAAACATGGTAAATCTCTGAACAAAAGGCATGTTATATTTCTGTTTCTGTGTGGTGGGAATTAAATACAGAATTTGTCATACTGTTGCAAAAAGCCCTCAATTTCATACATTTCATGCCTTCAAAGATTGTGTCCAATTCTAGGATATCTTTTCCTTTCTGATCCTGAGCAATAAATAAAGTTTAGCATTTCTGATTCTTTCCCCACCCCCACCCCCACCCCCCACCTCCAGAGCACAGAAAACACAGCAGCAAAGGAACACGCTGAACTATATCATTTATGGTGTTTCTGACAAGCAGAGATCTCATATGCAAAGATTTCGGGAACAAAGCAGTAGACTGTGCTAGGACGGATAAGTTGTATGTTGGTCTCCTTTCCCAAGGACTGTTGCCTTTAAAAACTCATTGCTGAGTGCTGGGATTATAATAAAGAGAGAAATCAGCTTTTAGTTCCCTCCTGGCATTCCCTTTGGAATGCAGTACTGCCTTATATGTCATATGCAGGGGAAGAGCAAAGATGCTAAACTCGTAATCTCTATCGTATAATCAGACAGTTATGTTCCTCATGATGAGCAAATGTTCTAAATTTTGTATTGAAATGCAAATTTAGTCTCCCTCTTTGCGGGTGGAGAAAAAGCTTTTGGCCTTGACCTTTGTGTTAGAAATCAGAACTGCTGTGAGTGGGTAGGAGAAACCAGAATTTCACAATCTCATTCCTTTGTAATTCCCAGAGAACTTACACATGCACTTTCGTTGCCTGTTTTCGCTAACAAATGACAGTCCCAAAAGTCGAGTTCAGCCCAGGTACGATATGCTATACACACAAGAAAAGTTCAGAGCAGATCTTCAGTGGCTGTTGTGCGTACTCCAAGATTTTACTCGTAGCTTGTGACTCGTCCTCTACGAAGTTGGCTGTTTGCTGCTCCCATGTAGTCGCTACTCTACTGTCCACAGCCCATTTAACTCGAGGAAAAAGGATTATGGGCCTCATACTCTTCTTTTGCCTTAGTTGAAGAAAGCCATGGCAGACATCGGTGTGGCTCGCTCTTTCCAGCCCCAAATGCTTACCCCATGTCACCCTACTATGATTCTGCAGGCACAGAAGAAAGCAATTTGCAAGAAAGCAGATTGTTGTTGAAGGATGTGGTTTGTCAACTCAGGTAATGAGTATCCTGGCCATCTTGAGTGATTAAGACCGCTGCTAGCATCTATCAAGAGTAACAAGAGTCTCAATTAATACCTCAATCTCTGCCCACCCATTTTTTTCCAGGAGAAAAAAAACCGCAGAGTTCACATATGTAATTTTTCAGAGGCCACCTGTGAGGTTCTGTGAAACCCTTAGGTGACTCGCTTATAGCAGCTAGCAGCTGAAACCTCCAAAAGACTCAGCTCTTGAGCATACCTTTTTTGTACTAGCTGAGACATAACTACAGCTGTGTAATAGTTACCTTATCTGAAATGCTTTATTGATATGCTGTAGCCTACAGATTCTGTCAACTTTTCACCCTTTCCCTCAGTTCCTACTAGCGCTGAGCGTTAGACACTTTGACTCAACAAGGCAGCGCTATCACCTCTCCATATCCAGTTCCAACACTTTGTCTACAGTCACTGTTGTCTGGTCTGACAGCAGGTCTCCACAGAAGAAAGCTGCCCATGTAAGTGCTACGGCACTAATTATAGAAGGTGGAATAATCCCTTTTAGAACAAGCTCATACAAAGGTCAGTAAGACAGTCTTTAGATAGTTTAAGAAATCTTGTCATGTAATTTAACTGAAAAAATTAAGATTTGAAAACCTAGCAAATATTGTAAAACAGAACTTTAATTAAATGTTACAGTGCATACTCAGAAAATAAATCAGGTTTGACATCTGCATTTGTGTACTGCAGAAACAGTGTCCACACAGGACAAACATAGCAGTATTACACTAGCACATAGGGAAAAAAAAGACCAATTATTATTATTTTCAGTAATGCAGAGAGTGAGGGCATGGTCAGGAAGGATATGTTCTCTAAATATTTAGTTACTAAGCAAAGTCTATTAGAAGCCAGGAGCAGCATTATCCTTGGGCTGCTGTTTGTTAAAGCTGCAGCTAAAGGAACCAAGAGAGCCCAAAAACTTCACTGTCCAGTTTGAGAAAGTGCTGTGTAGACCCTGAGGCTACGTGAGCAACTCTTGAGTGCTCAGGAATGAACAGACAACCCCAAAGAAAATAATGACACTTGCAATGAAGAGGCAGTGCTTCGAAACCATGTGGAAGACTGTCTTATGACTGTGAAGGACTGAGAGTGCAGCTGACCCTGGACCAGATAAAGAACAAGAGTCTGAATTTGTAACGCGTCCCCAGATGTCCCTCTCATACTACAGGTGAGAAGGGCTGGATGTCTCTTAGCAGCCAGTGCCACAGAGCTCCAGAGCACGATTCAGCTTTTTCCTAAGGGAGCAGTTTGTATGTGCAGCTTGGACACACTTTTGTCTTCAGAGATGGTCTGACACGTGCACTGAGCGTGAGCTTGACTTTCAGGGGATGTAAAGAGTATATTTACTTCATTTAAAGCTCAAAAAACTATGTTGTGGAAGAGGGATCTTGCATCAGCCCTCATAACGCATTGGCTAAGATGGTAAAGAAGTCTGGTGCTCTGTGGTGGGTAAACCAAAGGGTCAGGAACAGAGGTCCCTATGGAGGGCAGGGCAAGAGCTTGGGGAGCACAGAGGCAGACAAGGGAAGGGAAGGAAATGGCACCTCCATTCCCCTTGGGGGACAAAACAGGAAGGCCCTGGAAAAAAACTGAGGCATAACTGTCTTTTTGACTGAAAGTGCCAAAAAGATGAATAGTGGCCTTAAAGTGTCACAGATGGCAGCGCATTTCTTCCTGAAGGGTGAAAGCATTTGGCCCTACTTCATTACTTCAGTATTGGAAACAGACTGTCTGGTGGCAGCAGGGCATGTCAAAAAGACGCGATGCACTGCTTTCCTTTCTGCTGGGGTGACTCTCTAAGAGTTTACCCAGAGAAGAAAAGGAAGTTGATGGCACAAATAATCTTTGAGCTGCTCTGTACCCAGTCTGAAAAGGCACATAATGGCTGTAATTGCTGGGANATGTCAAAAAGATGCGATGCACTGCTTTCCTTTCTGCTGGGGTGACTCTCTAAGAGTTTACCCAGAGAAGAAAAGGAAGTTGATGGCACAAATAATCTTTGAGCTGCTCTGTACCCAGTCTGAAAAGGCACATAATGGCTGTAATTGCTGGGAATAGGCAGTACCAACAAACTTCTCACAGGCAGCTTAAGAATAGCTTGTCGACCTCTTTGGCTTCTTTTTTTACCTGGTAGGAAAAAGGCCCTAGGATTTGGCAGACAGCTGAAGTACAGTATGTGCTCTCTTTCAAAACTTAAGAAATGCTGATTCCCTCCTCTGACCCTTTCCCTGGTCACAGCTCCTGCAAACTGTGAAGCAAAGTTTCGTGTACTTTGGTGCCTGGACTCAGCTCTCAGTTGCTCTGCTCTGGTGCTGTCAGCAGCTGACTTGGTTCCCAATCCCGTTGGTGGAAAAGACCAGCATTCCTAAACCATTCATGTTACAATTAAAAAAAAAAAAAACCACCCTAACCCGCAGGCCTTTTTCATTCATCATGAGCATGAAAAGACAGAGGGAAGAAACCCATCATGTTTTCTTTTGTTGGAGAGCTTGAAACAGAATTAAATTACAGCTGCATCAGGAGTCACTGCTGTGCTATCTACATAATCCCTCAGCTTTGCTATACATGCAGGCTTCTTTGTTAGATTTCTGTTATGCCATTCAAATATTCCCTAAAACAAATCCCAAAATGTAAAGGAGGAGAAGGAGATGTGTTGCCATGGCAGTGAGCCACTCTTCAGGGATTAACCCTCTTCTCTCTTTGTTCTTTAGGTGGGTATCTCCCCCCAACACTAATCTTAGCCTTGTTCTCCCCCTTACTCCTTTGCCTGACAGCAGCTGAGCGCTGTGTCTGTTGTCTCCAGAGAGTACCTGTTAGATTTGATAACATTTACATTTCTTCAGAGAGAGAGAGAGTGAACGGAGGAAAGCAGAGGAGGGTTTTTGAATACCCCAACTCTCTGGAGCTGCTCTTCCATGTGCGTGTGGCTGGTTTAAGATCACTGTTTTTCACCCCTGTACTTGCATATCTCATGCACACCGTGCATTTTTTACGGACTCAGGATTTGCTTCATCTGCGCTGAAGAATGTGGGAATTTCACCACCGATTTCAATGCGACTGAACCCAAAGTGCTTTTCTGACAATAGGTGGCTGACACAGCACAGCGATGCTCTTTCAGTGACAACAAACCCCAAACAAATCAAGAGGCCAGCCGGCAACTCCAGCTGCACAAAGCACTGAGCCTCATTTTCTCTGTAAGGAGGCAGCAATGCACGCAGCGACGGTGGAGGTGAAAGCCAGCAGCAGCACACCCAGCCGAGGCGCCGTTTCTGTGACAAGAGGACGTTGCCTGGCCTGTAGATGAGCCTCATTTTTTATTTTTGTAATGCTCATGCCCTAACAAATAAGAACAAAAGCTGGCATTTTCTGGAAAGCCACGGGCTTCCAAGAAGGAGCCACAGAGCGCGGCTCTGGGCTCTGTGGCAGTTGAGGTGGCCCTGGATGGCGCCTGACCCAGCGTGATGTTGCCGGGGGGCAGTTGAGGGGCAGGGAGATGGAAA
>VZSC01009408.1:58929-146612 GCA_013398225.1 Steatornis caripensis
CTCCTCATCAGACTTGTGCTCCAGACCCTTTACGCTTCTTTGGACACAGTCCAGTACCTCAATGTCTTTCTTGCCGTGAGAGGCCCAAAACTGAACACAGTATTCGAGGTGCGGCCTCCCCAGTGCTGAGTGCAGGGGGATGATCACTTCCCTAGTCCTGCTGGTCACACTATTTCTGATACAAGCCAGGATGCTGTTGACCTTCTTGGCCACCTGGGCACACTGCTGGCCCATATTCAGCCACCACAGGGTCCCAGCTGAAGCAAAGAACCACAGGTCTTTTCCATCTGGATCTGCAGCCGTGCTGCCTGCTCGGCTGGGACGCGCTGGGAGCAGAGGCCGAGCATCTCCTCAGCAGGGCAGCAGGCAGAGGTCATCTCCAGGCAGCCATGCTCCTAGTTTGAAGCATGCCTGCACAATGTAGCTGCAGCAGCACGGACAGTCAGCAAAGAGCAAAGCAGCGATTGAGCCCGTTTGGGCCAGTGCGGCTTACTCACAGCGGGGCTAGGCAGGTTAACCAGTACAAACTCTCTTTACAACATCAGTGAAGGCAACCAAGCTCTGCCACACCTGTGTGCCGCCATGAAACCTCACAGGACACAGCTGCCTGGAGCAAGGAGGACTTCTCTGAGGGTTCAGATATACTCAATGTCACTCTTCCCAGGGAAGCGGCAAAATCCTCGTTAGGTGATGGGGGAGCGCTTTTGGAAGCTTCGCCCTAAACTTTCCCGGAGTTCAGCCTTTCTTTGCATAGTATTTTCCCTCTTGCTTCTTTGTCATCTTCAAACTGGGAATGTGGAATTTAAGTGGTTCAGGTATGGGGCTAAGAAAATAGTCTTTCTTTGTAGTAAAATATAGGTTATTGCACTTAACTGCCTTTAGTTAAATGACAACTACTTGGTCGTCAACTAATTCTATTTATCAGTCTCCATCTGAAGAATTAAGAAATTAGGGCCAGAATGATTTATGGATTCTGTTTTAATCCCTCTGGTTGGTCATGTGCTGAGCAGGCAGGTTGGTAAAGGCTCTGGCAAGCTCATCTCTTGCAAATTCACCATTGCCTGCTCTTCTGCACAAAAAAAAAAAAAAGGGGTTAAAAACGANCCTTTAGTTAAATGACAGCTACTTGGTCGTCAACTAATTCTATTTATCAGTCTCCATCTGAAGTATTAAGAAATTAGGGCCAGAATGATTTATGGATTCTGTTTTAATCCCTCTGGTTGGTCATGTGCTGAGCAGGCAGGTTGGTAAAGGCTCTGGCAAGCTCATCTCTTGCAAATTCACCATTGCCTGCTCTTCTGCACAAAAAAAAAAAAAAGGTGTTAAAAACGATAATGAACTGTGAAATCAAGAGAGTGAAGACATATTGTACCACCAGCAAGGACTAAATGATGACCACGCCACAACAATATGCTTTAATCTTAACATATTAAGTTCAAAATCTGAAGATTAGCTATACCACTATACATCTTTTACTGAGAAAGTTTCCTTCTTGACAACTACGAATGTCTGTTACTGGCACTGTGAGTATGCACCTTTTTTCAAGCCAACACTGTTTGTAAAATTTCTTCTAAAAAATTACTTAAAGCAGGAATTAACCCATTTTTAGCCTGAACTGACAGATTCTTGGTCCAAATCACTTCTTCTCTACCACATTGCTTTCTCCAACTGATTTTTCTCTTCAGCAGCTTACATTTCAGTGACATATTTTCTGACCTCTGTGCTGTGTTTTGCATATATCCCTGCCTAATGTGCACTTCAACCTGTAAGCAAATCATATTTGTTTTCTCCTATATTCATCCGTCCTCTGGAAAATCTGGTTTTACAGCCAAGGTTTTACAGACTTAGGTGCTCTATTTCGCTGTAATGTGGCTAAGCTAGTGCCAAGATATGTCAACTGCCTGAAAATATTGGTGTCTGAAGGGTTTGGTTTTCTCTCTTTGCCTTAATTAAATACTGTGCAGATGGAGTTAAGGATTTATTTATTGTAATCATTTAATTGTTTTTCTTCATCTTTTTCACTATTTTTTTTTTCTTATTGTGAAGTTTTTTGCCTATTTTATCTTCCTATTTTTGTTAGGCTGCTCGTGGGCCACAAACAATATTATGCAATCATGGGTCATCCACTCAGGAATGCTAGATAAAAACTTCTGTGAAGGCAGCTATAGAGTTCCTATCCATTTAAAATCTTTTTTGAAGTCTGTGGTAATAGATTTCAAACTAGTTTGGAGTTAAAAAAATAATTAAAAATATTTTTGTGGATTTTTTTTCTTTAAATGTATAACTTTGAACTTCAAAGAGGATCATTTCATTGAGTATTTTGATGGAGAATTTCCCGTTCTCTGAGTAGCAGGACTGTGCACGTCCCAGGATGTGCTAAGAGATGGGTTGTGCTACGGGAGTGGAGCTTGTCAGGTTTCTGCTGCAAGACCCAGTAGCGTTGGTGATAAATGACAGTAACCTCAGGAAACTACCCAGGCTACTGTGGTTCTGATGCTGCCATCGAATGGAAAGGGAATGTTTATTTAATGACCAAGCTGGCTCATCCTCAAATGTGCCATTTTGTCTTCATAAATTTTGGGAAGAATTTGGAGAATGTTGCCAAGGGCAACCACTGCATCTTGAGGAATTCGGAACAGAATACAGGAAGAAAATAGAACAAAGATTCCTTAAAGGAGTTTACCCTGCTGTAGTCAGTGCCTTGTAAGTAAGCACAAGTTACAACTACTCTGGTTATCCCTCAGCAAGTAACAGCCACGGGGCGTTAAATGTTAAGTAAAGTTAAACTTCAAACTGAGTACCCCTTCCTACATCAGTCAGTGCTAAAGGGATTCAGCTGACGCTATTAAGGGGCAGGGTGCCTCCACAGAGCACTGCCCTCTCTTGCTCCTTCTCTTGCACTCCCTCAGACCATTGAAGGTTTTTTCCTAGCCTTCCTTCATCTACAATCCCTTTCCCTGTGTGGTAGTGCATTTCCCTCCTCTCTTCTCCCACCGGGGCCATGCATCTGGTAAGCATGGGCGAGCGGAGGCTCCTGTAATCACGGTTCAAGAACGTATCCTACAAACATCATTGCTTAGGTCAAATGTAGCCAAAAGACCATGACAGAAAAGGCAGAGATCTGTGATTTGATCTTCAGTCCCGTGAAACTAGTCTAAATTTCATTGAGGACTTGAAAGAACCATCAAACATGGGGGAAATTTCATGTACACGTTGACAAGGGAGAGGTGGATGAAAGGTCATCCAGATGAGTGTTCAAACAGCTACTGGTCCACTCAGCCAACCCCTGTAGCCTTCTGAGTCAGTAAGAGCAATGAAAAAGAAAAGCGTGTAGCATAGCGCTGGCAACTATTTTAACGATTGACCTTATTGGGGTTGAAAAACTGAGAGATGGCTGCTACCCAATATTATGACTGGGCCCTCCTGACTGTCCTTCTAGAAGATGGATGACTGTTTCTCTATGAAGGAATTAATTTATAACTCAGTTTCAAGCTCTGCTACACTTGGGATGATTTGGCGCTATGGTTTGCTGTTCAGGCTCATCCCTATTAAAAAAAATATTCTGGGATTATTTTCCCATACTTGGACAGCTATATGGGCTGATGCTTCCAGACTCTCTCCCCAGAGCAAATTCTCTGAATTCATACAGCTCGAGTGACTTTTCCAGTTCACAGAAGTGACTAAGATTCCCAGCATTTGTGCAAGCTTTGGAATTAGATATACACACGTACATGTATACATATTTATACACAGATCTATACATAGACTACACACATGCACACACAGAAAGACAGAGAGAGTATGTATGTGTGTGTGTATAAAAAGACTGCGTAGAATTTCAGCTCTTGTGTTCCCAAGCTCTGTGTCTATACAAGTTGTGGAAATTCTGGAAAAAAAATCAGAAAGTGGCAAGCAAGCATATTTTATATTCACACAGCTCATCTGTTGAAGCATGATTTTAAGAGCCTCTAGCTATTTAAACACTTACTGTAAAGTGAGTGAGTAAATGGTTTGCTGGATTAGGATTTCAGTCAGATTGTAAATTTTCAGAGATTGGGTCTGTATTTGCCTGATTTTGTGCACAGGCAATAGATTTTTGTCCCTAGGAGCTGTCTCTGAAGGAATAATTAGAACCGCTCCAAGAACTGAGAAAATGCACTGAAAATTGCGTGCTATTTAGTTTCCAGTTTAATTTGGTGAAATTTTCCAGACAGCTCGTCAAAAAATGAGAACAATAATGAATACTTTTTAAAAAAAAAATTATATTTCTCCCTTGCTACACTTCTTTGACAAATATTTGAAATAAACCCTCTGATATCTTGGGGCAGAGGAAGCTATGGGGTCTGTTACAGTTTCAATTGTTACTTTTGTTTTTTAACATAGGTGGCTTGCTGGCAAGAAATGTTGCAAGACAAAAACCTATCCAAGCCAGCCAATATAATCTTCCTCAAACTGTTGATAAAATTTGATAAAACTCTCTCTTCCCTTGTTATGAGTAGCTCTAAGGAATTTTCAGCATACAGATTTGGTTAGGTAAACCCTGGGGATGCTATTCAGTTCAAGAACGAGAAACCTGAAGCTGAATGTCTATATATCTATACATCTATAGGGCTTTAAGTTCTGAATGTAACAGAGAGGGCAGGTTAATGCGGTCAGTGGAGCCTACAGCTCACCAGCCATGGGTGATGAAATCCAGATGTCTATGTAGTTTGAGACACCAGGGGCACCATGGACACCCAGGAGCTGCACAGGGCTGGCAGATCTGACATGGGATGTATGAAGGAATGCATGGGATATCCCATAGTGCCTAGAACAATGTAACGTAGGTGCCTAGCTTTAACCAACTTCACTAAGCCCCAGCTGCATACCAAAGGCAACCTGAACCTTGTGCTCCACTGCTCTGATGATTAAGAGCTTAATTCAGTTGCCTATGCCAGGCATCCCAAACCATTTGAAAAGCCCTAGGGTAGCCCAGACATTGGTAAGAGGCCAGCAGATGTGACCCTTGACTTTCTGGAAGAGCAGCCGGAGCAGCCAGCTCAGATAACAAGGGCATTTCTGTTGCTCATCAGTGACCGATAGAACTGCTCCCAAGATCTCAGTGACAGCAACGGCAGCTGAGACCCCAGCACATGTATGGAAGCCTTCAAGTTTCTAAGTGGCCTCACAGCCCTTTCTGTACCAGTCTGAAGATTTCCAGTAATGTTTATGCAGCTACTTCATTCTTCTAGTGTTTATCTACCCGCTGCCCTGCATTCTCTCTTCTGCATATATGCACTTTGGCTTGCATATTTTGCCTGGACATTTTTAGACTTACCCAGCATCTTCTCTGCTGGCTCACACACTTGATCCATAAACTTCCCTTGCTGCCAACCAACTTCCCACCAGAAACTCTCCACATGGCTCACAGGCAAGGCATGAGGAGCATTCATCCTCCCACCCAACTTCTCGTCCTTAGAGGTAGAGCAGAGGCTGAAAAGCGGCAGCAGCTGGAGTCAGAGACACCACCTCATTCCTCTGGTAGCCATCCTTCGCTGGGCCAAGGACATCATAACTGCTGCAACTGTCTTTCTGGCA
Source organism: Steatornis caripensis (assembly GCA_013398225.1). Lineage (NCBI taxonomy): Eukaryota > Metazoa > Chordata > Aves > Caprimulgiformes > Steatornithidae > Steatornis > Steatornis caripensis. The sequence goes on from VZSC01009408.1 coordinate 64,507, forward strand.
ATGCACTTGTGCAATTCATGGCTTTGTTTCCGTGGAAGACCGTAGATACGGTTTCTTGTAATATATAATATATATTGTATTTAAAAATACAATTACAATTAAATGATTCTTGGCCTTTCTTTCCAAGGGAATTGAAAAGCGATTAATCTGGTGTTAGTTGCCAGGCATACCAAGTCAAGCTGGCTAAAAATGATTTAAGTGAGTAAAATATACTTCTAAAATTCTATCATTTTACATCTACATGTCTGTATATTTCTTCGAATGTCTGTCACGTTGCCATTGAGGCAGCAGTAGGTAGGTTTGTGCTCTGCAGTAGAACTCCCTGGAGAGATTAATGCCAGCAATAACCCAAAGAGGAAATGGAGGCAGCAGCAACTGTGGCCAGAAAGAAAGACAAAAAGAAAGAAAAAATAGACGTAAAAAGTACTGTTCGTAGAACTGCAGTGTCCTCTGTGCTTTCAGACGGAGACAAACATGTCAGAGCATTATAAATTTGTCTGTAGGCTAAAAAGTACCTTCCAGGTAGCACAGCTAAGAAAAGTGGTACAGTTTAGAAGGACCCCAGCCCCTGAGCAGCCTTCCCTGACCCCCCTGCCAAGTCATCCTCCAGAATATTTACCTCTTACCACAACACAAACATTAATAATGTTTCATCTCTGTCTTGGTTTGCTTCTCCTTGAATGCATAGCTAAATGTCTTCACCTGTTCATTCCGACAAATCCAGATTCTCTGTCATACTTTCTGATAGATTCTTGCCACATACATATTAATGAGCTCTGAATGTTATGTTCACATATTTTCTTTTTCTAAAAATAAGGTGGTATTGGTTCCACAGTTTTTGATCTTCAGTCAGGCCATAGTCATCTCGGATGCCCGTTCCTTCTGGTGTCAAAGGTTCCCCAGGGACTCATCAGCTCTACAACAGCTATTTGACCTGCTAACCAGTGTGCTTCTAAACAGTGGTAACTTTTCAGTTTATCCTTACCAAGGATGCTGGTATCAACCTTAACCAAAAAAAAAAAAAAAAAAGAAGAAAGGTAAAAAGAAGGTGAGAACAAACTGTGGGCCCAAGGAATGACGTTCACAGCAATCATGGTGAATTCACCAGTCTCGTTGCATTAATTATCATAATGAAACTTCTTATTTCTTTTGATTGTCACCGTACTGTGGCAACGTCAGAGCGGGAAATAAAGATTTTTTTAAAATAAGAGCCTAATGTGTTTAACACAATCAAGGGTAGTTAGAAAGAGGAGAATATGTTACAGTAACTGTCTGAGCTTGGGATATATTTGCACAATAGTCTCTTCAAATTTGAGACAGGTAAAGAAACTCACACTAAGTTTTTTGTCTCTGCGTCAGGTCTGCTGCTGGTCTCTGCAGCGGCTCATGTAAAGGTAGCTCAGGTGCTGCTAGAATTAATTGAAGCCACTCCTGTGGCAGCATGGAGACGTGCCCTTCCAGTCAAATACAGAGTTCAAAAGCTCTAGGCAATTCGTATTGGAATTTGACTTCAAAAAGTGATTTGCAAGGTGCTTAAGGCTTTGGCTAGAGAAAGTTTCCATTAGCATTATTCTGGCACTAGTACCTCAGCGATATTTCTTTTCTTGTTTGTTTTACTGTGGTATTCTAACTGTTTTGCTCTTGACCCTCCACTTCAGTGTGGCTGCTGTTCTGCGCGTCTGCATATTGGTGACACAGGGCCACAATACGGCACGCAACTCCTCGTCCCAGATTAGCAGCAACCTGCAGTCTGACTTCAATTAGCTGGAAGGATGATGTTTCTTGACTGCCTGGTGTTTAAATGAACTGAAAATCAAAACCCTGTTTTTCTTGGTTCTCTTCCAAATCACACGCTAAGGTACAGTTTGCCTCATGAAAGATTAAAACAGATGTTGGCGAAAGGAGATAATTCTGAAACAAATTTGAGATCCAAATAGTCCCAAGTTTGTGCTTTAGTCTCTTCTCTTCAGAAACATGGGAGGAAGCAGTGAACACTTCAGGTCCATGGGATGAAGGTAAGAGGGGCTGCAAAGGCTTAGCAAGACCCTTCCTTCATTTCAGCAGCTCTGTGAGCTCTTAATGTCTATGGTAAGCTGCAGGTGAGGTGCCTGCTGTAAATCAGTAAAGACTCCCAACAAGGCATGGGGAGATAAGGTCTTGCAGGAACACCTTTTCACTCTTGCCTTTGAAGAGCTGACCCAGTGTGAGACAGATCCCGCATCCCAGACCCAGGCTTTGCTTTTCCTGCGGTGGACTGTAGAACAGCCAGAATACCACTGCTGCCTCTTGCAGTTTGGCATCTGAATTGAAAACAAGAGAGAGAAAAGGCCAGGGAGAACACATAGTTACTACAAAATAATTACAGCTAGTCTAATATATAGTCGTAACAGTATCTAGCTGCCTACTCGATGTGTAGAATATAGGTATAATAATGAGGAAAACTGTTGGGGTTTTGTTTCTTGGGAACATCATCCTGCTTCACTGTGACCTTCTCAGATAACTTAATAAGCCAAACATCTTTGTATGAAAACAGCATCTTAGTTTCCACGCTAGAGAATACACTGCCTTATAACTTACTATAATTTTGAGTATGAAACAGTTGTTTTCATAAGCCTCACTTTTCTGTCGCTCAGAGCTATCGGAAATCTTTTTTCAGGCTATCACTGTCTCGTGCTTCCCAGTCCTTCAGCAATAATACTTTGTGCATTTGAGGGTTACAGTTTAAAGAAAACCTCTTCAATCATCTTATAATGATAGTTTTTTTAATCCTTGTCATATATGCTTATGATGTTAGCTGCAGAGGCCGGACACGTAGTTTGTAAATATGTAGGTCAATGCAGATGCTTCATTTGGCCTAACATTCGTTCTTTAGCATAGCCTTTCCTACTAGTCATGAAGTCTTCTGGTACAGCTTCAAGGGAGCCGGGTATCTCAGGCACAGAGGGGTGCTGGTGAAACCCAGAGCTGCTGTAGGCCTGTGAACACTGGTGGTTTTCCCTCTCATGGAAACAAACACCTTTGGCCCTGGGGAGTAAACCTTTAGAAAAATAGTCTTGTGTGTGGCCTATGAGTATTCGTCTCACTTGTATTCACCAACTTTTGGTCTTCTTCCAAAGTTGCTAGTCTCATCATGCATCCCAAAGGGGCCATCACCCCCCAGGTCCCTCTGAAGCTCGGGCTCCCGCCTCCCCACTGTGCCTACGCTCTCCATGTAGGCCAGCTGTTCCCACCACCGCACCGTAACTCCCCAAAGGCACCAGCACCCTTTGAAAAAGCTAACAAGCTATAGGCCTGATTTCACTCTGGAGCTCAGTAGGTGACGCTGATCTTGTAAGAGAGTAGGAGGCACATCAAGCTGAGGATGCAGCCGATCAGAAAATGTTTGACATTTTGTTTTGGTCCAAATGTTCTCTTATTAAGAACATGCTTCCCTTTTGACTAGTAATTGAGATTTCTCCTCTTTAATACTAATCACTTGGCAAAGAATTTGCACAATTCGTTTTCTTAACCACGTTTTTAAAAAGGCAGTTAGAGCCAGCTATGCTTTCATCCAGTATCACAGAGGGCTGTGATGGTGAGGTTTCAGGTGTTGCTTAAAGGTGTGTGCTGCTGAGTGCTTTCATACTGTACTTAAAAAGGAGGTGTTTATAAAGTCTGGGCAAAAGGAATGAATGTCCCTCCTCCAGATTCTGTGAAAAAATAATTAGATAATATTGTAGATCTCAGGTTAATACCATGGCTGTCTGCATTGCCTGCAGGACATCTAAGATGGCAATTTTCTCTGACAGTAGCTGATACATCTGATACATCAGTGGTACCTTGCCTTCCTCTGGGTGCTGTCACCCTCACCCCGCATCAGCCAATGTCCACAGAGGATGGCTGGCATGAAATGGGTTTTCTAGGCCTGTGAATAAGAGGTGTATAGTTATCTTTTTCTCAAAAAATCCAATTTGCACAATCCTAAATTCTCTCATTGTCTACCTAGATGCTCACCTCAGCCTGAATTCTCAGCCCCTCTAAGACAGGAGGACAAGAAATTTCACTTCTGAATCATAGCATTTTGTTAAAAATGTATTAGCATTAAAAGTTGCTATTCTGACAGTCCTATTTAAAAAACCCTATGTAGTGCTTGAGGTCTCTCTATATTTGGCTTCTGCTTCGATGCAGAAGTCCTTTCCCAAAGAATCAGGAGCTAAGCTTGAGGCCAGGGAGATGTTAGGAAGGTAGGTGCACTGGCTTTGCAAACCCGTGAGCCACTTGAAGAAGCTTACTAGTGTTTTAATTGAAAGGATATGGTGTTTGGTGTTCAAAAGACAAATAAACCACAGGAACAGCTATGGGCGAAAAGGGAGGCTAGAGGGGTGACGTCTGTCCTGCCCTGACCTGTGGACAGCAGCCGGACCTCAGCCACCACGGCCGCACATGCCTGGCCACCCTGGGTTGTAGCTGGACAGACTGACAAGCTGTGTCATAAACAACAAGTAATTGAAAATATTTTTAAAGGAAAAAGATAATATTCTGTAAGACTTTCAAACATTTTCCTTTATGCTCTTCTGTATCCTTGGCCTGTGCTTCTCCAGCCTCCCCGTATGCCATTTCACCTGCCCCGTGATGGTGCCAGCCTGGGCTGTAACACTCAGAAAAACAACAGCCGAGGCCTCAAAGTCTCTTGTAAAAAAAACCCCACTGTCACCAGATCTGAAAATCATAAGCATTTTCAAAATGATGAGAATTAGGAGATTTGTAAGTAATCACCTTGGAACTTAGATGATATTTTTCTTTTTTAATTCAGCTACCATTTTCCTCATTGCAAAATGAATGTAATTTAAATTATGCTTTTTTATTTAATTTTAAGAATACAACATCCATTAGAAAGTACATTATAAAGTATGTTTTGCCAGAAACATCTCCAATATTACAGTAAATAATCCTGTTACATTCTTCTATGATTTATAGTGCTTTTTTTTCTTGCCTTTAACGTCGAACTTTTGCCAGTAAAAGATTGTAGTGTCAGGCTAAGAAGCTCCATAAAGATTTATGCACCTGGATAGAAAGGACCCCTCTCAGAATTTCTAGTTTGACTCCCATGTGTATTTCTTTTTTCTGGAATTGTTTGGAATTTGGCTCAAGATTCTTGAAAAACATGAAAGTAGCACTGCAAAAATATACAAGAATGAAATATCCCCAGAATTGAGGGGGAAAAAGACTGTAGGAACAGTGGATTATAGGTATCGGTTCTTGGATCTTCTTTCTAATTCTGGTTTGACTCACTGTGTAGCTTTAGTCAAGTTAAATAATCCTCTTTCATTCTCTGATTCGGGATCTGCAAGGATAATAGTCTTTTCCTGCTTTGCAGGGCTTTTGAAAGAGATACATGAATAGACGAACACAGCAGTACAAGACCAAATTAGTAGAAGTATAATACATAGCAGCTAATGCTTTACTAGTAGGGAAAACGCTGTACCTCACATTTGGGCTGTGGCTGTATTGCAGGCATTTTCCCTTTTAAATCTGTCACTGGAAACTGCAGAGGACAGCATAGGAACAGGGTATTAAAAATGCAATGGAGATCTAACTCTTGATTCGGTACAAATGAGGAAAAAATTGTATAAAAAGGACCAATAATGAAGGGAAACTTCTTTTTTCTAATTGAAATATGCCATGTATTCAGCATTTCTTGTTGTGTAAACACATAAACAGAAGGATTTATTAAATAAAAAGTCATTGCAAATGTGTAAGCCTTCACCACTTTAAAACCAGCGCTATAAGGAGTGTACGATCTGCACACTCTGACAATTTAATTCTTTAGTTTCATCACATGCAAATGTTTAAATCATTGGTAGTCTGCAAAATACATACTTTCCCTGACATTATAAGTCAGCAGAAGCTAAAATCCTTTACTAGGATCAAAGTAGGGTTCACCAGCTTTTTCAGAGGCGCGGCTTAATAAAAAATAATCTTGGAGGACATACCTCCTTGGCTTTGCAGACACGTACACAGGACTGCTTCTCCCATTCCCCAGCACAGCTCTCCCCCTCTCAGGTCCAAGCAAATGGAGAAATAATCTTATTCTATTTTTAGCTTCCTTTAATGAGATTTATCGGATAGACAGGCGATGGAAGCTCAGCAGCCTCGAAGCCGCAGGTATGCTTGTGCTCTGTGTTGGGTCTCCCTCAGGGCCTATAGATCTCACATTAAGAGCACTGAATTGTCCCGAGGAGGAATGAGATGGCTTCTGGGTGGTAGCTGCAGCGAGACACTTGAACTTTTCTGTCTTATTCGTGCATTTAGGTGACAGCTAACATACTTAGTGAGCTCTTATATTTTGTTAAGCTCTCCACTTGTAGCTACCTCCTGTACTCAAAGGCTCGTCTTGCACCTTTCCTGTTGCTGGGGTTTGGTCATTACATGGTGGTAAACACCACGAATTTCTGGAAAAATCTGAGTTGAGGATCCTGGAGAGCCTGCTGGTCTTTGCCAGCTGAGCACGCCCTGTTGGGGAGTGACCACATGCTCCCCAGGAGAACTAGAGTCCTGGGGCGGCAGTGCCAGCAGCAAGCTCTCCTCCTAATTAATTGTAGCTATACTGCAATCTGTTAAGGAGCTGTGTGATGGCAACTGAACGATGATAGCTGGCACCCACTGACGCCAGATCATAAAAAGCTGAATTATGTGTTTGGTTGTCCCGGTATTGTGAGGGGGGGGGGGGAAGGGAAAAATACCATATGTTGTTTTTAATCTTTGTTTAATGTTCCTCTAGCACAAAAATATTTTTTTAGGAGTACTTTCCTTTGCAGAATTTCTTTATGACAAATTATTTCCCTTTTTCCCTTTCAGTCTGAATGCAGTACCACATTAGATACTGTGTTCTTCTTTCAAGTATTGTTGGTTAGTAATTTCTCATTCTTCCTTTAAAAACATGTAAGAGAAAAATTGGAGAGTTGAAGTATTGCCTTGAGCAGGAGTGTTCGAAAGCTGCCTGGGGAAGGACCATGAGGAGAGGCTGTTTGACCGCTAAAAATTGTCTCTGAAGGAGATTCAACGCTGAGATTTTGCAGTGTGAGTGTGCGAGAGGCACCTGGATGGTTACACGGGCACAGAGGCAGGTATTGAGGGGCCTCATGTACACACGCACCTTCTAAGATACCTCCATATACTAAACAAAGTAAAAGACTTCACAATTTTGGGAGGTTTTATTGGGATTTTATTGGCCACTGTGAGCAAATATGGTGGCCAGCTGATAGTTATAATCAGGTCTTGCTCACAGTTAGTTTTATTAGATTACGGGAGCACGGCGGAGGGGGGGGACCACCTCAGGAAGGTGCACAGCCGGTAATTATTATGCATCCTTTTTATCTGGATTTAAGAAAGAGTGCCTGCCTATTTCTGAAGTTAATGCACATGCAAGAGAGAAGACAAGACCAAGATCTTGCAGATATTAAAGAGGAAAAAAACGTGCTGAGCAACCATGGTTTTTGCAAGCTGTGCACACTGGAAAAGCAATAAAAGTACCAACATGGGCATATATCACTGCTGCAGAGCTTTCCTTAGCGGGGGCAAGTTTATCTGTAAATTGCAGCAAGCAGAATATTTCTGCCGAATGGGAATCACAAAAAGAAAGAAAACATACAAGAAAGATGAGAACAAATGGTTTGAATGCCAACATTTCATTTTTTTGGGAAGAGAACCCTGACCGGCAGGGTCCCCCTTAGCTCTCCAGGTCCCAGGCACCAAATGAGCTCCTATTCATTTCTTTGCAGAGGGCCTTCAGCGAGCAGGGTGCTGTGAGAGCTGCACGGCCTCCAAAGCAAGGGGGGCCGGGCCCCCCCGAGTTACATTGTGGAGCTGGGGGGATTTCCAAGGGCCTCCAGTGCACCCTCTCTGAGCTGCCAGGGCAGGAGGGGGCGCTACTCGTGTGAGCATCCGTCTCTGCACCCTCCATTCTACCAGACCACTGGGTAGAAAACCCCTGTCAAGACTCTTTCGAAGTTACATTTTGATATTTCTTTTCACAAAACAGCACTTGCTTTTGATGGAAAATTCATATTTTTTTTTGTCTTCCCTCTGAAGAGTGAACACTAAAAGCCAGATGTGTGGAAAAACTTCATTCGGCACTGTTGCCAATGGCTTGTGGGAGTCACTGTTTGGCTGTCTCACGCCTCTGCTCTTCTCACCAAGCCTCTGGATGACGGTATCTCCTGAAATGCACTGTGGCAAACATGCTGCTCTGGCATCTCTGCAAAGGAGAGGGAGTGCGTGGAAGAAGAGCCTGGCCCCAGGAGCAAACAGCAGAGACCCCCTTTGCAGCAACAAATTTGAGCCATGTGGGCATCTTTGGTATGGGCAATCATCAAAGGTTGAAGTTCAGATTTTTCTTTAAAAAGATAAAAAGTGTGTTTATGGGAAACAAAGCCCCTTTCCAAGCAGCTCCGGTTAAAATGTTTTTTTTCCTTTGCTGGGAGGAGGAGGACAGTGAAAGCATAATCCTATTCCATCAGTTCATAGCAACGCTCTTGCTCGGATGCCCTAAAGCTCATTCTCTCCTATCTCCTACTCCTACCTTTGCTATAGACCTTAAAAGGCAGCAGCAAGGTAGCAGACCTTTGATTGCTTACATGCTGAGATGAAGACAATTCATTTTCTATTCCCTAGCAACTGCCTATATAAACAACTACCAGACGAGTAGTAAAACAGGGTTTGAGAACTACAAGCAGATCGACATTGTAAATAAATTGTTTTCATACCTGAAGTGGTGTATGAGAAGCAAAAGGAGAGTTAAATCCAAATGGAGATCATTGTTTTTTCCTTTAATGAAATGTACTTACGTAGTGGAGTAGGACGCTAAGTCCAGTCACCTTTTCCCAGCATCACTCACCAATTTTCCCAGTCTCAACTTCTTCACATTGCCCTTTCCCCAAACTTTTCCTGTGAAATTAAATAAGCTCAGGTATTTCACAAATGCAGAAATACTGCAGATTTTGACTGATTTTAGTTTGCTCATACTTGCTTCCATTGAGTGTGTGCTCCCACTTTCCACGTTTGCTTCTCAGCTCACCCAGCTCACCTCTTGGCTGTGGATGCTTGTGCTGTGGCACTGCGTGATGCCAGCCTCGCAAGCGCTTCCACTTGCCTGGCTCAGAGCTCTTTTGGGGAATTGCTTCTTCTCCTCCTGTGTCATGACCTGAAGGGCTACCCAGCCTGCAGGTGTGTGGAGATCATGACTGTGAGCTTGTAGGATTCTGTAATACACAGTGTCCTGGTTCGAGCTAGGACAGAACCAATTTTCTTTTCAGTAATTTTACTTTTCAGTAAAGTCTCTTCTAAGAGACTGCACTCTCTGAAATTAACTGCGTGTTTTTCAGACAGTGTCTGCTTCTAGCAGTGATAAGGCTCGATGTTTATAGTTATTGCTGGAGTAATGGTAGGAATGGTATGCAGAAAGGCTCTTGCTTATAGTTATTCCTATGGAAGCCAAGGTCGATGCTTGCTTCTGCTAAACTTCCTATGCACTGGAAAGGGCGGAAAAGGCGTCACAGCCGCAACCCTGCAGTGGGGAGGAGCGGGTCGGACAGGTGACCCAAACCTGACCAAGCACAGTATTCTGTCCCATATGCCTCATACTCAGTGTAAGGCTGAGAGATCATGAGGGTTTTCTTCTATGGCCGATGTCCTAGGAGCACTCAGTCTGATTCTTCTACCTTCGATCCCAATGTGTGCGTTCCTGAATCCAGTTCCCATCTGCTGCTGACTGCAGTCTGGGACTTTCTCAGGGCCTGCCCTGCAGTCTCTGGGTGATGTGAGTGTCATCAGGGAAGCTCGATATTGGTTTTGTGTATATTTGTATATATTTCATTATTTTTTAAATTATTGTTTCATTAAAGCTATTTTTATTTTTCTAACCCATAAACCCCCTCTCCCTTTTCTCTTCCCCTTCTGGGAAGGGAAAGGGTTAACAGAGAGCATCTGTCCTCTGTTTAATAGCCAGCTGAGCCTTAAACTGTGACACAAAGGAACACAGAGGCTTTATCCTCTAGGTTTCTCTGGTTTACTACAGATTACCACAAATACCACAAAAATCAAGCAAGCATACCAATGGTTAATAAAGGGAATGTATATGTCTAAAAATATTACAAATTACTATCAGCAATTAACAGTGTGGCAGCAATCAATAATAGTAACAATGAATAGTATAGCAGCTATCAACAGTACAGCAACAATCAACTATAACAATCATCAGTATTATAGCAACAACCAAGTAGGTATATGGCATTACAGGTTACGACGACGTTATCAGTAGCAAAGCAACTTATTAACGATAGAACAGCAGGAATACTTACAATAGCTTACTTACAGGAGTATATAATATCAATATTAAGCAAATTAGACAGATATCAGAAAGGGCCAAACCATCTCAAAAGTGGGAGGACAAACCAAATTGACACCAGGAGGGGGCCAAAGGGCACCGATAACGTAACAGAGAGAGTCTCGCTTTAGGGATGCTCTGCATCACGGAGGCTGGAGTCAGCCAGGCATCCCCAGTGCTGGTCCAAGATCTCACAGAAAGTTTCTGTGGGTAATTCAACCTGCTTAGGGAAGGAAAAGTACATGCAGCACAGGAAGTTGTCAGAGAGAGCAGCTCCATTTTGGATAAAAATAATTTTTATATAAAAAAGTCATTTTTATATCCCAGAGACATAAGAGGGCATAGGACACCACCACTTCGAGCAGCCAATAGATGCTGTTAATTTCTGTTTTTCACCTGGGGCAGCCAATAGATGACGATGTTTTCTGTTCTTTCAGACCAATTTTTATTTTCCCAGACTGTTTTTCTCTTCCTGCAGTTAGAGCAGCCAATGGCAGCTACCAATTCGTACTTTCTCAGGATGTTTTCCCCTTTTTTCCAGGCTATATTTCACCTTTTCAGATGATAAGTTGCTGTTACATTTCCCTGGTTTTGCAGTTATCAATGGTATCTCTGGACGTCTCCGGTTTCTAGGTACCCAGCTGTACTTCAAAGATGCCAGCTGCGTGCTTCTCGGGGATGCTTATGGCTCACAGGCATGGTTCCCAGGCTCACAGCTCCCAGGCTGGCAGGCATTTCCTCTGTCAGTATTTTTCCAGCAGATGTTTTCTTCTGTTAAGTAATTTTCCCCTTCTAACCAGGCCACCTTTATGGCTGCTCCCATCACTTCACCAACCAGTGTTGCCGCTCGGTGGCTACCACATTAAGTCTGCAAGCTGCTAGGCTTGTCTACGAAAGGGAAAATAGTTATTTCAGCAGTTGACTTGTCTGTGAGGGTGAAGGGCTGTTATTTGTCAATTTGGTTTTATTTTGAGCCAAAAAAATTGAGCAGGAGCCAGCTTGAACCAGAGGAAAACGCTGTGAGGGTTTCTGGGAGGGTCTGAATGATAAATGCTGTCTGTGCACGGGTTGCAAAAACAGGTGAGATGAGATTTGTTGTTTGTGGGGGGTTTCTTCCTCCATCAGAATGTAGGTTCTGAAAAAATTTTTGCTTGATATTTTAGCCAAAATGGCGCATAGGAAGAAAATTACCGAAAACGTGTTTTTGACTACATTTTCCAGTTATCCCTTTTCAAACAGAAGCTGCTTTTTTTTTCTCTAATCTGACTTTTAGGGGAAAAAATATCCCTAAAAGCAGAAGCTCCAGGGTAGACTGTTTTGCATGTTACGATAATGGAGAGTAGGACTCCCAGCTTGGACCTACCTCAGTCCCCCAAAGGGAAGGAGGTGGGACTGTGTATCCGGTGCTTTCCATCTTGCCATTGCAGATGCTCTGGACAGAAGAAGAAATGGTGTGGATTTTTTAAGATGTTTAGACTTCGCTCCTATCTGAAAGGTCAAAATAATTTACAATGCCCTTACAAAAAAAGGATGCAGGTGCTAGGTTCTTATTGGCAGTCCATGGGTGTTTTAACATCTCTTAGGACCATCAATGAGCCTCACAACAGAAAAAAGTGATACTTAAAATACTTAGTGAGGCTGACTCATTGTAAGGTTGGAAGTGATTGATGTCTTTGACAGCTACATCTATCTCTTGGCAAGGTCTGGGGTCTTGCAACAACACAGAACACAAAGCACAACACCAAAGTATGATGTAGACCAGAGATTTTACTGTAACCTTATAAGAGAAATCTGGACACTGAGTTGAATATTTAATAAGGATCATTAAAAATACAGCTTTTACCTAGTCTGCTAGGTGGGGATTTGTATTTATGAATTTTTATTGTGTTTATACCAGTTTCACCTCCTTCACTCATTTATGTGTTCTCCACCAGGTTTCATCTTTTCTTCAACAGGGTTTGACTAGATGCTCTATCATGAGAGAAAAGTGTGAAGAAATATTAATTTAACAAAACTGAGTCTAAAATATATGGTTTGTGATTGTTCTTATGTTAGAGTACAGACTAATTTTATCTCAGCCGTTCCTAGATCTGGCTTTCATAGCAAATATTGTTATCAAGAGTTGAATATTTCTTTGAGACAATTCTGCAATCAGTGTCGTTCGCAGATGCAGGTCTGAAATCCGTGGCTTAGCTTTCTTCTGCGATCTCAGTAACAGTCTTCTATGTTTGACGGTATATACAGGTGCCTATGAAGAAAGTCACCAAAAAGGTAGGGTCTGGAAAGCTAATATGAAGAAAATATCACTAATTTAAAAAAAGACATTTCATTTCCACTGAGCGGCTTGCTAGGGGAAGATGAGATGACAAATCCGCAACATGGAGGCAGGAAGGCCAGGGGGTGCGATTGTCAGCTAAATTCCTCCCATGCTGCATCAAACATCTGAGAAAAAATAATGCAGCATGAAGAAATAGTAGATCTACTTCTGCTTTTCATTCAGAGAATAAACTCAGTGTTTCCCTTCTGATGGCTGTCAGCTGGATAATGCTACTGGATAATTGAGTTTATAGCTTTGGAAAAAAATCAAATCTATTTAGCGAGAGTAGGATTCCTTTTCAGAAGGCAAACAAGCAAACCAACACTTGTACAAGCAGCAGGATGCCTCGTGAGAGTCCTTTCAGTGACAGTCCTCTGGACTGAGGCAAGGCTGAGAGTGGGTCTGTGTGCGCAGCGTAACGGGCATCAGGCCGGGCAGGAAGCAGCGCTTTGTGCTGCAGAAATGGCTCACCCCTGACACCGCTGCTTCCAGCTGACTTTCTGAAACACCTCACATTTGCTGGATGCGACACCAGCCAGAGTCATAGTAACCTGCAGCAAACTGTTCTCTTGTAAAAGCCATGCAGGTAGCATGCAGGCAGCTTACTTCCCTGTAGTTCTGTTGGCGCAGGAGACGTTTACTCCTCGTGCAACTTTGAACTGTTCAGAAACGATCTTAAAATGTGAATTAGCTAACTGAGTTATTCTCTTTCTTGTTGTGACTGGGACTCGGATCAAGGGTCCCTCAAACAAGTTCCTCTCTATCTTTATGGGCATGTGTTCAGGATCTTGATTTGGGCTGATGAAGCTTGCTGATTTGCAGTAAGTGGCAAACACTGTCTCTCTGTAGGTATGTATTTATATAAATTCAGTATTAGGGATATTAAATAATAGCAAGATCATCTGAATTTTAGATAAAGCGTATACAGTGATTGCAGCTGGAGTACAGGTAGGCTGTCTGAAGGAACTGGCTGAATACACTATGGACCCAAATGTCATGTTTCTGTTACCCATCAAGCACTGTACTCCTTTAGGGGGGACAGAACTCTCAAATTCCAATCTGTAAAAAATAAGCTGTGTGAGGCACATCCCATTTCAGTGTTAGGAATCATGCTAATGAAAATGTATGTGATTTGTAGGCATATGAGGGTCAGAACATTGTCACAAAATAGGTATGTCAAAGTACCTATGGCATAAAGAAGAATTATATTAGGAAATATGCTATATAAACCATTGAGATTTTAGCAGGGCATTTGCCTTTTTCCATGACGGTATGTCAGACTGGGAACACGGACCACCAAGGAAATGAAATTCTAAATATATTTAAAGAGTTGATGACAAAGACGGTGCTGTGCTGATGAAATCTCAGAGGTAAACACAGGAAAAGATGCTTTCAGCGTAAGAGAATCCATGCAGATGAGGCCCAGGCCAGGCTTAAATGGAAGGAAATATTTATCACAGCGCAGATATGAGTTATAAAGTGCATCATGTACAAAGCATTTCCAAAAAGCCAAGGATGAGCTCAAAGCAACAGAACTGAGCATGGCTCCCTAAGCGATGCTGGCATTAGTAAGATCCTGCTGCGGCTCTGAAATACACACGCATATAGGGAAATGAGATATGGACTATCTCCATTATTTTCTGACTCATTTAATGTGTATTTTTCCTCTGGTGAAAGCAAAGCACGAGTGGCAGAAATCAGTGGCCAGTTCAACTGTGAGAGTGTGAGTCCTGGGACCTTTTGTCCCTCTGGTCTCACCATCCCGCCTGGTGCCTGACAGGTCCTGTGTTGGTGGTCGAAGGGCTGCTCCTGCTTACAACGTTCCTGAGCCAGAGCTCACTCTGGCATAACCTCCCCTGGGGGGCTACAGGGAATTGACAGCTGGCTTGATACCAGGAAAAATGCCAGGAAGCTTGTAGGGGCAGATTTGCACGTCTAGATAACATGCGTGCAAGGAGACCGTGCTCTTTCCCATGCCTGCATTCGGTGTGACGGTGAGCGCATTCTATCACATCAGTAAGCCTAACGGGGTGTTTCACAGCTGGGTCCCCACAGCATCCCCAGTACCTTTGCACTTGATGCCAGAGGGTAGAAGGACTGCCAGAGGAAGAAAAAATATTTAGGGATCAGTAGGTGGCGCAGAAACAGGGTGCACCAGGTCAGAAAATGAAGAACGTTAATCTGAAAAAGAAACACTGGGAAAAGGTGGAGATTGTTATTGATTTAAAGTCTGTCAGTAAAGCTACTTCAAGGCTGGTGCTGTGCATACCCATACAGTACACACCAATATTTACATGCAGTGATTTTCCCTAAAATTTTAGTAGAAAGTAGAGTAACAAATATGACAGGGAACTGTGATTTTTTTCCCCCCAAGGTTACACTATCCAGATGATAAAAGCTGAGAAAAAAACATGGAAAATTAAAGTCAGAGTTAACCCAGGACCTGAAAGCTGTTCTTTCGTGGTGTACAGCAGTAGATGGATTTTAATCATCAGAGAAACTATGTATGAGCCCTCATGCAGCAAAGTCAGCCTGCGGGGCTGATGATTGCTAAACTAGAATATTTAAAAGAACAAAACAAGACAAAACCAACTGACAGTTTGGGAGCAGTAGAAATTTAGAACCCTCAAAAGGTGCCCTTATGGGTGATGCCTGTAGGGCCAGGACATGCTGGTAACCTGGGAGATAAATTCACCCTTATGCTTCCAGATTAGTCACAGAGATCTGAAGTGGATCTTTGTCCTCCCAGCAGGATCATCCCAGTAAGCCATGTGCTATGGAGCCTCTCTTCTGCCAAAACAGTCCCATTGGAGAGGAAATGGGAAAAACTTGTCTCTGTAGTTGGCCAGAGAGCTAATCAGCAGGTCATGGCCCGCGGAGGCCCAGCTGCCAATCGCTGCTCTGGGCAATAGTAGATGTTTTGTACAAATTGGAAACATGTTGACCAGTTGATACTGAAATGAACTTCTTTTAGACTATCCTACATGCAATCTGTTCTGGAGGAGGTGACAGGATGAATTTGAAACAGGTTTCCCAAGTACAGATGGAAGTCTTAAAGGAAGGGAAGAGTAGTTTTTTCTTGTCTTCGGACTTCTTTCCTCATTTTAGCCAAACATACTCAACAAAATCAGCTCAGATTCAAAACCCGCCTGGACGCGTTCCTCTGCACCCTGCTCTGGGGGCACCTGCCTTAGCAGGGGGGTTGGGCTGGATGATCTCCAGAGGGCCCTGCCAGCCCCTGCCATTCCGTGATTCTGTGATTGTGTGTAATAGCGGCATTTTCTCTTGTTCTTCCTTTACCAATTTTCTTTCGTATTTCCAGTCTCCAAAAGCAAATTAAAGACATACCAGGATGTCTAATAAAGTGCTTACAAGTGAGTCTTTCTGATGTTTTTCAAGATCTTGCATAATAAATACCAACCAGAGGTCTCACTTGAGCTGTTTACCAGGTACAGAAAGAACTCCTGGGTTAGTGGTAACTGAGTGCCCACTGTGACGGCCCATCGAGAAGCACAGCGTAGTCCCCCCACAGCCCGCCACAGTTGTTGTGCAGTTACCTTTTGTATGCCATATGCCTCTGTGAAAGGAAAGTTAGATAGAGACCTTTTTGCTGTAATTCTCACTGAATTTTGGTGGTTTATATAAGGTAAAATAAGATTCTGTTATATGCTGACCCTTTTGGCATAACAACATATGACCGAGTTATCTTCTTCTGTTGACAGTTCAAGGTCTGACTATATTGGGAAGAAATTGCAATCCTTAGTGGGACTGGTCATTTACGTTCTGAGGCACTGTGCTTATTTCTGCCTGAATTCCGTTTCATTTTTGCATATGTAAGAGAACTGGTGCCTGTTTGCCTGCCTTGCAGGAGGACTGTTTAGGGTTGGGGGGCAAGGCTGAAAGGCACCTTTCATCCCCCTGTAAGAGAAGAAGCATAGAGGATACGTGAGTGTAGCTTAGTGAGAGAAGCCACATTCCTCTTCCAGCTCCCAGTGGACCCGAAACCCACAGGAAGGCTGAAACGAAGCTGGGGAACTTAGCTAAACTGATTTTTTTAAAATTTTAAATGCCTTCAATATTAGGAACTTTCACGACTATCTTAAGAAATCCGGTGGGTTTTGTCATAATACTGCAGGCTCCCATAGGACTTAGGAAGGAGAATGCACCTGATCTCTGGCTGCCATGAGTGGCTTGGGCTGTAGCCCTGTGGCCACGGGTCTGTTCTGGGTCCTAGGTTGTTTAGGGTGATCATGGCCATGGGCTTGTTAGCCAGTTGCTGCCCTGCCTCTGTCCTATGTCCTCCATTTCACCACTTGATTGCAACTTAAAATAATGCTCCATCTTCCTTCCTTTTTATTGCACTATATTTTATGTCACTTTAAGGAAATGATAGTTGCTTTTCCTTTTACCATTAGGGAAACCTGAAGTTTCTTTCTCTTTCCTTAACTGACATTCTTTTGAAACCTCTCTCACAACTTTCTCTTACTATTAACATCTTTCCATCTCAACTGCCATTTTAGTCTGAAAGGTGACCGTGAAATTGCTTTTATCTATAATGTGTTCCCTGTAAGATTTTGGCTGGACCTTATTTTAGTGGCAAAACCAAGTTCCTCCTGCTACAGCTGCCAAATTAACATGGTTAAGAAAAAAAGTAGAGTCTGTTTCTTCATTGATATCTTGAAAAGAAACCTATTTATGTAAAACTTACAAATTTTTTTTCAGACTTATGCAATTCCAGAGCCTGTTCATGTAAATAAGAAATGACGCAGGTCCTAGTTTTCAGTTGTCTACAGCTGTCAACAGACCTGGATGGACCAAACTTGTCATCTCGGTGCTTACAAGCTTAGAGAAGAAAACCAGCTTTTGAATCACAGATTGAATCAGCAATCAGTTTAATGACTAAAGGTAAAAAAAGAGCAAGCTGCTTATTTGTATGCTGGGCAGGCTCACTTCTAAAGTGTTGAAATCTTCGGTGTCATTTTGGTAATAGTTTTCCATTAAGACACCAATGTTTTTAAAAGTCTGGGAAACTAATTTCCATAGCTTTTTATTAACTTAGGCCAGGCCTTCACTTTTCCAATATGGTGCAGAAAAGGAGCCCTGAAGTCTCATGCAGCATTAGTGACAGCAGGGCTGCTGCAAGGCCGTGGGGTGATGGAGCCCCTGAGTGTTCCACGTACCTGCCACGCACTGCCCTCTGAAAACGGATACCCCCTTGCCTTGTCGGATGTATAACTGAAGGTCTTTGTTGAAATGAATATACAAAGGGATAAAATTGGGCACTATCTTGTCCTTATACAGCTGTCTCCGCAAGTGCATTTTAGGGGTTTTCCTGACACTGTTAGCTTGACCCATTTTATTTTCTCAATGACCTCAGCTTTGTAAGGTACATGTCACATTATCTTGCAGTGAGGAAAATAAATTATTCCTTTTTAATTTGCTAAATTTAATGTAAAATGTGGTTTAGCTTTATGTTTTAGTTTTGAAATTCCTTTTAACCACTGAGTAATAGACAGTACTGCGTATTTTATTTTTTTAGATCATTCACTCCTGATTGAAGTTATTAAGATTTATGGAGTTAGTATGTTAGTATGCTGGTATTTTCTTGCTTTCGTGCCTGTAGCAAGGATCCAACTTTTAAACTTAATTTACCTTCTCAGTTTTCACCATCAACAGTGATGTCCCACAGTGTGTCCTAAGTGATGTGCCAGAAGACTGAATCACAGGAAAAGGGCCTCAGAAGGATCCCAAAAGATCACTTGAGGAAGGATCAACTGCATTTCTGTTGTGACTCACAGACATTTGCCAAAATACTTGGTTTTGCAAGTGTCTAGCAGCGGAGCTCCCAGGGTCCGTCTGGTAATAAAGCCAATGCTTCACTATATTTTATGGTTTCTCATTAGGGTTTTCTTCTTACATCCAGTCTGAATTCCCTTTCTACAATTAAGGCCACCCATTCTTGCCTTCTCTGCTCTATGCACACAGACAAAATCTTTTCCCCTTCTGAAGCACCTTTTTTCCAGTGTGCTTGAATGTAATCTTGGTCACTCAGACTCTTACTCTGTACAATGAACCGCTTCTCTTCATTCAGTCTTTCTCAGAGATCACATTTTCTGGTCCTCTGATCATTCTTACGGCTTCCCTCTGCAGCCTCTTTTCTTGCTTACTGGCTCTGCTGAAGCAGAGTGCTCTAAGCTTTGTTTGTAATAGAACTGAGCTAGCGTGGTACTGCTTTAAATCATTTTAGGGAGACAGCAGTACCAGAAGGAAACCCAGTAATATTTTCTTTAAAAAGAGCAAGTAAGGAATAAGGGGATATGTTTTGTTGTAGAAGACAAACTAACAAGGAACCAAACGGTTATGTTTTCCAAATGAATTCAATAATAATAAAAAAATTTTTAAAAATCCCATCTACAATGCGAATGATGCAGTGAATAAAATACAGATAATATGTCCAGACTATGAGACAGCTTGTATAAATTTGGCTTGAAAAATCTGCAGTAAGGAGTTTTAATGATATGAGGGGAATAAAGTGTATAAGCAATTTAAGGAAAAAGACATCCCCTAAGCAGGGAAATGAAGCCTGTGCTGCATTGGAGTGCATGGGGGGTGGAGTGGTGGCAGTGCACTTCAGTGAGAGAGAGAGCGAGAGAAATTACATTTCTGTTGGTAAGACTTAATGAAATTGAACTATTTATACCAAGACAGTTGCTATAGCAGTTCACTTGCCAAAATTTTAAGGAAAGACCCTAGGTCATAATAAATGACAGCACAACTAACATCTGAAATAAAGAATTTACTTTGCAGGAGAGAAGAGCAAAGAATGTGTTAATTCATACAGCATATGCCTGCTGTCATTCACACAGATGGAGAATGAGGATATGTTTATATGGATTTTTTTTTTTTTCGAGATACTGAGATACTTTTGGATTAACAAGTGCTTGCTTTCACCAAGATGAAATGTTCGTCACCAAGGCCAGGGTGGTTCATCTAGCCTGGAAAGCACCTGATATTGCCGGTGCTGGGATTTCCTGGTGAGGTTCTTGCTGCCCAAGGGAGGTGGGAGTTCAGACTGGGGTCCCTGGCTCTACCCTGGAGAGCCTCATGTAACATCTCTTGCCTGTTTCTCCTTGTGTAAAATATGAAAAACATATTTTGAGTCTGTGTCGTGCCTCGGGTTCTGTGGATGACAAACGCTTTCTCCAACAGGGAGTTTCTAGTTCTAAAACTATTTCTGAATGGATCTACCGGGCACACCGCTGGGTATGTATGCATTTCTAACACAAAGATTACATACACTTTTGTCCTGAAGCTGCAGTAAAAGTGTAACTTAACTAATCCATTCCACACTTTGGCCCCCAAACACTAAAATGTCCCATGAAGGCACAGTAAAGTCCTCCAAAGTCGCAGTTCAGTCTGTGGCCCTGCAGGGATTCATTTCCTTCATCACCATTCAAATTACTGAGGCTCAAGAGAGTTTCTTGTATTTGTTCCCCTCTTTGACTTATCCTTCCCTTTGAATTATCCTATTGGACTTCTGAATTATCCTAGAAGCCTCTTCTGGCCTCTGGTATCTCAAGAGTAATTCAGGAAATTAGTTGCTGTCTTACAGAGATAACTGCTGATGCAAACCACGTATCACCCATAAAGAAAGCAAGAGAAGTGCTAGAAACAAAAATGCTGAAACCTAAAACTGATGTAAAATGAATGAGAAAAGGCAGGATTGGACAAGGCTGGCTTTACTCCACCTCTTGTGTTTTACTCCCCCATATGTTGCTTACGCAACATATAACATTCCTTGCTGCCAGCAACGGACTAACCCGTCACACATAACTCACAGTTTGGCCATCACATTTCTAACTTGTGTCACTTGATATTAAGTAAAAACCAAAAAGGTTTTTAGGTGAACCGAAAGGGAGTGTTACTGCAGTCTAATACAAAAATATTATTTCTATGGAATCCAGTGCAGTAGGGTAGCTGTGTTTCAAGAAGCCACAAAAGAGGAGATAAATTGTTCTCAAGGTGTTAATCGAATATATGAAACTTTGATTTGGCCATCGTGAACCTCACGGTAAAAGAGACTCAGGTTTGAATATTTCTTCAAAAATCTCTTGCCAGGAAAATGGGNCAACTTGTGTCACATGATATTAAGTAAAAACCAAAAAGGTTTTCAGGTGAACCGAAAGGGAGTGTTACTGCAGTCTAATACAAAAATATTATTTCTATGGAATCCAGTGCAGTAGGGTAGCTGTGTTTCAAGAAGCCACAAAAGAGGAGATAAATTGTTCTCAAGGTGTTAATCGAATATATGAAACTTTGATTTGGCCATCGTGAACCTCACGGTAAAAGAGACTCAGGTTTGAATATTTCTTCAAAAATCTCTTGCCAGGAAAATGGGACTTCACCTAGGAAATGAATGGCAGAATTCCTGCTGGCTTTGATATCATGAGAGTCTGCCTCCTACTTAGGATGCAGATTTGCTGGGAGGCTGGTTCGCTTCCCTGGAAGATGGAAATTTCTTCCCTTGCCCCACTCAGAGGAAGTGCATTGGAGCTTATGTGGGGTGAATTAATTGTTCTTAGTGTTCTTGGAGATGTTCAGACTACATTTGTTCATGTTTCAGTGGGCAGCTGGATTAGTTTTGGGGTTTTGCCAATGATAGGTGGTCTTTCACTATTAACGTCTCAGTCTAATATATTGGATTGTCATAATTCTGGCTCTCATCCCTTTATGTGTAAAATAAGTTTTCAGATAATGTGTCTCCTCACATAAATCTACAAGATATAATGAGTGAAGGTAGAAGCAAAGGCAAGCAGGAGCGGGAGACAGGCTGTGGGAGAAGGTTAGTGGCGAGGCGCTCCTTGGAGAGAAGGAAGAGGATGAAGGGGAAGAAAAGCACAGGGCTGGCCAGATGGAGGATGCTCAGGGTAGGTTCCTTGAGACTCAGACTCCTGCTGAATCACAGCTTTCAATTTTTGGTGTAGGCATAACCTCTGAGAAAATATTAGCAACTGGTACATTACTATCAGATAGCAAAGGATCCAGTTCACTTAAAAGACCAGATGCACTGCTGTGGTAATGCAAGAGTTAATCATTGATTACACAAATCCTCAGCAACTGAAACAAATAAGCAGGCCAATAGATAGAAACTATCTGTCTGTGCTGGGTCCAGGAAACCATTATTTTGGCACAAAGAATGAGAGAGCGCAGATAATGGAATTGCCCACGCTCCAGGGCAAACACACAAATCCTCACACATTGCTTTGTGCAACATACTCTTTGATAAAGTATGTCAGCTCATTGCAAATTAAGTTCATCCAGATAAAAGATACACTTCTAAATTGCACGTCCTTCACACATGCCACAAATGTGGTTGGTGCTGTGGACAGCATTTAATGGCCTAATCTGATTTCACCTTCTTCCTTTAGGGAAGATGCAACATAATCACAAAGTCCTAGTCCATTTACATTTTCTGGGTCAACTGGAGGAGCCCCTTGGGCTGGGCAGGCTGGTCCACGTTCTCTCTCCTGTGGTAGCATCTCTTTTCTTTTTTCGTTGGGAGACTGTATGAACATTCCCCTTCTTTCCTGCTGTGACAGGGTTTCCAGAAGAGCTGAGCACGATTTCTAGCACAGTGACCTGAGGCTGTCCTTCATCACTGGAGAGATGAAAGATGTGCAACAAGATGCTCAGGCAGGATGCTCTTCATCCTCTAGAGATGCCCCTAGAGCAGCCTAGGTCCCCGGAGGACAGCAGCAAGCAAGTAGCGCTCTCTAATACCCCACAAACTTGAACCACCTGAACCACAGGAGCCCTGCCTCCATATTAAATAAACATGAGAAACTTCAGAGGAACTTGTATATTAACATGGTGTCAGGAGATCATGGGTTGGAGGTAACTTCTCTAGTGGCTGAAAGGTTCCCTTCAGAGGGAGCAATGCAGCCAGGCTCTTGGGAAGCCTTTGGCTTGTGCTATACTTTTCTTGACTCCTATATATTTGTATGTGGGAAAGACTGTTTTTAGCTCTGATGAGAGTGTTGCCTCAAACATGGTAAAAGCTTATGACTATAGCAGAGAACACAAGTATTTTTAAAATGTAGATTGATGGGTGCATGGAAGAGCTCGCAATCGTGGGGGCCTGGACTGCGGTGCAGACAGTCCTTCCGTCTTTGTTTTCATAACAAGGAGCACAGTTACACAGTGAACACACTCACTCAGCTTGAGGGGAAAAGCGTTTGAAGTATGCCTGTCTGATCTCTGCAGGAGAGTGGAGGGGCCCTCCGAGAGCTCAGTCCCAGGGCCACCCTTTGCGCTCAGGTTGTTCTCTGCTTAAAAAGGAGTGTACCCCAATTCCCATACAACTAAAGATCCCTGTTAAAAATATTGACGAATTGCATGCTGCCGTTGTAATATGTGGAGAAATCGAACTCAATATGTTACCCAGGGATCCTCGAAGTATCCCTGAATCATAAAGCTAACACTCAGTTGCTGTTTATTGTTTTTTCCCCTTATATTACTTTGCTATTTCAGGTGTGCTGGCATACTCTCATTTTATTTCTCCCCTTATGACTAATCTATGATGAAGACATCTTTGTATTTGCAAGGAGAGAAGCAGCTCCATAGTCAAAACGGTCTTGCCAAGTGAGGCAGAAGGGAAAACAATACCTCAACACTTCTTGTGTATCATTCACCTGCCCTCCTACAATGCAAGCAATTCAATGAAGATCGATTTGTATCATTCTTATTAAAACTTTCCAACTTAAAGTGCTAAGTTCTTTCCCCTACAGAGATTTGTCTTTTATGGGAAGTTTGATGTTGTCAAGGTTTAAAGCTGGGCTGGCTATTAAAAGAACGACAGACGGTCTTTTTTAACCCCCTCCCTCCTCAAAAGGGGGGAAAGAGAAAACAGAAAGAGACTTACAGGTTGGAAAAGTTAAAACACCTGTAGTCTAACTACAGTAATAATGTATTATAATAGGAAAAAATAATAACGAAATATGTACAAATATGTACAAAACCGATATCGAGCTCCCCCCCACCGATAACGAATACGTCACCTGGATGCTGCAGGGCAGGCCCTGGAAAAGTCCTGGACTGCACTCAGCAGCAGGCAGGAGCNAACACCTGTAGTCTAACTACAGTAATAATATATTATAATAGGAAAAAATAATAACGAAATATGTACAAATATGTACAAAACCGATATCGAGCTCCCCCCCACTGATGACCAATACGTCACCCGGACGCTGCGGGGCACGCCCCAGGAAAGTCCCGGACTGTACTCAGCAGCAGCAGGCAGGAGCTGGATTCAGGAATGCACGGATCGGGATCGAAGGTAGAAGAATCGGGCAGAGTCCTCCTCGGATGCCGGCCATAGAAGAAGAGAGCGAGACCCTCGTGATCCCTCAGCTTTATACCAAGTATGATGCGTATGGGATGGAATACTCCCTTTGGTCAGCTCTGGGTCACCTGTCCAACCCGCTCCTCCCCACCGCAGGGTTGCAGCTGTGACCACTTCTCTGCTCTTTCAGTTCCAGCACATCATAAGAAATTTAGCAGAAGCAAGCATTGGCCTTGGTCTCCATAGGGATAACTATAAGCAAGAGCCTTTCTGCATACCATTGCTACTGATGTTCCAGCACTAACTATAAACACCAAGCCTTATCACTGCTAGAAGCAGCTACTGTCTGGCAAAACATGCAGTTAATTTCAGAGAGTGCAGTTTCTCAGAAGAGACTTAACTAAAAAGTAAAGTTACAAAAAGAAAATTGGTTCTGTCCTGACCCCAACCAGGACAGATGTCAAGGTCTGATTATGTTTCTGCCTTAGACTCAACCTCATACCCAAAGCCACTTGAAGTTGCCAGATAACTTCAGGTTCAACCACTGGTTGAAGGTCTTCATTGGATCCTAATGATTTTTCTGCCCACTGTAATGACTAAAAATTTTGCTGCATAGAGAAATAAAAGATACAGCTGCCTAGCATACATTAAGTCTAGGCTCTATAATGAAGGGCATAATAAAAGTCAAGGTAAGAGGTAAGAAAAACAGATGGCTAAAACCCAGGAAGCAATGGAGCTTCAAGTCAGAAGTTACACTGATGTGGAAATTTAAGAAGGATTAAGCAGGCTTAATCATTATTAATGCAATACTTGGTCTTAATTCACCATTCTTGTCCAGACTTGCATTTGGTAAAGTACTTTTGAGAAATAAGCACTGTTGTCCTTATTTTGTAGTGAGATTAAGCTTTTAAGCCTTTTCTACAAAAATTGTGACAATGGCTGAGGCTAGAAACTTTAGGCTGCCGTATCTACCTCTTCACCGTTGAATTGCTCTCATTTTGCAGATGTCCTTGGGAATCTATAATTCTTCCTGTCAGCAGCCTCTTGTGTAGGAGGTGAACAACTGGTGAGGCAGGTGAAGGCACCAGAACGGTGCTGCAGACCTGAACACGTACTGTGAGCCTGTGAAAGCTTTGTCCTCTGCTCTTCAGGCAACTTCCCAGCCCTACTCGCAGGGCTTGGCTGCTGCACACTGCCAGCCAGCCTCAGCTCGCATGTCACAAGAGGACTGAATCAAACAAGTAAGCTCTATAGTTAGTATTTTCACCAAATAGATGGACTGTGTACTACTCTGTATATCATCCCCAAGTGGCATATCATGAAAGAGTCACTACCAAGGTCCCAAAATATGTACACTTTTGCAACTCTTCTCTGCCAGGTAAGACCACTTAAAGGCTACTTTCACCGCTTACGCTAACACTTCTTTGTGGGTGGCAGGAGCAACGTGCCAGCTCAGCAGCTGCTGCTTGTCCCAACTTTCAGGACACCTCTAACCATTACAGGGCTGCAGCTGGAAATCCCAGTGCTGTCTTTCAGTTCCATTTTCACAGCCCGCAATCCACATTGTGAAAAAACTTGAATCCCAAGCAACATTAAAAAACCTTTACAGTCTCTAATTGAAGATGAAAACACAGAGTGAGATGCTCTTTTTTTTATATATATCGTAGCTTTTTAAAATACTGCTTATCAGCCAGAATTGAAATTCTTACCTTGGCTTCATCATAAAGGCCATAGTGTAGTCCTTCCCTCACAATCAGATGCTTATGGAGCACTAGTTGCATCAGCAGTTCATGACCATGCTGCACAGTTATGTGTTCCCCTGGGCTGCTTTAGTAAATGTAATTTGTGGCCTTAAGCCACGTTTTACGTCTTTTTAGTACTGCATGTGAGTGCCAGTCCTTGAATTTAAAGCGGCACATTTGAAGTCAGATTTTACAGGGAATCAGGTTTTCCTTTGGTACCTGGAAACTGTGGAAATAACTATTGCAGCTTCAAAGGCACCCTGAAGTAGGGTGATGCTGAAACCTTAGACTGCAAGTCACTATGTGAATTGCTAGTGATTTGATGAATTTTCCTTCCATAGGAACATACATGTAAGAAAAATTGTAAAAAGAATGTTTATATTCATACAATGAGGACATTTCTGTTATACTTCACAACCTTAGGTTATTTTAAAAATATGTTACTTTACAACATGAAATTCTCTAACTTTTCTTACTTTCTGATTCACAGTCTTTTGTCTTCTTTTATCATTGCAACATCCTTACAGTTGCACCCCACAGTTGTTCAGAGACTCCCTCTTTCTCTACTGCATCTGATGGTTTAGGCTTGTGCTCAGAGTTATATGCTTTATACCCTATCACTACTCTGTGTCTTCCCTGTCTTTTAACATTGAAAGCCAGCTGCTACCACTAACTGATTTCTTGAAGTGCCCCCTGCTAAGATTTTCAAATACCGGCTTGTGTGATCTTCTCCATGCCAGCCCTCGTGTTTGGAGGAGCTCTCTGAAATCACCTGCCATGAGGGAATATTGTGTCTTTCTGGCTCCTGATGCAACCCATCTTTGTAGGAAGGCCTGCAAAAACCTATGATGTGGACTGTAAATTGCTCCTCTGCCAGGAGTATTTACTCGTAATGTGTTTGTTTTCCCTGTATCTGTCTGTTTTCCATCTGTTTCACTTTTCTGAGTACAGCCCGGTATTTCCGCCCCTATGTGTAATCCTTAACACAGTGGGATTTTGGTTCATGACTACAAGAGGTATGTGGCTATGCGTTGCACTACTACTAATAGCAAATGATACGTGTTATTTAGACATCCTGGTGAGCAAGTTCGTATATTTTTCAGACCAGGATCTGTCTTTTGTGCAGCACCTAAGATCACTTACTTTTGAAAGATGATAAAAAATTGCTGAGCAAATATTTTTCTATCATTAATATCAATGCAGCAGTTTAAATGATCAATATCTATATTAGTTTACCCCAAACAGCAAAATTTCTGCTCTAACTATGTGTTTTGCCACTCTTGGATCTTTTCTTTCTGCCTCTTGCCCTCCGTCCATGCTTTCTGAGAACGTTCTGCCTAAAAACGCAGTGGGAGCAACAGCCTGGAGTAGCTGTTAGCTGGTTTCACAGAGCTCCTGCCAGTTTTGCTTCTCGGAGTTAGAACTTTGCTTTGGTTACTGCACTGGTTTTGTTTTCTTTTGGGGGATATTTTGAGATACGATTATTTTTCTATCTTTCCTGCATGGGAAAAAATGTTTGAATCCAAACTGAAGCTATCTGTAGAGTACATGGGAGAAGAAGAAAAGGGGAAGGAAACCACGGTGTAAATCCAGCTCCTTGCTTCTGATCTTGAGGGGAGTGGAGAGGCTCCACCAGACACGAAGGCAGTGTCTCTCCTTCCCAAGTGCCCGCTAGCCCTCAGCAAGCTCACAGTTCTGCAGCTATAACTCTCTTCAGCAGCTTCTTTCATTGGCAGATGCAGATTACTGCTAATGAGATAGCTGGCAATATCTGGCAGCCGCCAATGACGGTGGTTCCAGAGGCAACTTGCTGGATCTGGCATGCCTGCAGCATCGGCAAAATTGCAACTGGTCCCGTCTCATTCCCATNACAGTTCTGCAGCTATAACTCGCTTCAGCAGCTTCTTTCATTGGCAGATGCAGATTACTGCTAATGAGATAGCTGGCAATATCTGGCAGCCGCCAATGACGGTGGTTCCAGAGGCAACTTGCTGGATCTGGCATGCCTGCAGCATCGGCAAAATTGCAACTGGTCCCGTCTCATTCCCATGGATATTCTGAACATGCATTTCTGTGTTTTTCTACTGGGGTGTCGTATGCTATCCTACTTTGAGCACTGAGTGTTTCTATCATTTTTCTTCATTTCCATTTATATCATGTTACATCCAGAGATCAGCCTAGTCCTCTGAGGTACCTCTAAGCACACCCACCCTACTATGTACATTCCCAGAGGGAGGACAAAAGTTCAATTGTTTTCTGAGCGAGGCCCAAGCTCAACACTGGCTGATGTACCAGGCTGTCAAAGCCTGTGGCACTAAGACTTTAAGCGGATAAGGCCTGTTTTTGTCTTTGCCTTAGGTATTTGTTCCAGAGCAATGATTTATGGCAATGAGCTGAAACATGAGGGTGACCGGCAGTGAGATTAAAGTATGGTTAGTTGATTTAGCAAAATCAAATCTCTTCCCTGTCAATGCAGCTACACCGGCTTGAGGTTGTGGGCAATAGCCCTAGGTCATTTTGGCCTAGGAAATAGCTTTGTTTTGGCATTTGTTTGTGAGGTGTCTGAACAATAAAACTGCACTCTAAAGGACTGGGATGTAACATTTTTTTGAGAAAGGGAGGTAGGGGGAGATTTTATAAACATGCACACTTTCTCTCTTCCCTTGCTGTTACAGTTCCTGATCGGCTTTAGCTGGGAGGTAGCTGACCAGCCAGAGGTGAAGCTGGGTCACTTAGAGACTCAACTTCCCATGGCAGGTTGCCATATTTAGCAAGCTTGGAATTCGGTGCATGGAGGGAAGTCCACACCTTTTTTAGGCCATCTGGAACACAAGGCCTTTGCTGTGCTAATTTAGACAAGAAATTTTGCTGCAGCAAAGGGAGTTTACATCACTTGGTCCTAGAACAGCCACGTGTTCTGTTCGCAAAGTGTTGGATGGTGACTGTGCATATGCACGTGTTACCGACGTGCTTGGCACCCTTCGGTATGGACAAAGTGCTGCAGAGTGTGGTACTTTCCGGGCTTTGTACTTCCTAGGTTGAAAAGGGCCTGGGCTGCTCTCCATGGCTGGGAAAGACACAAAATATGGTCAGTCCACCTGGAGTTTGTATTTGCTAAGTTTTGGAGTATGTTTTATTCATTTGTGTATAAATGGCAGAATGCCCATCTTCCGCTGAGAAGTTTTGGAAATCACTTATAATTTTGTCCCTCCAGAAGCCGGTAAAGGTAGAACCAATTTAGGGAAATATTTTGTCAGCTTCCCATAGCAGATAAGCAATTGCATTTTTTGTTTGTTTTCTTCAGACACTAAGTTCTCGAAGCGATCTGACTGAAGAGAGCTTAACACTATTCAGCTCTTCAGGAGTTGCTAAAACTGCTTTCAATCTGTAGATGATAGTGCAGCAATGCATGTGTGGGAGGAATGAGAAGGGAAGGTAGCAAAAGTAACCTTCTGCCCTTGCTTTGCTCCAAAGTCTGTATCTACTTTCCTGATTTGATAAAGTGTAGGCACCACACAGCACAAACCCCACAATGCAGACATTTTTCAAGGCACTTCTACTGCAGTTTCAACTCTGCAGGTCAGGGAGGGCCATCGCATTATGTACAGCACAGCCCTGCCAGCGTCAGCTGTGTCTTTCAACTCGAACTGGCCCTTCACATCTTTACAGCAGGGCAATGCTGCAAGGGACTGTGGCAGCACTAGTGCACGAGAGCCCTGGGTTGCATATCAGCTTTATTCCTGGCAGGAAGAGCACTG
Organism: Steatornis caripensis; assembly: GCA_013398225.1. Taxonomy (NCBI): domain Eukaryota; kingdom Metazoa; phylum Chordata; class Aves; order Caprimulgiformes; family Steatornithidae; genus Steatornis; species Steatornis caripensis. Next base: position 94,028 of record VZSC01009408.1, read on the forward strand.
CCTTTCCCAGAGCTCTTACTTGGCCACCGAACCACAGGACGAGTAGGATGTAGGGCAATTGAGCCCTGCACGCACCCTCTTTTCCTGGTTCTCCCTGCTGTTACCATACCCCATGTTTGCTGATTCCATCCAGACTCATCTTGTTCCCGGCACTAGAATGGCTCTGTGGAAAAAATAAGTAAAAGCATAGTTAGCAAGACTTAAATGTCAGGCTTTTAGAGAAAGTTTTGGACAAAAGTTGCAAATAAGATAAACATAAAAATGTAATTTTTATTTCTACTGAATGGCATTCCTTTTTACTATTTTCTGTACCTGTTACCTACATTTTTCTGGCATGTCCTAGATGCAAAAACTACCGCTTCAGACATTTTCTAGGGCTTCCAGATGGCTCCCTAAGTTTTATATGACTCTACCTACACCCTCTGACATTTCTAGTTAAGATTTGAGTACAAATGGAAATAGTCCAGATGGCTTTAGCTGGAGCCAAGTGTCTTCAGTACTTCAGAGTACTGCCTAGACAGCCCACTAACTAATTGTCCCTTCTCAGTCTGTTCATGATAAATTCCTCAGACGTCTTTTGGGGTTACAAAGATGTTCCTCCATGATACACAATACCAGTAAATTATACTTTGTTCAGTGACATCCATATCCCCAATTTCTTTAAAAGACTACATATAACCCATTTAGCAACAGCACGAATAGCAGACCCAGCAAGAGGTTTGCTTTGCCCAAACATGCCTGGCAGTTTTCCTCCTCCTCCCTTCAAAAACTCCTTGGTTCTTGTGTGACAAGGTATATCTTGTAGCTTTATAAGAATTACAGATAGTGCTCATGTAAACCAAGGTATATTTCCAAGATTTCCAAGTCTGGTTTCTCATAGTGAATAATGATGTAATCTGAATATGATTAATTATTGGAAAAGTAAATCTGGAGATATGGATTTAGAGTGATTTACATTGAAGGCTGCTAAGATTTTGAGAGTTTAATTCTCTTTACTTTTGCTGCTAGTTGCAGCAGTGTTTCTTATCTCTTTTCATATGCTTTTCCATTGAATTCTTAAGTATGAACATAATGAAATAGCACAATGGTCTGCAAAATTCTAGAACTACCATCTTCTTAGCAAAAAAGAAGCTAATTCCCGAGCAAGGGAAGCAACCAAACACTTCATATCCTTTGTTCCACATTGCTACCTAAGGAGTGCAGAGTGGCTTGCCTCATTAAACTTCAAAGCATGACGCAGGATATAGGAGATAAAAATATCAGCAAGACAAGCTTTGTTAATGGCATGTTTTTCATGTTTAAAAAACAGTTTTGTACTCTACAAGAGATTTAATCAAGAGAGAGTACCAAGGTTCATGCAACTAGAAATTAGCATTCAATTTGTCTGTTATAAGAAAAAGACCTCTGTCTAGTCAGGGCTTTAAAAGTTGCCATCCCACGGAACAACACAGAAAGGAGAGCAAACTCTTTTAGGGCTTTGACCTGAAAGTGCATAAAGCAGAAACCACTGCTGAAATGTCAGAAGACAGAAATCAAAGTCTCTTACAACCTTTTAGGTGAAGTTGACATATGCCTTTTTTACCCTACATAAAAGGCTAGCATAATTATGTCTACGGTATTTGAATGCACGCTATTAGAGATAAAACATTCATCAAGTGCTTTTATTAAAGATACTGTTAGCATTTTGTTAATTAGATGTATTATTACACGAAGCTGATTGTACCACTTCATATTCCTGGAGAAAAATATTGAGATGGGCAAGAGAAGCTATACACTGGCTGGGAGAAGACAATGAACATGGGATGAAGCCAAAGGTGAGAAAAAAGGAAACTGATGAAAAAGAGTCAGGAAAATAATGTTCACCAGTTCATGCTGGCTTCCAAAGGAATATAATCTGCTATTCCTAAGTCTTCCTATTACATGTGAACAGATTTCTGTACTAGTTTACTTTTGTTCGCACTAGAGCTGGTTTTCTAAGTAACAAGTTAATGTTGCTGGCTGTTACTCCATTGCCTTCTTGCACAGCTCAAGTGACAGACCTCTGTGTGATGGATCAAAAATTTCCAGCCTTGGTGATGACCTTCATAAGTATCAATAAAACTCCACTTGTGAGAGCTTCTGTTTTGAATTTACTGTTTCTTCAGTTCAGGTAATTATGCTGATATTCATAGGAACATATAATCACTACCAAAAAGCAGTGTTAAAATGATACTAAGCTGGCAAATTCCACTATTTATAAGTTAAGAAACGTTGAGAAATTAAGAAGCGCGGTGGCACCATATTACGGCTCACACCACATTACAAATATATCTGGCAGCAGTTGAACTTAAAAACAGTTTTTCTTGAGTCCCAGCACAAGAAGATCTAAATTCCCAAGGAAACTTTGTTAAAGGCTTGTGAAGCTGTCCAGTACCCTAATTCTCCTTCTGGCTTCTGGACTTGGACTGGTAGACTTTTTCCTAAACCTAATGTCACAGCACCTTTTTTGTATCAGGGACATCTATTGTAAAGTTGAAGAAAGGTTACTAAATAAATAAAGGGAATCTCCTGTATTAATTGAAGAGAAAGAGTCTACCAGTACAGCTCTCTGGAGCTTTATGTAAAAGCTGTGCAATTGAACTAGAAGTCAGACTGAACCGTGCCTCTGGCAATGGGAGCAGAGGGAAAAACAACTCTTGACCTGATTTTCTCTCCCTCTCCTGTTACCTTACAGCCATGCAGAAGCCAGGTAGACTGTGAGTGAGTGCAGACTAGACGGGAAAGGAGTACTCATTTTGAGCCAAATGTTCTCAAAGCTTGACAACAGACTTTGCCAGAAATTCTGCTTGTCTTATACAGGAACCAGGTGTGGCTTATGATACAGTGATAAAATCTTTGATTAGACAAAATGTGACGAAAGTTCTGCATACACTAGAATAAAGCTGAATAATCTCTGCTTCAGAAACAACCTAGTTTGCTGCCTAGGTGATAGGGAAAAGAGGAAAGGCTGTTACAGAAGGCGGCAGATGTTTTTCTTATCTATATGTCCTCTAGCTGGGTTCATTACAGTAGTGTCTGGGTACATTGTTCTTCTTCCTGAAGACTCTCAGAAGCTAAGGAAGTGTTATTTTACCCATTTTCAAGGAGAATTAAGGCACAGGGGATAAACAATGTCTGTGGCATTGTAGGAGGCTGACCCCAGCTGCTCACCTTCTATTAATTTATCTATGGGCCTTCCCTCAGTTGTGTTTTTCTTCTTGTATATGCAGCTCCATGCACAGCTTTAAGCATTTGCAGGGAGGTTGCCTTCTATTAAGTGTATAACTACATTTATCTAAAATACAAGACTATTCAGTAAAAACAATCAAAAGGGTGGAAACGACAGAATGTGATCTTATTTTGACTTCTCTGGGCACATGATTATAAAAGTCCAATTGAACAAACACTAATTCTTTCCTCTTCTCCAGCCCCTGCATTATTCAAGTAGTAATGATGATTGTTGTACTGGAATGTGTTGTGTTTCTATTCACTCCTAACTCTGAATTTTATAACCAATCTTCCAATTTCTTCACTAAGCATAAACTATTAAATTCTTTGTGGACTTTTCTGTGCTTTCATCACTAGGGCGCTCCACCATCACTGCGGAAGACTGACCCAGACTCCCAGAAGTGCCCACTAGGCATTTCAGTGCCTGATCATGAGAAACCTGAGGCTGATTTATCATAGACTTAATCTCCTCTCTCTAATGCCCATGTCATACCTTTGGGGTCTCAAGCAAGCAACCGGAAAATGAGGAACATGATTTGTGGTTGTGAGTGAAAGTTTTAGCCTATGTAATATAAAGGACATCTGAACCATTTGGAAGGATGTGGTCTTTGAACAAGAGATTTAGGCAGTGTTGCTGTTCAAATCCCAAACTACAGTTCTGGTTTGGTTGCCATCCAAATTTTCAGTGCTGAAATGCCGTAGGAAGTTTATCACACTAGAGGCTCAGGGTCACTGTGAGTTGTGCTTCTATATGTGCCTCAGCTATAACAAAGAACAGTTTGCTACCTGGCTTATTCCTCAGCTGGCCTGGCATCTAGAAATGGGATTGTGGCAAATAGCTATTTTCTCTCAGTAATTGGTAATTGGCAGATCTCCCTTCTTGGGAATATGTGTAATGTGTTACCTCAAAGGTAAGAAGCTGTCTGAGAAATCGGAGCCCAGAATTCCATGTCAGCCCAAGTGCTAGCAATTTCAAATTAGGTATTATTACCAATTTTCATACCTGCTTTATACATGGTAGTGGATCTTGATATCCCTGGGACGTGGGGTGGTGGGAGTATCTCAGAAGTTATGGGTCAGCCTTAACAGTTCCCAACCTCTTGTGTCATCTGAGCAGTTGTGAGCGTTGTGAGTTGCTGTTTCTTGCTCCATTGAGGACATGAGAAAACAAGGTCAGATGACAGCAAGTTTCCAAATACTTATGTGTTTCCCCACTCACCAAAAATTGTGAATGTGCAACTGACAAAAAGCAGGGGTAGAAACATAACCAGCCTGAAGCCCTGCCTATGTTTTGAGAAAAACATTTGAGATCTGTCTTGGCCAGCTCTAATTTAATTCGGAGGAGAAGGATGCTCCTATTGTCTTTGGATGCCTTTTATAACTGAGGTTGGGGTGAAGGAAGGTTAAAGCTGCAACAGTGTAAATAATGTAACAGTATTTCATCTTGACTTGGGATCTTAAAAAAATATTATTAGATGACCATCCTTCTGTGATAAGAATCTTTTCAAACAGTACTATTTGTTGAAATAATTTTTGTCTATTTTCACTGGATGTGCTTTCTGAAGTAAGAATTTCAGAAAGCTTTAATCTGAAGCACACAAACAACAAAGGCTTGAGGTGTTGTCTTTGGTATAATCTTAGATTTTATTTGTTTATACATTAGCATTAAAAAAATATGGAAAATCAAGTTCCATCCAGGGAAGCATCCGCTTATAATTCTATTCATAAATATTCAAAACATCACTTTATATTAAATATTTAAAGTGTCTAGAGTGTAGCTGCTGGAAGGGTTTCAGCTCCATTTTTATAAGTCTCACTTCATGGTAGAACTTTGTAACTAGTGGCAACTTGGACTAAGACTAAGCTACAACACCCAGAGCCATTGTATTTCACAGCTAGTACTCCTGGGACTGGCCACGTGCCTGCACCAGTGCGTGACTTTCATTGACAGGATCAAAGTTTGCAGGACAGCAAATGCTAGATCTCCCCATTCTGGCCCAACTCTGTTTTTTATTATTAGCTACAAATCAAAGTTGAGAGACACAGTGTGTTAAGATGGCAAATGCTTGATGGCATGCTTCTCCTTAAGCTAAATTAATACTGAACAATATGAAACTCATTCAGTGAGTCAACCAATGAGTCAGCAGAGTAGTTAGTGGCGAAAGTGCAAGCCTACGGCCAATAGACATGATTTAGAATCTAAAATCCACAATCTGTTTTCTTTATGAAACTTTAGAGATCTCAGGAAAACAACTTAACATGATTGCCCCAGCTAGCAAGAAACCTTCTCCTTTATCACATAAACACTCCTCTGTGTGAATTGAACCATAAAAGTATATCTACAGAGAGCTCATCTGCTGCTAGAAAAAGTTTGCACATGCTTCATTTCATTATATTTTTTTCTATTAGATAAGAATATCTAGGCTTGAGTGAAATGATCACACTGTCACCAGCTAACACGATTCATACTGCTTGGCGTCTATTCAATATGAAATCCCAACAGGAATACAAAACAAAGAGAGGATGACTGTGTAGTCAATGATTTTTTTTTTTCCAAAAGGAAAGAGTAAAACATTCTTTGAAAACTATGATCAATTGTCTTTAAAATGTGTCCTCTTAGCAGTGCCGATAGGTAGTGCCAAATCCGTCTTATTAAAGCCTGATTTTATACATTGGCAATACCTAGGTATAGCAGTTGAATAATGAAAACCATGACAATTTAAGATCGGTATGTTTTTAAAAGGGATATTTAAACAGAGAGATACTTGTCTTAGGCTGTGATTTGTGGTATCTTACGCTGTTTGGACTTTCTGAGTTTAAAACTACAACTTCACATGTGATGGAAAATATTTTCAACTGAAAACAGAATTCAGAACTGCTCACCATTGTTGAGCCAAAATATTCTATAATTGGTCATTGTCTAAAAGGAAAACCTCAAATCTAAAAACGTTTTAGCTGGAGAATGTGCATGTGTAGGTAGATGTCAGGAAGAGGAGAGCAGAGATCTCTATGTTTCTGTTTTTCTATTTTTTTCATAAAAGATTTTTTAATACCAACATTTTGAAAAATATTTTGTGAAATCTGTCACAGAAATATATTCCTCTATGAGGAGAAATATCACTTAAGAGCCTAAAGGAAACCAGTTTTCTTGAATAGCCAGGGAAGCTTGCATTACACATCCAGGTCCTTCATGAATAAATTTGCTTGCTCAGATTGTGAATCTGTCTTCATCCTTTTTCTGGGGCCTCACATGGCTGTTGAGATGATGTCTCCGGCATTAGCAACGCCTTGCTTTGTTATCTGTGGTAATGCTCTGTTTCAAATTTGTCATAAGTAGCAGATAGCCCATACACAACATCCGTGCTGCTGGAGCTTACGAGGGGGAAAATGGTGCCTATATGGAACTTCTGGGGCAGTCGCACTGGGCGAGCTCAGTAGCATTAAAAGGTTTTGAGGTTCCATCTTCTCCAGAGGAAGTCTGAGAAGTCTCCACCAAAGAAGCTGGTTATGACCTAAAAGCACAGGAGCTCAGAGGTGAAATGCCTGTCCTTGTTCTCTCTTTGCCCCTCTGCACACTATCAAGATGCTGCCTAAGCAAGTGTTGGCCTAGATTTCTACAATAATTAATCTCGGAGCAGTTCTTACTGTGAAGGTGATCAAACACTGGCACAGGTTGCCCAGAGAAGTTGTGGAGTCTCCATTCTTGGAGATACTCAAAACCTGACTGGACAAGACCCTGAGCAACCTGCTGTAGCTGACCCTGCTCTGAGCATGGTGGGTAGGCTAGACAATTGCCAGAGGTCCTGACTGACCTCAGCTGCTCTGTATTTCTATGAAGTACTAATGGTCCTGGGTAGCAATTCTTTCTACACTAGCTCCAAGGCTATAATCTAATTGATTCTCCATTCAGCAGGGTAGTAGGCATGTTTCAAGGTGTTGCTGTCTCACTATGGACCATATAAACGAGAGTGTGCCACGAGACATCTTAGAGTTAAATATCAAGCCTTCAATCCCAGCTAAAGATAACATTCTGTGGATTTTATTTCAACAGAAAATTAATTTACTATTTGTATCAGTGGATCTCTCAGGGTATCATTGTCAGGACCTAGTCACGACAGAAAATGTTCAAATACAGAGTCAAAAGCTACTGCCCACCTCTAAAAAAATGCAGCTCAAGCACAAACTGGAGAAAGATGGATGAGAAATCCATGGCAAAACCAAGCAGATCTTAGTAAACAACATCAGGAACCTAAACATTATCAAATTTTTGTAGGCGTTTTGGGAATTTAGGGGAGATTTCCTGAGCATGGGGGAAAGAGATCAGCATGAAAGAAAACATAGTAGTTCTTGTCTGAAAATGTAAAAAGTGATAATTTACCTTTGCAGATTTGAACGATTGGAAGAGTATATGAGAAGGTCAGTGCAAGAATGAGATGAATACCAAGGGAAAAGAAGCAAATGATGTTGGATATGAAATCAATATGAAATAAGAGTTTATGCCAAAGGGAGGGTAAATACATAGATGAAGAGGAAAATGGTGGTCATAGTTGAAGAGGAGTCGTAGTGACCAGAAATACGAGTTTGAGACAGCTGTAAAAAGGAGAGAATAGATGCAGAAAAATCTTTTCTTCTTAAGTTTAAAAGCTGATATTGTAGTCATGCTCCCAGAAGCACCCCTCTGTCAGCTGGAGAGCATTGTCCCTATGTGCCAGAAGTAAGAGTGAGTAGCCACATCCCTGTGGTTTATGCAGGGTTCTGTATGAGGGGGTCACTGTATGACCTGGTCCCTATGGCTGCCATTTTCTGAACTTACCACAGACATTGTCACCCGTGTCCTGTGTTGCTGTTAGTTGCTATCTTCGTTGTACAGCTGCAGTGCCCAGATTTGCCCGAGGACACACGAGAAATGGGGCAGCAGGGAAAGACACAAGTTCTCTCTGCTTCTTTGACCCAGAGCTTTGATGCTGGGTCCACGCGTCGCTTCAGCTGCAGCAGCAGGTCCAGAAACCCAGTTTCAGATGTGTCTGAAATGTTACCCCATTAATCACACTCCTTGCTTTTCTTCCCATCTCCTCATTTCATTAAGGTTTTCCAGTAAGAGCTGTGGCACTTGCTGGCTCCTGCACATGGTGATGAGCGTGCGGATCAAGCTTTATTTGGTTTTGGAGCAATTAGATCTCGCCACCATCCTTTTTTCGGCTGGACGTTGTCTCCTCCAGTGCTCCCCAGGCAGCACGTGTGATGGAAGTGCTGCGGGTTTATGTTTTCGCTCCACCTGTGACGAACTTCAATAAAAGCATTGACGCTATTGCGCAGGGCTGTTATGGCAACTGCAGGGGAGCTGTGGGTGGCACTGGGGAAGGCCGCCGCGGAGGTCTGTGGTCGCTATGGAAACGCACAGCCCCTAACCTCCTCAGGGAAGGTGCTCTATGGCATCCTTGCTCCATGGAATCAAAACACCAGGACAGAGACGGGTGTGTGAGGTGACTGTGCCTATAGGAAGAACCCACAGGTGCCCACCGGCTCAGGGACTTGGGGTGCAGCTCCCTCCAGTCCGTGGGCCCTTCNTGCTCTATGGCATCCTTGCTCCATCGAATCAAAACACCCGGACAGAGACGGGTGTGTGAGGTGACTGTGCCTATAGGAAGAACCCACAGGTGCCCACCGGCTCAGGGACTTGGGGTGCAGCTCCCTCCAGTCCGTGGGCCCTTCTTGAGAAGCTCCTGGTGCTGTGACATCGGGCCTGTGGGGCCATGTCTTGGGCTGCCCTAGGTGAGAACGTGGCAAGATGGGGGCACCGCTGTTGCCCTTACCTACAAGCACCTTTGCAATAGCTGCAAAATCCTGTTTCCACCAGGCAGGGCCCCACGAAACCATTGTTTCGGCCTTTGTTCCTTCCTGGCTTTGGGCCACACAGCATGCCACCCCACGCTCAGCAGAGCCTGCAGCACTGCCCCTCACCACCTCTGAAATTCTGCTGTCCCATGAAAAATATCTTCTGCTGGGTTATTACACTGTTGGTCTCCAGAGGAAATTGCTGACTTTTATTAAAAAAAGACTTCTAGAACTTTTCTGTGCAACTTAAAAAAAAACCAAACCCCAAACTAGCAAGAGCTAATTAAAAAAAATTAGAAATTGCTAGCTCCAGCACGACACTGGAGAAGATGGAGAAGGCCAGTTCACTGAAATCAGAGTCAGCACCATGCTCTCCAGGCCTGTGGCGTCTAATGGGATTTTTTTTTCACCCTTAATGGTTAGAGAAGAAGAAGAGCAAACAAGGGAAATACAAAGATTTCTCTTAGTTTAGACTTAATTAAAACATCTTCCATTCTTGCTTTAGCTGTTTCATGTTTTGTTTTGTCTTGAAAGTCCTTCAAAATTATCTCCATGTGTGTGCAGGCATTAGTGTTTTTGAACAATGATGTTGCACATTTTTACAACATCCATTAAAGATGTCAACTTAAACACTCTATCTTAAAAAACTAAGTTATTCCAGCTGACAAACTCTTAATGGGAAAATTAAAGCTGAATATTTTAGCTTCTCACAAGGGTGTGGATTGCAATAGACTTCTGCTCTGTTGTTCATTAATTCTTCGTGATAAGGCTTTTGATCCTTCTAACACCTTGTATGCCGGCAAATATATGCGTATGAGTAGCATCTTTGACTTCTGTGGAGGTACTTGTGCAGGAATGATTTTGAAGTTCCAGATAATATTTTTCTGTGGTGGCGTTTGTTTTGATTATCTTCATCAATTATGAAATACTTTCAAGGTCATTTCAAGAATGATGGATTTCCCTAGGGGACCTAGATCTACGATAAATTTTACTCTACTCCAGGTGCTAGGTACCTGTCTCCAGAATCAGTTTTACTCTCCCCGTCCCCTGCCAAATAGTCTGCTCTTTTTAATTGCATGTGTCTTATATTCTTTTGGTTGTAAACAACATCCAGTTTTCTCCCATGGCATAGATAGGGAAACAGAGAGAGGTAGTATTTATGAGTTATACCACAGAGGGAACTTGACAAAAATCCAACCACTGCACTAGAATACAGCAGAGGAGCGTACAGGGTGGGTCAGCAAAGTGGAGAAGCAAAGCATAGAATAGAATAACAAATCTCAGGAGGGTCAGAACGGTGTCTTCTCTACTGTATACAATGGCCTGGATCCCATAGTGAGGAGATACTGATGCCAGAGGAGTTCAGGATTACAGATGCCCTTCTTAATTCACTGGCTAGTAAGCGCTCACAGAAAACTGGAAGATGTTAAAGATCCCTGGAAGATGTTAACACTCCTACAGATTTTATAGAAACTGGTCAGTGGTTAGTGAAGAATGATCCCCACTTCTGTCCCATTTCAGGTAAAGGTTGCTGAGTGAACTCAACACTTATCCTCTGCATTTGGTCTCCCTGCTGGCAGTCAAGAGCATGTCCTTTCAAGCCAGTCAGTCACTCTTCATGCTGCCCCTTACCCCATTGGAAATCATGTGACTTGCAACATAGATAGAAAGTGCTTGAGGGAATATGCAAATAAATATATGAGTACTGGGAGGAGGCGAGCGTATCTGGGAGAAACTAGAGGTATGAGAAGATGAAGCTGGGACAAAGGACAGAGGCATAAGGAGTGCATTGGGGATGTGCAGAGGACAACAACTCTGCTAGAGTCATCTTCCAAACTTCTACTGATCACTTAGTGTGTGAGTCTTTGAATATAAGATAGAGGGGAGGGGAAATGCTACTTTTGTATATTTAATGGCTATGAAAAACAGTCGGAGCTTCCAAAAATATATTGCTTTTTGGAATATTGTGCAATGAGTCCAAAACTTTTTGCAATAATAAGAATCTTTCCAATAAGTTCAGGTGGCTTAGATTTGTAGATTTTTAACATAATTTCTTTGATGCTTTCTTAGAGGTCCCTGCTCTTAGAACCTCATGCCTGAAAGCACAGTTGTTGAGATAAGATACAATGAGAGTTAAAGAAAACAAATTATATGGATTTCCTTTTTTGTTTGTTTTTTTTGTTTTGTTTTTCCAAGTATGTAAAATCAAGGGTCTTTGGCTGTAAGCTACTTGGAATGGTGAGTGTTAACGAGAAGAAGATGTAAGCTTGTTGAACTCCAGACCCTACTTCCCTCCACCATTTAAAAATAAGCATGCATGTTACCGTGTACAGTCTTAACACCAGCTAAAGACCAGGGTGCTTAAGACCTTTGCTTTCTCTTTGCGCTGTCTGCAAAGAGCAACAGAAAGTTAAATGATACTGTTGGGTTTTCACCAGTTTTAAAGGTCATCATTGCACCATATATTCTTTTGATGAGTTACGAAATTCACTGTAACTATCTCTTTCTTGCTTTGCATTTTCCAACGTATTGCTGAATCTGAGCCACATCACTCAGTTCCCTGAACTAATATAATTGTGTTTTGGCTGTATATTCTTCTCCGTAGCAGATTGATTTTGTGCAGCTCTGTTCAACAAAATTTATCTTACCCATTTCAATACTGTCTGGTCTAGAAGAGCTATTTAATGGTAACAGGATGATGTACAAGGTAACCATCTAGTGCCAAGTTGGAAATTTCAGGAGAAAATACGCCTGTACTGAATTCTGCTCTTTTAGAGCTAATTACTGGTATTTGGTTACTTATGGGGAAAAAGACATTGGGATTTTATGGGATATGTGAGGTCAGATATGTGAGGTCAGTTGCTCAGCATATCTGAAAGTCAGAGCATGTGTTTAGTACTTAAAGACATTTTAAAATATTCAGCCTGAGGACTCCATGTGTAAAAACGTTTGCCAACATACACATAATCACATAGGGAAGGAAAGAATGCATTCCAACAAATCTTTAATCTGTGCAAAAAACAATAGTGCCAAAAAATTTCTATGTAATCCAAATTCATTTTGTCTTGAAAAGCAGTCTGGAAGGAGGGAATTTAGACACAGTTTGCACTCATATCTCAGACTTAAATAACTGAGTGAAAGGTCATATATTAATTTACTTCCAAAGTCTTTGAGATATAGCAGTTTTCAGCTGATAATGCGCTTATAATAAAGCAAGGAGGTAAAGAACATGCGTGGATATGTTGGTTTTGGGGATCCAAATCATCTGTATTTGGATCGTTGGGAGCTTGAAGTGTACATTTCCCATTTATGTCTGTCTGGGACAAAGGTAATGAACCATGTTTCCAGTTCTCAAGCAAATTAATTCTATGAGGGGAAAAAGAAAACAAATGAGAGCTCTGCTACGTATGTGGGTGCTGATAGTTTGGGAGGTTTGTCCAGTGTCAGAGGAATGGCCTAAACTTTTTCAAGGCCTGTAAAGGTACAGACTTCTGAGGTTTGGTGATACAAAGCTTGGTGCTACAACCGACCCCTGATCAGTAAGGCGTTTTCAGCTACTTGCTTCTTTTTTAGGTTTTCGCCATGCATCAGAAAAGAGATGGCAGAGAGAATGAACTTATTCAAGAATAAATATGAAAGAAACTTTATATTCCTCTTTCCCTTTCTCCACTGTAAGTGCACTCTATGACCTTATGTCTCAGACCATGAACAGCAAAATATTTTAAATGTGGCAGAGTCACATTGACCAGTAGGTTAAGTATGCTTCATGCTATATTTTTTTAAAATTTGGTATTTTTATTTCCCAGGATTTTGTGTGAGTAAGTTGAATTGTTCAGGTAAAGATCAGGATTTTCCGTCTTTCAATCTTTTTCAAGGAGTTGACTTCCTTTATTGCAGTTATTCGTTTTTCTAGCAGATGCCAAGGCAAATACGGAAAGACGTGTGCAAGACAATGAGAGTGTAGTAGGTGCTTTCAGCGGTCTGCATTGCTCTCTCTCTCTTTCTCTCCCAAAAGTGTTGAGTAAACCTTTTTCAGTCAGGGCATCTCAGGCCTGTGAAAATTGTGCCCAAACCTATATTTGGGTACCCAAGCACAAGTTTAAGAGTTTAACTGTAATTTTTTATTCTGATTTTCACTGGTATTACTCAAATACCAGTCTGTTTCTCTTGGAGTGAATCATTGAAATGTACAGTTATCAGCACGCATTGTTGAAGTCATCATAAAGTAACAAACAGAATAAAGCCGTACTGTGTATAGTCCCAGGGACAGAAGTCTGATCTTTTCTCGTAAAAGAAACTTACACAAAGGAAACCTGCAAGAAAATTTTCCATAACTGAGTATGTGAAGAAAAGAAATCAGAAATCAAAAGACAGGCAATTAAAAGATAGGACAAAAAGCTAACCAGCTCACACTAGTTGTCCTTTCTTGGAGGTGTGAATTTGCAGAGAAATAGTGGATCACTGCTGCAAATCTCCCTTTTCAACTATTGAATACAAAGTATGGTAAACTAAGTATGGAAGAATTCACAAATGACAAAACTTGAAAGTCAGATTTAAGATCTCAAAAAAATTTTAGTCCAAACAAGATATTTGTGGTTCATCATCAGCTAATTTTGCCAGTGGGAATGGAAAATCTTTTATCTTAAAAATGATTGCTTAGAAAGTTCTGCAGCTCCAAAACACTCAACTTAATGAATATTATAGGCCTTTCTTGAAAGGCAAATATTTTATTTCTGATTAATGAAGGAAAAAAAGTTGAGGCACTCTTGCTTACAACTGCAATAAGCCTTGCTCTCTAGTTAATGTCTACAATGAAATCAGAATATGTCCATTCTGTCACATCTTCATTTCTAAGAGAAGAGATACTTGATGTGTACCAGACGTCCAGATTAACAATTAACTTAATTTAGCTACATGCCAAACTTACTGTGTACTGCCTATAAAAAACCCTAGGTAATAAGCACAGCAGAATTTGATAAAGTACTGGTTATCAAATAAGTAGTGAAAAGGTATAATCACAAATGTGAATAATATTTGAAAAATCTAGAGCAAAAAGATTGATGTGAATATTTTAATATAAAAATATTGCCAATACAAATGCTGAAAGAAATGTGCAGATCAAATTCAGGATGTAGAAATAGTTTCCTTTCATTTTGCAATAACAAGATATGGTACAAAGAATTTTTTTATACCTGATCTATTACTGTGCACTTCTTCAGTGAGATAAATAAGCACATGCCCAATTTTGAACGCTTGAGTATTGTCTATTTTCGGGGAACTGGTCTCACAAGAAGGTTAAGCAGGAGCCAAGTGTCTTACTGAAATGGTCCTTTTGGGCTTGCTGCGCTGCCTATTCGGGTCACTGGAAAACTAAACCCAAGACTTTTTCCTTTTCTTTTTCTCTTAGGAACTTGAAACAAGATTTAGGTAGCATTTAGGCTCGCAAATTTAAACTTGCAGTGCAAAAAATAATTGTGCAGCAGCAGCTTTGTCTGGGGAGTACCTAACCTCCACGATTGTTTCCGTTTCTGCCCCAAGACTTCCCCTGATACCCAGATTCACAGGTGTGGGTATGTCTAGCTCAGCTGATGTCTAGGCAGGTAGTTCCCAACCAAATGGTAGCCAGGTCCAAGACCTGGGTCAGTCTGTATCTTCATCTCCCGGAGAGCCTGGCACCATAGGAGTGCTCACCTGCCCCTGACCAGGCCTAATCCCCAGCAAAAAGCAAAACAAAAATCTCTTTTCTTTTTGAAATGTGAAAGTAGTAATCCCCTTTTATCTGAGAGGTTATAGAGGGAAATAGGAGGTCTCCTAGCAACCTGAGAGCAAGCAAACCCACATCCTTTCACCTCCCGGGAAGCTCAGTCTATGGAATCTGTAGAACACTGCAGGCATTGTGAGTGGGAGCTGGCATGGGCGTTAAAGTTGAGCTGCCGAGCAGAGAGAAGCATGGGGCTCGGGGAGGAGAAGGGACAGGTAGCACCAGCCCTGCCTGCCTGTGTCCCAGCTGCACCGACACCTCATGGTACCTAGCTGCTGGTGCAAGTGGAACCGGCTATGTTTGCTGGAGAATACTTCCAGTCTGAACTTTACATTGACTTTTGCTTGGCTGAGTTGTTAAGACACCTGCCGACATTGCCTTTGTCACCCCTGCAGATGGGTGGGTGCTCCTGCTTCTCTTGGGGTCCTGCCATGGCGTTGCGGAGCCACACTGTGCTCCCTGGTGCTATGTTTCACATCCAGCTGCCAAGATTGTGGAAGTAGAGAGCAAAAGTGCAAACACAACCAAGCTTTCTGTTCACTGGGTACAGCTGGAGAATTTTTCAGTTGTTTATTCCTAAAATTATCTGGAATAAATGAGGTGGAGTTTTTTGGAGATGGTATAACAGAACTATGTTTTATAGTAATAAATCATCATGGCCAAAACTAACCCCTTCAAGGGAAGGATTATTTCTTCTTTCAAACACTGCTTCTTCACCTTCTGCACCCCTCTGCCAAAAACAATTTTGGAAGCAGTATCCTAAATGACCAATACTTGCAGTCCAAGTCATTTCGGATCTCAGCTGGCATCAGAACAGGATGCTGGGAAATGTGCAAAGTAGATGTGTAGCCTTGGTTTGTTATATACGTTAAAGCCTCTGGGTAGGTCCTGGTGGCACATCGCATTGTTTTGCTCTCCATCAGCACACTGGCTACCCACAGAAGAGAGGGCGAAGGTTGCTGGGACCTGCCAAGGGAGCGAGGCCAGCTGCTGCCCACAGCCCACAGTGCCCGGAATTGGCTATGGAGAAGTCAGTAGAGGAGCTGGAGAGGCACCACGTGGAGCAGGACACCCTCTGCTCCAGGCTGCAGGGGTAGTGGGCAGCTGGCACACAGCCAGTATCTACAGAGGTGGGAGGGAAGGTGTCCTGGGAAGCCAAGAGGAACGGGCACAAGCAGAAAGCTTTAGTGTTGGCTGAAACCACACCAGAAAGCAAGGGTACAATGGACGGAAGAGAGATTTGTTTATAAACACTTTTGCTCCTTTTCCATCTCACCCAGTCACTTTGAGTGCCTCTCTATTTATGAAGTATTTATATCCTAATAAGATCTGTCTGTCTTAGTTTAGAAGGCTTTTGATATTTCTGGGAAGTTACTACACTGGAAAGTAAATCCATTTGAAAGTTCTGGCTGAATCCCATCACATTCCACTATCCCCAATTTTGAAATAATTTAATTTGGATGCTAATAATAAAACTTTGAATTTTGAACATATTTCTGTAGGAAATATTTATATTATTTTGGCACTAGTTTTGATGTTTCCTTTTATAGCTTTCAGAAAGAAAATTAATTCTGATTTTTTCTAAGAGACTGGGTATGACATATAGCTCTGATTGCTCTCAGTTTTCTGTGGTTCTTACTGCTTGAAAATGCGAAGGGGTCTTAGGACTACGGAAGAGAGAAGGTACTGAAGGTTGAACGTATTTGTGGTTAGATTCCTGGTGGAATATGTCAGTCATCAGGACTTCCATGATAATGCCTGACACCAGTTCTAAGGAGAGAAAAAATGTCCCTGCTGTGTGTTTCAGGCAACTTTGGGCAACTAAGGAACCTGAAAGTTAGCCCTGAGTATTTACTGAAGAAAGGTTGACATATTTCGTAATCACTNCGGTACTGAAGGTTGAAGGTATTTGTGGTTAGATTGCTGGTGGAATATGTCAGTCATCAGGACTTCCATGATAATGCCTGACACCAGTTCTAAGGAGAGAAAAAAATGTCCCTGCTGTGTGTTTCAGGCAACTTTGGGCAACTAAGGAACCTGAAAGTTAGCCCTGAGTATTTACTGAAGAAAGGTTGACATATTTCGTAATCACTCCTGTTAAGCAACTTGTTTTCTTGACAATCTCCAAGACAGAAATTATACAACATCTCTGTGGACTTGGTTACAGCAAACCCAGAGACTGGGTGGCATTTAGTCCTAACTACAGTTCTTGTTATTACAGCATCACTATGAAGTCTGTGAGAGCTGGTACTGGATGGGGGGCCCATAAGCCGGCTGCTGTACAGAAAGTGAACAAAGAGATATCCCTGATATCAAGCACATCAATACCTTGAGAAAACATTACAAAGCTTTGAAAGATCTGGAGTGAAAAGATAGCTTGTGGCAGAGAGCATCACGCTGCGCTTGTAACTAACGCGGCTGCAGCTGGTTTATTATTCAGCTGCAGGAGGGCAGAAGGGCGAGGATGACATTCTCTGTATTTTGGGACTGAAAAAGACCAATGATGACCAGTTATTGAGCTTCAAATCAAGATGAATGCTTAATGAGAAACCTAATGCAGACCCTGAAATGAACACTTGTGTTACTTGCCTCAAACAGAGCAAGAGGCTATCAAAAATAAGGGAAGAACGAACTATTTTGGGCTGAACCAGCCTTGCTTCTTCTGCAACAGCATCTTTGTTTAAAAAAATAGCAGTTAACAGGAGAGAAACATCTTTGCTGGGACCAGACAGAACACAGCAGGTTTTTTCTTTGCTTTTTGAAGGAATACCCGGCTAGATACTAGAGGGTGCCTGAGGAGAGGCAGCCTGGTAGGGACCTGTTGTTTCTCTTCGTTTCCTATATCTGCCATGTTGTCTTTTTGACTTGGTTCAGTGTTTCCTGTCCTACCTGGGAAAGCCTGAGAGAGGCTAGTGCAGTTGATTAATCTTCCCCTCTGTTAACTGGCAGGCTGTTGCCTATCCTCATCCATTGCTAGGAGCTGCAGTGCATCAGGTCCTATCATCTCAGAGAATCAGGAGCCCTAAAAAGACAGCTTTGCTCTTCTCCCTAAGTTACCATGCAGAAACATTTTTCCCATTGGGATTAAGCAATATTTTCTTAGATTCTTTAATATTTGTTCCTTTGTGGGCATAACAAGGATTTTTTAAAGACATAGATATATCCTTCCGTTGACTTTGGAGAAAAGAAGTACATGTTGTGCCAGAATTACCAAGAACCAAATTTATAAAAGTATTTAGCTGCTTAAGCATAGTTGTGATTCTTAGGTGGGATCTGCTTTTTCTGGTGAAAAGTAATCTCTTTCAAACTCCTAACCTTCTTGCATTCCCACATTGGCCTTTGCACAGTCAAATACAATAACCTAATGAATTCTACAGAATCCTTTCCCATGCCAGAAGGAACACAATAAAAATATCTGCACAGAAGAGGTGAAATACAGTAACGATGACCAGCCTAAGCAGATGGAGCCGAGCTCACTTGCAGTTTCATGGAAGACAATCAAATGTAGAATTACACCAGGATAATCCAGGTGCACACAGCTTCCAAGAATTTCCTTTAATGGAATATTACTTAAGGAAAGAAAATTTACAGCAGATGCCAGTAAGAGCAGAGGAGAAGAAGATAATAAAATGTAGTGGAGAAACATTAAGCACATAGGTTGGTGGCATGCAACAACTGCATGTTTGTCATATTAAAGCCACTTACAATCACAACAATTCTCTGACCAGAGAACTGACAAAATGTTGTCTGAGCTGCTGGGAAGCGTGAGAAGCCTAAAGCAATTTGACCCAGGTAGTGAAACAGCCTTGAGGGACTTTGCTCTTTTATTTGGAGGGTGAATGGCAGTCAATGAATTGCCATAAGAAGTACTGGCCTCATGCCCCGTGCACCTGTATAGGGGACAAGAGAGGAACAGTGTTGGATATCGGGATGTAGAGGGTTACTGAAATAACCCAGAAGGGTCATGAAGAGTAGGGAACAGCATAAACCTTCTGAAGAAAAGAATATCTTGTCCTGGAC
Organism: Steatornis caripensis; assembly: GCA_013398225.1. Taxonomy (NCBI): domain Eukaryota; kingdom Metazoa; phylum Chordata; class Aves; order Caprimulgiformes; family Steatornithidae; genus Steatornis; species Steatornis caripensis. The sequence continues at coordinate 112,890 of VZSC01009408.1, forward strand.
TAGAGGTCTCAATTCCCATCGAAACTGGCAGATCCAGTGGGATTTTTGCAATCCCTAGTCCAGACATGCATACCCATAGCAGAGCTAGGCTTACGCATGCACACTGGTCCTCTCTCTTCTTACATCTTTGTGCTGGGGGCAAACACAGGAGCAGTGGCTGGTGCCAAGATCCCTGCTCAAGTCCCTGCTCTGGTTGAGGGTGGACCCACTGTGCAATGCAACAGGGACTTGTTGCTCAGATTGCCAGAATTATTTCTAAATCATCTATCCAAATACCTAGGGGATTTAATCTTTGATACAAGCTCTCTGCAGATCCAGGCATAAACCATGGCATGGACTGTGCTTGAGACTCATCAGACTCAGCTTTACTATGCAGTAGAGATGACTGGAGGTACATAAAAAATCTGCCATCATCATACGGTGACTGTAAGAAATGGGGTCAGACATATACCTGCAGTTACATTGGGCTTTCATAGTCTATTGTCTATTGTGACTCCTTCTGCCAGTGTACTGTTTAGTTATCTACCATTCCATATAAGTGTGGAATGATTTCTTATTAGAAATATTCTCTGACAGCTCTGATACAGTTCTACTACTGACTATAATATCTTAGTTTGTCATGTGGTCTACTTTTTACTTATTAATTTCCTTTTCTCACGTATACTAAGAACATGCTTAAAAATGTGTCATATTAGATTATCACTGAAAATACCTTTTCTACTCGTCTCCTAATCACAGATTGAAAACGTAAAGTAGCACAGCCAGGTTATGGAGTGTTCCTGCTTGGAAGACATTCAAAAGCCACCTGGAAATTATCCTGGGCAATCTGCTCTAGGTGGCCCTGCTTGAGCAATGGGATTGGACCAGATGACATCCAGAGGTCCCTTCCAGTCACAATCGTCTTGTGATCCTATTCTAAAATTCAGGTTCCCTTCTGGTTCTGTCTTCAGGAATACTTCGGTATATCTTCTTGACATCTATTCAGTAATAGCCTCAGTGAGACAGAAATTGTTGATTTTCTCAAGGAGTTACACTCTACAGACACATTGCTTTCCATTTTATGTGCCTAGATCTTGTTTTAGCTAGTGAAGGAGTGCAATGTGTTCAGCGTGAATTTCAGTGAAGAACCAAAGAATTTTATTTTAGAAAATCTTTTCCAAATGCCCTTATTTGCCTAAGCATCTGATTTATTTTGATGTACTTTATCAGTCTCCTTTTTCTTTTTACATAATGACCATTCTAAAGCATTCCATGGCTTTTCTCAATAGACTAAAATGTACCAGTCCTGCCTAGACTTTATACATCAGCTATTTTTTATGGGTTTGTTTGTGTGTACAGTTTTTTGCTTTTAAAATGTGAGTTACTGTTTTGTCAATATGTTCTTCCAGTGCTAGATATAGATTTTTAGAAGGATAATGTAAATTATTTTGTTCTCCCTCTAAACAGAAAAGAAATGGCACTTGCTTTTTTTTGTTTACCACAATCTACAATTTTAAACATAGTTTCATTTTCATAATTTTGTGTGTACAAATATTGTTACATGTGTGTATCATATCAATATATATCAGTACAAATGCAGGGTAGGGAAAGGAGTTAAGTCTTTAGGCAGCCAAAGTGTCTTGCCGGTCTTTAAAATGAACAAGCAAGACTTTCCTAGAGAGAGCACAATTTATTAACCAGACAGAAAATGTCTCTGAAAAGTAGATGTTTACTGTTGCTATCCTACTTTACCAATTTTTTTTTTCATTTAAAAAAAAAAAGCCTAGCGCCCTGGAATTTACAGAGCCTCACAGTTGTAGCAAATTATGTCTTTCTGCAGCACCAATTCAGGACACTAAGGATGAAAATTTGACCAGGATCAATTGCTGCACTTTTTCTCTGTCAACAGACCTTTATATGTAATTAGGAGAAAAATAAAAATAATAGTAATGAAAAATACTATGGTTCCAAGCCTAATCCTACAACCAGTGAAGTCAACAAGAGCAGAATAAAAATCATATAGCCCTCTTTTTGGGGGGCAAACGACAGACATTTGAGAGGCAGTTTTCTCTGAAGGCTGACTTCCTGCATTACGTTTATTACTTACTTTGAGCTTGTGATAACTAAGCAATAAGAAATTTGGCATTGATTTCTCTTGCTATCTCAAGTGCTGAATCGAGCCCGAACAAGTATTCATGGATGGCATAGACAAGGACTTGCATATCATTTCTTCAAAGAGCAATGCTATGAAAAGAACATTTTAGGTGAGGATAGGAGATTCTTTTAAGTGGAAAGGTGACAGCAACCTAATCCTTTAAACAGTAAACTGTCAAGAAATGTTCTGCGGAAGGATCTGGCAAAGACTCTGGTTCACTCTTTCCTGCAAGTGTGGTTTGTGTGAACAGATACCTGCATTTTGCTTTTGCCTCAAAGGACTATGAAGGCAAGTTCAGAGAAAAAACATTATATCCACCTTCTGGGGAGGAGCTACAAGCATAAGTAAGAGTCCGACTGATCATGGCTTTTAAGCGGAACAGCGGTGCTGCCTGTCTATAGTGCAGGAGGCTAGCGTAAATCATTGAGCACACAGAAATGTTAGTAGTAGGTGGCCTGAGTTCTAGGCATGTCTAGCTTTTGCGGACTCAAACCCATCCTTACTACCTCCCAAAATCCACAGACTGACATTTGCGTACAGGACTTCACCTAAACAGCAGCTTAGGCGGAACTAATACTATGTGAGTCCTACCCAAAAAAGTCAAAAGTCACTTTAGAAAATGAGATTTTAGATTCTAAGGCATTAAGAAACTCCTGAAAAGTTTATGCAAAGCATCCAGCTACCAAGTCACTGATGTTTGTGTCAGAAACACTTTTGACCTTTCAGTTTTGTAGCAAGAATGCTGCAATCTTGCTGCTGAAAAATAAAGCTTTCACCACTGTATGAAAATAATGTGTATTCAGCCAAAATGGATGTGTCCTGCATGTCTTACTATCTGAATTTTCAGTAGTATATATTTTGAGATTATTATATTCCCCTCAAGGAAAATTATGAAAACTGTCAGCCTAGGATATTTTTGAATGAGACTAACAGTTTGCTTTGTTTTTAGATTGGAGCAGTTAGCAAACAGTGGGTTTGTAGGATAGGAGTTCTTGAGCATTAAAGTGATGGAGTGACAGTTTAAGAATTACATATGAGAAGATCTTGGACTTTATCTGCCAATGAGACTCAATACTGGCTGGATAGCTCATACTGAAACCCTAAGGTTTCTTTGAAGATTTTTGCTTCGTCCCTAGTGACGTGTTTCATGCATAGATAAAAGTTTTCCTTTCGGGCACCTTTGCTGTCAGTGCCTGAATCTGCAAGTGATCCCTAAGAACAGCTTTTCTTTTTTACAAAGGTGCTGTATTCTAGTGGGATTGTCTCTGCAGTAGGCCTGGAAGGGAAGTCTCCGGCAACTCTGAGTACCGGCTGTGCTCTAAAACCCACCTGATGCTGAAGTCCTTATTGGAGCACGTAGATTTTGAAGCTGGATTCTGAGGGAAGGAGGTATAAAGCTCCTTGTTTCTTTGGAGCCCTGCTCCACGACTGACAAGCACAGCTGCTATACTAAGAGGCTAGAAACTTTATTTGTTACTTTAAATTCAGAAGTCTTTCTGCGGTAGAATGGTAACCTTGAGACTGAAGAAAATTACATCACAAGGAAGAGAAGTCTTTGGTACTTTGAAAAGCACAGATGACGACATAGGAATAAATATCTGCCAAGGCTAACAGAACAAGAAAAAAAATGATACTCAATCCTAATATGCTTTATAATTTTAAAATATTAGTAGCAAAAATGCTAACAGAGATGTTGCTGAGACATAGCATTAATTTATCCTGTGGATGCCATCTGTAATGGCAGTCTCATTATCCTCAAGCAGAACAGAGTGCAGAACACGTGCTTTTTCCCCCTCAGATCTACACATCTGGTATTCTAGTTAAGGAGTTTCAAGAAAAAGAAGGAGGAAGTGTTACGGGAGAACAAAGAAAAGACACCAAAAAGATCCTTTGACTTCTCTTTTCCTCTGTCTTTTCCTTTTTTTGGCCTTTACTTTCGTCATTCCTTTACAGGGGGAGGGAAAAAAAAATCACTTTGTCGTAAAGGTACGTAAGAGGGTAATATTTATTTTCTTTGGTAAGCAAGATGTACAGATAAAGAAAACCCATGCAGGGTGCACTGAAGTCACCATGCTGTGAGCGTGGTTCTAAGGCTAAAGGGCCTAGAGTTAAAGGGGCAGTCCTTTGGCCTCTGCCAGGGTTGGGCTCCCTGACGCAAGAGAAGAGGGCTTACAACTCATAATCAATGTACGAAGAAGAGGCCACTGCAGAGGTAAGAAGGTGGATGGATGCATTCTGCTAAACTGCCAAAGAGGTAGGGTTTTTTTGGTCAGCAGAGCATGGAAACTAGAGTCAGGAAAAGCACCGAAGCAACACTAGGGCTGCATGTTCAGGAATGAAAATCCTAAGCAAGAAAAGCAACATTTGTAAAGTCAAACAAAAAGTGCCTAGTTACAAGAATAGTTGAGAGACGGACAAATAACAGGATATGGCTGGTAGAATAAATAGGCAAGGAGTCTACAGGCGTTTCCATGAGTCACCGCTGGGCTACATACAGCAACCAAAATGACACAGAGAAATGATTCAAGGGGATGCAAGGGAAGTGGATGCAGAAGAAATAGAAAGGGGGATAAAAGCGTTGTAAGGCTGAGGAGACAGGGAAATGGATGAGATGGAATGATGTCACAGAGTGATACCTTTCCTGGCCAGACACGTGGAAAATTGAGGTACATAGATTATAGTTCTGTTTATGGTTCGCTGCCAGCAACTGCTTGTTTACAGCACTGAGGGTTAAGATGACAGCTGTACTTTAATACGAGAGGAAACCTTATTTCACATTATGTTTGACTGGTCTGGCAAGGGATCATGTCTGGTAGCAATGGAGGTCTGAAGAGACTTTTTAAATGTAGTACACATCTGAAAAGAACCAAAGTGGGAAAGGAAGAATATATCTTTCTTTTTCAGATTTATGATACTGAAAAAGAAAGATCATTTTTTCCAAGAATCATTGCTAGATACTGGTGGAAGCAAACAAAATCAAACAGGGAACTTGGAAATCAAAGCGTATTTTAAAATGAAGGATTTGTTTTTATCCTTGCCAGGAGTAAAAGCTGGAATAAACCTGAGCCTACTGTTACCATGTCTGAAATGAAATAAACAGTTTTCTGACTGAATGGCTATCTCCATGGCAATAGAAGAGGATCTTGCACATTAAAGAGTGAAAGGAATGATTAGATGAGGAGGAAGCACAGTAGATCCTGACAGAGCCCAAGGTACAGCATGTATCCTTCGAACTGAGCTGTGAAGGATATATGCAGAAGGAACAGTCCCTGTACTTCCAGGGTTTATCAGTAATATGAGACAGGACTACACTGCAAGTCAGGCAAGGACAAAAAGAACCCTTGTTAATTTTAGAAGCCCTGGAATTATTGTGTTTGGAGCATTAAAGGTGCATTATTTAATGGGTGTCTAAAACTTTTATTAACTCCTCTTCAGTTACATTTCTTTTCTATTCCATGGCTCAAACACAGCTCTGGATAGTTACCAGTGTAAACTTTAAAGCCAACAGGAGCTGTGCCTATTTATTCCAGGGTTGGAAGGAGCTCTCAAGCTCCAGCTCTAAACTGAATAACCCTTGCAAACCTGAAGCAGAGCTCTACATCAATTACTGATTTTTTTATTTATTTTTTTTTTTAGTTCTGCTGTAAAACAGGAAATGAGAAATAAAAATGTCATTGGCACCAATCAAATTCTAAGTTCTTATTCCGGCAAGAACAAAAAAAAAAGATGTTCTGACACAGAATGTTCCCATTTGGCACAAACAAAACCATTAAGGTATTTGAAAGAAAACATGCAGAAATAAAGGATTAGTTTCGTGAAATATGATGTGGCAATTTCATACTTTTTCTCCATATGTTCAGGGCTCAGGTTTTTCACCCAAGTTACGACTGCTTGAATTCTCTCCTCTCCTACATGCCGCATCTCCTCACAGAGCACCCCACTCTCCAGCCTGGCAGGACAACTCTAGGCTGAGCTTTCTCTCTAATCACTGTTGATATTCTTACATTCCATTAAAAGAAGTTTATATATATTCTTCAAATCACTGAGTGTGAGTAAAGGCAACTTGTTTGCTTGGTTTACATCAAGAAGGTAAGAGGGCAGGTTTCAGTTCCCTCAAGCAGAAAATGGAACTTGATTTTGCATCTCTAGTATCCTTGCTGAAAAATCCCAGAAAGGTCTGATTCTTGAGCCCTTGTGTGCCTGGGGAACATTATTCCTCTTTCTTTTATTCTGGGGTTTTTTTATGTCTGGTTCTTAAAGTAAGCAAATGAACCCGCTTAAAACTTTTCAATACAGCTGGACTGGATTTTTTATTTAAATTCAGGTGGCTTGAAATTCTATTTTCACCAAATATTATTCACTAGAAAAAAATCTAGTCAGCTAGTGTTGAGAGCTCTGTAGTCCCTTTTACCCTGAGGGAGTAAAATCTCCCCAGATGATCTTTACAAAATTTTCCAAGCTCATATTCAGTGGGAAACACTGGTCTTGACCCCTCCTTCCCCCTCAAAGTCTCTCACACAAGAAAAAAAGGAAAGAGAAGCTGATGGATTTTCTCCTCCCATAAGCAAAAGTATCCCCTGGAGTAACTTATTTTTCCAGATCCTTTTAGTCCTTTCACTGTTAGTGAAGCCAGAGTATGCTACCCTGCTATGGGGTCAGGGGAGGATTATGATGTCTCATGTTTTAAGATCACTGGACCATCCTAAATTTACATACATTTATAAAAAAGAAAAGCTGAAGCAATAATTGGCCTGGTCCTAATTTCCTCCACAGTTAATCCAGTTAGTTGCACATTCAGATTTAAAGGCAGAGGCTGGAAATCTGATAATCAATTTTGGTAGCACTATATGACATCTTTGGAAACCTCAGTGGAAAGAGCCATTCCTCAGCAATCCATAGTTGCAGGGATCAGTATGAACATTCATTTTAAATTGCCACGTAGTGTCTGAAACAAGAACTTAGAAATCAGTGTGATCAATTTATTTCAGATAGCCTTTGGTTTGTGAAGGTTTTTCACTGAAAGCAGTTTAGCTACAGAAGAAAGCACATATAGCTACCTTCGCAAGCTTTCCGTGACAATGTGTAAACAGGATGCATAAAGGCTACAAAGACAAGCAGTCTAACGGAAGAAAAAAGCAAATTCACAGGGTTGTAGGGTAATCCAAGTGGGAAGAGACTCCAGGAGGTCATTAGTCCAACCTCCTGTTCAAAGCGAGGTTAGCTAAGGGGTCTGATCAGATTGCTGAAGGTTTTATCCAGGTGGATCCTGAAGATGTGCAATCCCCAGAAAACCCGCTCCGCTGCTGCGCTGTGCTCACAGTGTGAAAGTTTCTCTTTCCATCTGAACCTTTCTTGTTGCAACTTAGGTTCCTTCTCTCTCCTACTGCCTGTCTCTGTCTTCTTGACGACCTCTTCATAGGTCCTAGAAGGCTACTTGTAGGACTCCCTTAAGATTTCCCTTAATTAACTTTAGGAAACTTAATTAAAGTTTCCTCTTCAACTTTATTTCAGTTTTCTCGTGTATATGCATATAGCCTGCGCTGTGATAGTGTCTCTAATTACCGGAACAAATGCTACATCTTTCTTAAGATTTTGGCCTCGTTTACTGAAAGGATGGATGGCATCTTCCTTAAAGCGTAGCAACTTATTAAATTTTTATTCTGTATTCTTCAGCATGTGGTCTCATTCCCTGTTTGCAGCACAGTCTTAAAATTAACCCTCTAAGGAGGTTTTTCTCATTGTCATTAATTCCCTCACAGGTTTCTCATAGTACTGACTGTGAGACTTGTGTGGGAACTGGAATTTGCAGTACATGAAATTACATAGAATACGCTTCTACTTTTAATTTCTGATTCATAAAAGGAAGAAAAATATTCCTGCAAAATATTTTTAAATTAAAAATTGACCCATTTAGGTGGAATAGCTCAGACTGAACAAAGCTATAATCTCCAAGTTACATGATTTGTTTTCACTATTCCATAATTTCAAATACCAGGTGACCTGAAGGTTTATTATGCTTATTTTACAAGTAGGAAATTGAAGCACAGAATAAGGAAGTTCTAGGGCAAACATATATTTTGTATGTGTAATGTGAAACACCTGAGAACATGGTTAAACAGAGAGCTGAGAGAATTTTACAGGGTCCTGAGCCCTTGCGCTCTTCCAAATAAAGAGATGAACACTTGTGAAACTTATGACACTCTAGAAAAAGAATAGAAGGGACTTGAGTCTCCTCCGTTAGTTTGTGACGGTCTACACAGGGACAAGCGTCTTGACTTAATTACATTTCCAGCTGCTTTGGAGGACAGAGTGAGCTCATACCTCTGCTGGAAGGAGAACTGCCAAAAGTTGATGCTCTGCTTACAAGTCCAGGGCAAAACTAAAAATAAGTAACGGTTTTCTGATTCGGCTACCCTGCTCCCAGACACAGCAGGTCTTGGAGGACAACACCCAGAGGGGGCCAGGATCTCTACTCAGAACATCATCCACATGCTCTGCAATGGTGGTGACGTGTGGCAGGGCATAGTCCCCAGCTCCCCAGGACCATCTACCCCTGGCACATCAGAGACCTTGGACCAGTGTGAACTCCTAAGAGTGGATGCAGCTCTGCAGCCAGTGGCTGTGGAGGCACCAGAGGGCTCTCACCAGAGGCCCAGCTAAGATGTGCTCCTCACCTGCAGCACACGGGTACTGGGGATGGCCCACGCTGCCACCTGAGGGAGCTACAGGAGGGGGTGCACAGGCTGTGCAGCATCAGACATGGCAAGCAAGAGACTGACTGGAGCTTCTCCAAAACTCTGCAGGTGTCAGAGCCTGAACTCCCAGCTGCATCGACGGAGGTGGCAGAGTCCGTGCTTGTGGCAATGGGTAATGGGGAGTGCTGTAATGGTGAAGGCTGGAAGCTGGTGACTTCTGACAACAGAAGGATGGCTTCAGCCCAATCGGCAGATCTGCAGCTCCAGAAGGAGCTCAGTGCCCTAGTAGCACAGCAGAGGCTCTCTGTCTATTAAGCCTCTGAGCTGGCAGCAGAAGTTGGTGGAATTCAGGATCAGGAAAAAAGAGCAAGGCAAGGAGCAAGATCACAGCCCTGGACTTCATGAGAGCAGACTTTGGCCTGTTCAGGGATCTTTGAAGAATCCCATGGGATACAGTGCTAGAAAGATGAGGAGTCCAGGAAACTTGTCCAGTTCTAAAGGATCCACCTACGTCAAGATTGAGACTGGTCCTTCTCCATATGTAGGTAGTGAAAAAAAGGTGGCAGGAGGTCTGCATGGATGAACAAGGAGCTCTGGACAAATGTGAAACATAAAAACAAAGTGTACCTAAGGGGAAGCAGGGACAAGTCACACTGCAGGAATAGAGAGACACTATTTGAGTGAGCAGGGATGGGGTTAGTAAAGCAAAAATCCAAGTGGATTTGAATCTGGACAGGGATATAAAGGGCAACAATTGAAAATGACAATTGAAAATGTAGGCCCTTTGCTGAATGGGGCAGGCGGCCTGGTGACAAAGAACATGGAAAAGGCTGAAGTACTCAATGACACTTGCCCTTTACCTTTAGTGGTAAGAACAGCTTTCGAGTATCTCAGGCTCCTCAGATGAGTGGGAAATTCTGGAGCAATCGAGAATTACCTATGATGGAGGATGATCGTATTAGGAGGCATTTAAACAAACTGGACATGCACAAGTCCATGGGATCTGACAAGATGCACCCATGAGTGCTGAAGGAGCTGGCTCGTGTCACTGTGAGGCCACTCTAGATTACCTTTGAAAGGTCCTGGTGATCAGGGGAGGGTCCTGAGGACTATTTCTTTCTGTTACCCCTTTAAAATATTCTCAGAAACCTCTTACTTGTGGTCTTTAGGGTCTTTGTGGATTTTGTGAAATTTTCTCCATATGTTCTAAAGTGTAGGTCCTAAACAGTACCACTACTCAGGACCTGTGTGGAGTCATGCTCAGGCCAAAGTAAGGTGTATGTACAGTCCATAGTCCTGTATGTGTTCTCAGTAACAGATGGTGAGAAAAGGGTGTCAAAGTCATGCTTCCCTTGCAGTACCTTTGCTGCCCCGACATCCTACACCCTGGCAGTTTGCATCGTTTTTACCTGTGTCTTTAATGTCTTCAGAGATCTTTTCACCCATGCATTCATCAAATTAAATTTGAACCAATTTATCTTTCTGGATTCCCTAATGTCCCGCAGCAATCATTCCACAATACTTCTGTTTTTTCCTGTGTCTCTTTGCTTTAAAGTTGCTGCTTAGATTCATTTTTTTATTTCTGTGTTGTGACTAGTGAATAATGACTCTCTCTTCATGTTCTCCATGACGCTAATGATTTCATACACTCTTAAAATATTCGCACAAGGAATCTTTTTCTGTGCTAAAGAATGGTAACGTATCTACTAATAAAGCAGTTGTTTCACACTCCTATTCATCCTTGCCACCTTCCTCCGTCACCTTCCACTGCCTTTATTCTAGACGTGTCCGTGGTCTGGGACGACAGGACCATACATAATTCTCAAGATGTGGACAGATAGTAGTATCATATTTTTTCTTTTCTCTTCTCTTCTCTTTTCTTTGATTCTTTCCCTTTTCTAATAATTTGTAACGTTCTAAGTACTGTGCAGACATCTTCCTAGAATGATTCACAATGCTTTCACAATCCGTTTCCTGAGATATAATAATGGATTTGGAAACTTTCAGCAACATGTCTAGTTAGAGTTATTTTTCTCCATTTTTTAAATATTCATCTACATTAAAACTTACCTGCAATTTGCAGTTTTGCTAGGCCGATGGCTCTCCCACAGTAATACCGCAGTTTTGTTAGGCAGTGGTACATTCACTCTTTCTGGCTTTTCCTTTGGTTCAATTATCCCATCCTGCTGTATTTGTGGCCTGCCTGCAGCTGCCTTCTTCACAGTAGTTAAATTGTGGCCGTTCTTTAGCGGTAAATTCAGGTGCTTTATCTGTTTCTTTATCATATTTACCCATCCTGAGTAACCATGCCATCAAGAGATAGCACTAGTTGTTACTACCTTAGTGCTATTGCAATGACATTTGAAGGCATTGCGTTCCAATCCATATGAAATTTTATATTTTTTTAACTTGTTTCCAAAGATTTCCACGCCTGATATCACTGTATAGCAGTGAAGATACCTTGTTTCATTTTTCTGCAGGTTAAAAAGAAGTTCTAAACTTCCTCAGTGCTATTCTTACTTTAACTGAATAGTATTAAATACAGATGCATGTCAATTTCAATGGCTTTTTAGGTAGGTACTATATTTTTGTCACTAACTTATTCCAGCTACTTAGGCTAGAGGTAATTGGAGCTAGTTCATTATATTTTAAATTCAGATTTCGTTGCAAACTCATGCCTACTGAAAAGCATGCTGTAGTCAGGCCAGGAATAGTGTATTCCACAAAAACAAATGTATACGACCATTTGTTTAAGCATGGTTACTGTCTAGCATCATAATCTCAGGGAAGGCAGAACAACTATAAGAAAAGCCTCATCATAAACAAATATATATAATGTAAAAATATCTCTACCTGCAGGTCCTTAATGGACCAAGTCTTCGTAGATCACAAGCATTGGCTCTTTCAGTCGACTTGCTATATATATTTTTCGTACTTTTTGTAAGCCAAACAGCCTTAATGAAAGTAATTGTTCTTTTTAGGTCAACATTAAAGTCTTCTCCTACTCAAGTTTCTGATTCTGCAGATCATCCTTATACCTATCCTTTGAAGCAATTTTTTTTTTCTATAATAGCTTGGCAATCATTATCTTGGTGCTTTCAAATAAAATCTCAACAGCCTTCCCTTACAATGGGGTCTAGGAATACGCTGTACTGGTTCTTCAGGGTTGTTTTTTGCAGGGTCTTGTTCCTAACAATAGTGTCAGGAATAATAGTTCTCATTTTCACCTGAAACCAGACCACGTTTTTAATCAGATTCGCAGTACATAACATACCTCTTGACTTAGCTCCATTGCACTGTCAAAATGCTCTGAGTGTGTCTGCAACCACTAATTCTTTCCCCACTTGGTGTTAAATTTGCAAATCATACATTTGTAGCTGAAAAAACAAGCTCTATTCTTAGCGGCAGCAGAATGGTTTGCCAGGCTCCTTTTGGCGCTGTCAACAAGTGGTTTATGGTCAGTGTCAGCTAATAGCGGCCTCCCATAAATAAAAACATGAAACATTTTTCACCCATGGACTGAGACCAAAGCCACATTCTTTATTTAAGTTTATTGAAAGCTTGGGTTTTGTTCATTCCTATCATGATTATTCTATTGGGGTTTTCGAGTTTTGACCACACCATCGTAAAGGATTGTGCAATGCTTTTCTTAGAGCCACCAGTGAACAAACTTGTTTTGCATTTATCATTGCAGCAACTCATGACTGAAACCTCATTGATCCCTTTAATCTCTTCCTTTTTGTAAGGGGCAGAATAAGTGTTTTGTCTTTATCAGGACACCAATTTACTACAGCCTCCTCGTTCATTAAGCACGGTAAGAAAAGCACTTATATTTACCATTTCTCTAAGTATTCCTCTCCTTTCTAGGTAACAGAAAATGTTCCATTTTAGTGTGACTATTTAGCTTCTTGGAGTTGACATCTAAATGAAGGGTCCTTTTTCTGTGCTGAATCGCTCAAGCCTGGATGTTTGTTGGTTCTCCTTGCTGCTGTATGGTTCTCAGGCAAAAAGTCTACTTCCTTATCTTCTTGACCCAGACTTAGGGGGTTTTGTGAGATTGCTGGGATTTTTCAAGTGTAGTACATAGAACATAGGTGTGAACTTCTTTTTCCTTTGAATATAACCTTGGAACATGTTTGACACAGCTCATTCCCCTGACATCTCCAGCAAATACATCATCTGCTGGATGAAGCAGAGGGGTTTGGCACATTTCTAATGTGATCTTTTCCCTTGGTACTATTACAGGGAATGCCTTTACTCTGTAAAATGGAGCGTAAATGCCTCACACGGGAAAAATCTGGAAAAAGTTAATGAAAATATGTTACTATCATACCCTTCCTTTTGCTTTTCCACACACACGTGCACACAAAGTTGAGAACAGAGAAGCAATTAGAAGATCTGCTGCAAAGGCACGGTGAAGGGGCAGTTGCTCAGCGGGCTGCAGAGTTGCAGGGGGAAAGCACTTCATAGAAACAGGGGATGGGCAGCAAAGCCGACAAGCTGCAGCCCACGAGTGGCTGGTGAGCGAGCTCACTAGGAAGCAGAATGGGCCGTTCCTGGGCAAGGGCAGTGATGCCCAGCAGCAAAAGGCCCCATGGGCAAGAGCCTCCTGCGCAGAGGAAGCCAGAATCCGAGGGGACCATGCTTGGGACTGCGCATTGGTCTGGGCTGCCATCCATCAGGAGCTTCCCTGGCTCATGGGTCCTTGCCTCAAGGCACATGAGGGACACTGACACTGAGCTCTACGATGCTTCCCTTACTATAAGCATTGGATTACGGCAGTCTGTTTTCTTCTGTCCATAAGGTTGTTGCTGGTTTTTTCCCTCAAAACAAACATGTTTGCTTTTGGCACAACTTAGGCTTCTGCTCCTCTGACTGTTTACGAATAATGTGTCCCATTAGCTCTCAGGCTGACTGTCCATTTGTCATCTGCTGCATCCTTGTCCTACAAGGCTTGTTTGAGCTAGCAATATGGTGGCGTTCGTTGTTCCTCCTGTGCGAATGCACGACAGAAGTGTGCGTCCAAGGTTTTGTATCTGTTTCCACACGCTTGGCATTGGCAGCACTGTTTGGCAAAGGATACACAGCTTTTTGTGCTATTTTCTTGTGGAGTTTTATTTTGAGCTCTCTTACACTTTTCTGTCCTAGGTCACTCTTTTTACATGTCTTGCTGGGCTTAGGTGTCCAGTCCTAATGCATGTCATTCTGGACAGGTAGGTTCCTTTCCTTGAGAAAATCTAATGGCTTTGCACAAAGGTTGATTTTAGGAACTCCACAACAATCTTGAGGTGTTTTGTCTTGCATCTAAATCCAAATTTATCGTTTATTATGTGATTTGGTTCGTGCCACACACCTTCCAAGCTGCAGCCTTCAGCTGTCAGCTTTTGTTCAATCTTTTTCACTTCTTTTTATTTCTTAGTATGTTGAAACCTGTTTCTCATAAGTTTCACCTTCATGTGGAGACACACACAAGATAAGAAACAGCAGAGAACAAAGTAAATGTGAAATTGTGCAAAATCAATAGCTACACTATTGTTTGTGTAACACAATGCGTGAAATTACACTACGCTGCACTGACTGTAAAAAAAAAATTATCTTTCCTGATTATTTCAGTTACTATTGCTCAGACTTTGCTAAAATTACCACTTCCAGAAAGTTCAAAACATGCGTAATTTCAGCCCCCAGACTCTGATTTCTGTGAAGAAACAGATGTATAAAGAAAGGACTGATTTTTAGGAGAAATTGTATGTCTCTTATCTGCTTAAGCATTGAGAGGAATCTGCTGCCTCTTTGTACAGTCCATTAAAAATGGTATTTCCATAAATTTCCTTGTCTAATGCAGCAAAAAGGAAATAAAATTAAATTTTGAGCAAATTATGTTGCTGAAAGAATATTTTCCCAGTGTATGAACAGGAAAGGAATATATTTGTCGCTTGCTTTCTCCTCCAGTTCTGAGCCAAATGACCCACTGCCCTGCCTTAGCGTCCTAGGAGGGAATATGAACCAGCTCCGACTTCTGAAGGACAATCATGTAATTTCCATCACTCAGCATCATAGTCTGTCTCGCCATAAAGCTTTTCTTGATGGAGGGCTAGGCATGCTGACTTGAAATACGGAGTCATAGAACGGTTTGGGTTAGAAAGGACCTTTAAAGATCATCTAGTCCAAGCTCCCTGCCATGGACAGGGACATCTTTTACTAGATCAGGTTGCTCAAAAACCCATCCAATGTGACCTTTAACGTGTCCAATGACGGGCATCCACAACTCCTCTGGGCAAACTATATGCTTCAGTCGTTACCATAAAGACATTCATATTTAATTTTTATTGGTGTTCTTTGCCCTCAGGAGAATAACTCTTTCTCTTCAGGCTGAGAGTGTTTCTTCAGAGGAGTGGTCACTTGTAGGTTGATTCTCACACGCTGACCCACGAACACTGCTCCAAATCAGCACTGCTCCACTGTGACCAAAATCCTTCTCTGGCTTTTGCAGAAAAACAGGCATCGAGTGACACGAGAAGCAGGAGCTATTCTACCTCTCCACACCACCTATTGGTAGAGAAAAACCTTCTTACCATGAGTCTAACCACTAAATAAGTACTTTTTGCCCGAAACCCTTTACCACTGTGAATTTAATGGTCTGCAAACACCTTCCCAGCTGCCTCGGCAGTGATTTACAGCAAATAAAGCATCCACTGATGTCCTCTGAGATCCCTCAGGCCAGAGTCCTCCCTGGCATGTGCAGGTCCAGGGCTGTTGCTGCGCCACGAGGCTGCCACGGGAGCTGGGGCCATGCATGGGGCTGCACCGTAGGCAGCGCCAGCTGGGAGCCCTGGGCACAGATGGCTCCCAGACACCATGTCCTACGCGTTGGTATGGCTGCCTGCGCGGGGTCTGCTCACAGTTAGAGAGAGTTTGATTTTCTCTGTATACATCCCTTGGAAATTAACTGTTTCTGTTCCCTGTATCAGCCACTCTTCTAAATTACAGGCGCAAAGTTAGTGCCTGATTGTGCACTGCCACAGCCTCCTGTAGAAGTATTGTTGTTTGAACATCTACCTGTTCAAAAAAAACTCTGCTTGCTCTAATTGCAGCTTTGGGCAGCATCTTGGCACAACGCTCTTTTGAGGTTCGATTGACTATTTTGTCTATTTTTGTCTTCCGTGGAATGACTTTGCTTCTTTACAACAGGCATAGTCTTCTCTGGAAACGTCTAAAATTACGGCCATACAAATCACCGCAAAGACCAGAGGCTGAGACATTCTCCCCTCCCAACGTTTCTGAGTGCACGCGTTGGCTGGTTAAGTGCAAGGCTCTTGCATGCGGTGGAGCTGGGCCAGCTGACACCATTTGTGAATCTGGCACTTTGGATTTAGACAAGACTACTGCTTCATGCAGAATCTATTTTTTAACTCTAAGGAACGAGTCCAGGAACTGCAACCACAAAGGGGTTTACAAATGAGTCTATAGTTTAGAGCCTCAAAACCGCTGTTCAGCTGCTGTCTTATCCTGGATTAGAGATCGCAGGTTCCTGGAAATCCTCTGCCGCAAAGTGCCAAATAGCTAATTCCATCTTATTAAACCCACTAGACCTCTGCATGGGGCACACTGTGGGTAAGCAAGCTTGTCTGGGGAATGCTTGGCTGATTGGAGCAAATGCTCGACAAAAGATGAAGCAAGCAAAGACAGTGGATGCAGACCCCTTAGTTGCCATCATCCTCACTTGTTGAGCACTCTTGTGATTACCTCTGGCATTGGACATCTGCGAGAGAAATTTGACTTGCATCTGAGGCCATCACAGCCAACTGCATAGGGCAGGGTGGAAATATTCATATTCTCTCTGGGTCTTGTCCCACTTGCCTGGAATAATTCAATATGCAGTAGTTCAGAGAGAGAATGAGGACGAAATCCTTGTTCGTGATGGAATTAGGGCATCCCACCAGAAAAAGGGATACGAGGCTGCCAGATTTGATGACTACTAAGTATACAGAAGTGAAATTACAGCAAGATTTAGGCTCTCACCCAGGTAGGTAAGTATATTGATCACTAGTCTATAAAATCATTTGTCCCACTGAAAGTAGGAACTTACCTGTGATGCCTGGGTATGATTCCTGGATTGAGGCATAAATTTGTATTCTCTCTTAGTAACTATGAAAGGTCTCTTTTTTCTTTTTTTTTTTTTTACCATTACTAGAGTTGTATACATAAATGAAAATTAACCTCAAATGATGAGGAGCTAGAAATTAACTGTGGTATGATTTTAAACAAACAAGATATCTCGTATGGATCTACGTTATTTTAAAACTAGCTTTTTCATGTATAGTTTTGAGTCCTGTAGCTCACCAAGAATTCTTTTTCTTGGAATTTAAATCAGTTTTTCTTTGTTTACACCGAAAATATTCTACGTTCCCCAAGTACAGGAAACTACTCTGACTATAAAGCCACTTGCAGTTGCAGCTTTTTCTTTTCTGTCATTTCTAGCAGTTAGAGAGCCTTATTTATGACTTTAATATAAATTTCTTCCCTAGCGTATTTGTCATTGTGATCTTGTCGAAACTTTTATTTCAAGTCATAAAAGTTCTTTATTCCCGAAGGCATTATTTTGTATCAGAATTTTGTCTTTTCTCACCCCTAAAAATGAAACTTAAGTTTTTCTTGATACCGTGTGTTAATACTCTCCAAGTTTTTTTCAGTAACTGTGATCCCTCTTAGATTTTACGCATGTGCTTTATTTTAAACTTGTGATGAACTCAAAGAGACTGCAGTTTGTCTGACAAATTGGTGGGATGGACAGAAAGGATTTGTGCCCCTCATTTCTCTGACTTTGGGCTGGAGACAGCGAATGATACCTAAATATAAGCAACTAATGTAATTTGAGATATCGGATGGCTCAAATGTCCTAGGACATTTGAAGTCTATGGCCCTTGAAATGGTACTAAATGTCCGTGTTCAGGTAACTGATTCCCACCCCAAAGAGGTGGGATTAAGACTCCTGAAGTTTGATATCTAAATATAGGTGTTTACATGTGAGCTAGGTGCCAAGCTTGCACTATAGCCAGCAGGGCTCAATTCAAACTGGCAGCTGGAAGCACGCTGCCTGATGCTGCATGTCACTCCACATTTATTTTTAACTTTCACAAAGAGTATGCAGTGCAGCTCATATGCTGTGCTGGGGTGACAAGAAATCACTCCTCAGCCAGAGGTGTGCCAAAGGCATTGCACAATTGCCCTCTTTTCAAACAAAATGGATTTTCATGGGCATGAACATGCTGGGTGGCAGGTGGGCTGTAAAATCAGCCTGCCGTGTACAAGCTTTGCACCCACAACCCATAATGCAAGATCCCATGGTAGAGTAAGACACTTGCAGGCTCCATGTCCTTCTTGCTCCCAGCCATCGTGGATTCCCGTACTGCTCCTGCACCTCAGCAGCGGCACTGTCCCTGGGAAGCAGAGCTACAGGAGCACCAGCACCTCCAGGAAAGCAGAAACCTCACCAGCAGACACAGCGGCGTGCACCGGGCACATGGAGATAATGACGGCGAAGGTGCCGGGCAGTGCTAGCAGACAATGCCACAGGTGCCAAACAGACTGTGCCGGTGTGCAGGGGACACAGCTGTGGTCTGACCCTTGGCACGATTGCAGGGTTCATGTAGGGATGCCAAGTGCTGAGCACGGGGCACGTGCCAGGCATAGGAGATGACAGAAATATTGTGGACTGTGCATAGATCCACCACAGGCACATTTGGCTCTTCAGAGTGCCAAGCAAGAGCAGTGTAGGGACTAACCAACACGCACAGATTGATCCAAGGGCCCAAGTTTGATCTGTAACATGTACCCCTGTGAGTATGTACATCCTCAAGCAACACTTGGAGAGCACAGGTGGACCATGAAGTATCTATTCTTCTTTCATAAAGTCGAAACTTCTCCAAGTCTTTAGTCAAAAAACCCCATACTACCTGCACAAATGTTCTTTCAATTTAGTTTTGTGAACAAAAATACTGTCCTGCTGTTACTTTTTGGGTAACAAATCATGCTAGCTAGTGCAGTGAGGTTGTAGGACTGGGGTATCTAGACTTGCGAAGATATGTATGCTAACTGGTCAAAACATATCAAAGATTTAAAATTCAAATAACACTTTTCACTGCAACCTGAATTTTGGCACAATTTTTTAAAATTGGCAGAGGACGGGGAGACTCAGTGAAGTTCCCGCAAATCTTTAATTTAAGGTATCTGTTCTATACTTTAATAATAATAATAAAAGTGTTGGCATCACATCTAGACTATTTTGTTAGGCATTCTCTCATAAAACGGGGAATGGTGAGGCTCAGAATGATATTAACCACTTGGAGACCCTAAAATATGTCCACATTTTAGGTGTTACAAGTCAAAGCCTTTATCTGACTAGATATAGCTTGGATACATGTTTTAAGCATGTAATTGTGATGGAGACAATGAAGATAATGTCTCAACAACACATTTTCATTCCCAAAGAACCAAACAATTTCTCCTATTTCCATAGCAAAAGCCTTAAGGAAAGAGAACAGACTAAATAATGTCTAAAACAGCTTCATTTTTTTCCCAGGGGAATCTTGAAAACGGCTTTTAAAAATCATCCACATCTATTCAATATGCAACACGTTACATGAATGTCAAGTTATCACCACATTAGCACCAGAAAGATGTTTTTCAGTAGAAATTTATGCAGCAGAACAAACTCTGAAAAGCGTTTGCCTTGTCTTTTCTGCATTGTGGATTTATTTTCTGGAAAGGTGTGAATGGCCTCCTAACACTGAATCCCAGTGAACATAATTATTTTGCAAAGAGTCAGACTTTGATGGCTTTTTTCCTTAAAGCACCAAGTGTGAGACTCACTTTATACAGGGAAAGAGAGGAAGTTGCAGGAAAGAGGTTCCTTCACAGCATTACTCAGGTAAGGTCTGTTGGTGCTGGACATGCAAATGTACGTGGGCTGAATGGCCAAAACCACTGGCCGTGGCAGAGCTGAAGTCCCTTCCCTGTGGCTGCCACCCCTGCAACCGACGTTGGAGAAGTCAAGAGGTTCCGACAGTACAACCTGAAGTGCAAAGACAAAGATTTATCTAGCATCCGTCCCCAAAATTGCATTGATATGTGACTGTGTTGTGACTTTTATTCGGTTTTATTTTATTTTTTGTCAGATTATAGTATTTGAAAGTAGGTGGAAGAAGCACAGGATGATGTGAGTACGTCGAGAGTAAGGCAGGAGAATGGAGAGTTACAGTTAAAGACAAAAGGGAAGAATTAACATTCTGTTGAAAAACTTCCAAAGTAAGTTTCCTCCCAGAATTATAAGAACAAATCCAGACTGTTTAGACTGCTTTTTTAATAAGCACTTTGGACAATCCTCTATTATTGGTGGGACAAATCAGGTCCTTAAGTTGCTGATGTTTGGTGATAATTGAAATTTATTTATATTGTGAGGCCATCTTTAGGTCAGCTCCTGTTTGTACTCTTGAGAGTGCCAAATAATACCTTTTAGAGTAGTTTCCAGAGTCACCGAAAACTGCATACATATGTATACAGGTATGAAAAGAAACGACAATGCTCAATAAGAAATAGAAACTATGGTCGTTTATTGTACCTGCTGTACTATATATGTTGAGTGATAATCCAACATTTACCGTCTAAAGACGCTGCAGAAACAAGGTCAAATCACAACCCTATTCCTCATCCTAGGAGAGATGATTACCTACTTCAGGTTTTTTAGCGGCAACAAAAGTGCTCAGCATTGAAATATCCCTTTCTAAATGTTAGGGTGAAATTGTCAGCCAGTTCATCTGCAATTCCATTCTATGAAGAGACCTATAGTATCACCTAGGTCAGGAAAAACACTCTAAATACTCTAAATTTAATATATTACTAAGCTACAGATCTTTTTCTGGGAGAAGAAACACATACATCGGTTTCTATTGATTTAATTTGTATAGAGCTTCTTAGTGGAAAACAAGGAAGTAATTCTGGTGAACCAGCTTTAGCTTTAGATATTTTTTTTCCACCTAGCAGCAGAATATTTTGGTGAAAACACTTGAATACAAATCTTTGAAGATTGTGATCTCCTCTTCATGGCTTCTAAAAGATCTGTCAACTGATTCTCCTTTTTTTTAACAGCACTCAATTACATTTCAAAAGGCTTCTATTAACCTCGCTTTTTGAGTTAGTCTCAAACCACTCCCACCAAAAAATTATTTTAAAAAGACTTTAAAGTCCGATAACTTCCCCTCAAACTCAGAACAGGGGAACCCTCTGTTACCCCTACAGAAAAATACTATGGTCATATAGCAGTAATATCCAGAGGAAGCTTTAAAGACCCACAAACAGAATTTCCTTAGGTAAACCTTTTGCCTTCAGAGCAGGCATTGTAGGTTCATCTTGAAACCATTTAGATCATGTTACTACTTTCTAAAGAAAAGCTGTAAAAATATATTCTGTTAAACAGAAACGATAACATATTCGCAGCAATAGCTCATTTCTAAATGCCTTCAAAGAACAGTGAGGGGAAAAAAAGGGCAGAAAAGTCATCTGTATCTTGCTGCACCCAGTAAACGCTGCAAGTTTAGATTCCTCAATCTACTGTAGTCATCTCGCTAGAATGCTGTTTGTGTTATGGATCCTGCATGTATCCCCCTTGTGCTCATGTGGGCACCATTTTTGCTGCCATGAGAGCTGGAGGGAATCTGGCAAGCACTAGACATAAATTCTTTAGAGAAGGGGCACATCCCACTCAAAAAATGTATCTCAAGCCTTGCAGTGATTCCCATTTTTCTGCTTTTAGTAAAATTTTAGTTCTCCTTCATAAGAAGTCACCAGGATATGATTTGGGTAATCATAGACTTTAAATATTTTAGCATGAAATATCTTCTTATATCTTAGCACCAGAATATCGTACTTTTTTGTCAAGATGAAATACATGGATATTTTTCTCCCATCTCTTGAAACGGATAGATATTTTGCTGGTCATTTCAGGAGAATGAAGAATTTCAATATCGAGTGCTTCTTTATTCTAAAAATATTGGGACAGTCCTTGAGGTAAGGACTTACTCGTCATAAACAAAGATTGCCACAGTCTAGTCATTAATTACTGCAGCTATACCTTCTTGATATAAAACCCATGAAATTGTCATAGCACAAATAAGCTCTAACAAGTAGATATTCAAAGTCCAGAGGAAAGCAGTAAAATGAATTTGTGTGCTGAATAAAATGAATAAGCTGCTGAAGATTGACATCTGATATTTTCTGAGCATCCACTTAAAAAAGGTTTAAACATAAATTGCAGATTGAAGTAATGCATTCCAGATACTTGCTTGGTTGAAACGGAAAATATAAATCCAGCACGTGTAAGAGGTGAGACCGCTGGGGTCCTGTCCCTGCAGCAAGGGCAGGAGGACGCCCAAGACATTTGCACAGGATTCTATCTGGAAGAAGGAGTTACACCCAATGGGTGGTGGCCTCTCAAGAAAAAAGAGATCAATAAAAGAGTTGATTGGGGATGTGAGGAGGTGAAGGGGCCCTCTTCTGCTTGATCTTCAGGTCGGGAGGCTGTGCACCCTAATGGGGAGCTGCCCTGGCAGCTGGAGCTAACGCAAGAGAAGCACAAAAACCTTGGAGGAAAAGTCAGCTTCAACCTGGCTGCTGTTCCTGGAGAAGACGGTGCCTTCATCTGCTAGCCAGCTCACCGGCTTGACATGCGAGTGGGCCGAGACCACGGGGGTTGTCTGTTGGTAAGCCTCACTGTCAACGCTAAACAAAAGATTGCAATGCCAAACAGGGAGCAAAAGAAATCAGAACAACAACAACAGAAATTCTGTGTGTTTGAGTCTCTGCACTTCAAGCATGCAATTTAAAATCCAAATTGAACTTCCTCCCTAGGTAGGAAACTCTTAAATTGCACAGTCAGCTTTATCCAACGTCATGAGATTCCTCTGGCAGTCCCTCAAAGTCACCTGCCACAGAACAGGGATCACGGATGATGCGGCATTCCATCGGCACTTGCGTTTTTCAGGGTCTGACATTTGATTATACTCTCCATCCTTTTTAAATAAAAAGGCTATACTAATTTGTAACAAGAGTGCTAATGTGTGTGAGTGCATACATTATATACATAGTAATGTGTACATGCGCTGAATTATGATAAATATCTACATTATATAAAAGATATGAAAGGCACTATATAATTCCAGGAAACTGTCAAAACCAGCCTTTGAATCACTGCCGATTGTTGTTCAACGATTTCAAAAGCTGTGTGATACATCCCAAAATGACATTTTTCTAATGTGTTTTATAGACAGACGCTGTCCGCAGGCAAGGCACCTGCAAGGTGCCACTGTTGTAGGGCAGGTGGCTGATTCCCTCATGTGCACAGTAAAAGGCACACAAACCTCTAAGCAGAAGCTGGAGAGGGGCAGCCTTCCTCAGCTCATTGCTATGCGGAGGCTGCGCTACGCGTGCAAGGCGGCGACAGGTCACGCACAGACCTGTGCATTCACTCTCTTGTGGCCCTCGCCTCTTTCCAGTCGTGCGTCCATTTGCACTTCATGAAATCGTTGCCATTCTCTGCTAAAAGACCTGGGAGGCTCAGACTCTGCCTTCCCTGCTTCCCAGAGCCCTCCAGCCAGCGCCAGCTCTAGAAAGAGCAGGAGCAGTCCCTGTGGACAGAGATGTTTAGGGAACTGCCTTTGCCCTCTGAGCTATCTCACCAGAGGCCTGACTGAGGACTTGCTGCCAACAGATTACCTCCCCTGCAATCGTTATCCCTAGGGAGGGTTTTCAGCACACTGGCAGCAGGCAAAGGACACTATTCCCAGCCAGAGATGGCACAGAGGCGCTCTCAGATAACGCAATGCCTTTTCACTTTCCCTCTTTGCTTCTGCAGAGGGTAAGGGAAAACACAGCAGCCAAGTCCTGATGCGCAGCCAGGTCCCAAGCCAGGTCCTGCTCCACCTCCAGCATGATGTAGCTGGCAGTCAGGATCTAACATGAACAAGTCCAGACCATTTCATTTCCCCCGTTCCAATCAAAGCGGGGAGTATATCCACATATTGAGCCACTCTTGGGTCACTGGGCTCCTCAGCAATGACATGTCTTCTTTCTAGAGATGGAAACAGGAGAAGAAGGGAGGGGGAGGAGGAGGATAGGCTTCTGTAAAAGCCTCTCCTTTCTTCCATGCTTGGAAATAAGAGAGAGCTATGGCTCCCAACAAATCAGAGGCGATGCAGGCAGGGAGCCCTGCCCACAGCCTCTGGTCCTCTGTGCTCAGCAGTGGTGCTTTTCTGCCGGTGGATAGAATAGGTGGTCGCCAGCAAGTCAGTTGGTGTGTTTGGGGAGAGACATACATATTTGAGAAGTAGAAGCGGCATCGCAGTGGATAAACACATCTTTCACTAATATCTAAATATTTTTAGAGCTCGGTAGTTGTTTAGCGTGGAAAAGCTGTGGAGAACTGGTGCCAAATTTGGCATCGGCAGGGATTTGGATGGGAATCGCTCACAGAAAGTCACACTGTTTTTTAAAATAAACTTGGCACCATACCCAACAAAGTTTACCATCACTGCTGCAGAAAAAAGATCAGTGGAAGTATAAGAAAATATTGGAAATGAATATTTTATGCGCAGGAAGATTAACAGGGAAGCCTACGAAAAAATTGCAGTGTTGCCTTCATCTTAACTTGTTATTCTACAACTTAAATTTTCATGTAAGAAATCAGAGTTTTTATATTTTGGTCTAACTTGGAGATGAGCTCAGAAGATTCTTAATGCAGTACTCTTTTACTTGTAATTTAGCCTTGCCTGTACCTCACACCTAGGTGAGGGTGAATATTTTCTTTTATTCAACAGGCATGAAAGATCACTCATGATGTAGAAGAAACTATGCTGATATTTCTTCTGTGCCCTTTCAAAGCTGTTCACTTAGCACCCATTAAAAGCAGAAAAAACACTGGAATTGGCAAAAAAAGAGGCTTAAATGTCTTTCCTGCTTTTTGTTATCCTTTCAATAGATGACTACTTTTATTTTTTTCCAGAAATACCTGGTTTAGGGTTGAACTCCTTTTTTGTTTGTTTAACTGTATGGGATGAACTAGGTTTCCATTTGAAGAATGTCTTTACTGTCTGAAGAAAGGATATTAATATCCACCTCTCCTTCTTATTAACAGAAGTTTCCAGAAGTTGGCTTTTGAGCATTGTTGTATTTTTCTCATTTTGTTTCTCATTGATAAGAAAATTAATATATGGAAAAAAGCCTAGATAATAAGACTAATCATTAAGATACGTTTTCATGCAGTGAGACTCCTATAATTATAGTAGCCTACTGTGCTGTTTAACATCAATTACATCAGTGGCGTGTCATGTATTCAATGAGATGTTTCACGACATGGGAAAACAGATTTTTTTTCTGTTTATTTTCACAATTGGGCAAGTGGGACCTATAGCGGATCTTCATGTCGTTCATATCTCCAAATCGAATCTGAAAATCCAGTATGACAACAGACCTAATAAGATAAAGCAGATTACTTACTTAATACATCATGATGCCAAGTAGTTGTGTTTCTAAATCACTTTACAAGGAGGTGGCTATTACCAGGGAGTTGTTTTTATCTCTAAACTGGAAAACAGTTTTCATCAAGGATAATTGCCTGCTAGAGTAAATGCATTGAAGTCCTTCAATCATTAAAATCCCTACCATTCAAATATGCAGGCAACTCATAGTTTCATTAAATTCAGTGGAATAAGCTACATGTTATTATGTGTTACTATAAATAGATTGCAAAATTCCAGTAAAATCAACTGGAAAAAAAAAGGTATTGTGAAGTATCTAATCTCAGCACTAGAAAATTTTTCTTATTAAAAAATTTCTTTAAAAAGTCAAACTCACATTTGTTTGCTACCTACCAGAGCTGAAGAATGTCAAGAGGATTTATCTTTTGTATGTGGAAAATTGGTGACTGATGGATAATATAAATGACTGTGTGAGAACTCAATTCTAAAGTAGATGCTATTATACACTCCATGCCAGTTAACTGAGTGCTGCTGTATCTTATTATTACCTAAGAGTCTCTTTTTTTTATTTTAACAAAAACAAAACCTTCTATTATTTTGATTACAGTTGATAATCAAACCACTAGCAGAACATGTTTTCATTAAAATAGTGTAGGTCTCTTCAAACACTTTGTGAAGTCTTCTCTTTTTTACTGAAATTTCATTTATGTGAGGAAAAATCAGTATGAAAGGCTCTGGCAATGTCAAAATAGCTCATTTTGACATCTTCAAATGAGAGTCTTATACTTTCCTTTTTGAAATGGCTTTTTACTTTTATTTTTGTGTTTCATACAGACATATGTGAGATGTGTAAAAAATCTGAATTGGAAAGAATTGATCCATCTGAAACTAGACATTTTTCATTTTGCAGAACACTTTAATACTGAAGTTTTCTTGAACGGAGATAAAAATGTCTCTAGAAATCTCAGCGTTCTGGAAGCATTTTCATTCTCCATATAGTTCTAGTTCTCCTTTAAGTTACGGAACAGACATGTCACCAGAGCTACAAGTAAAATGGCCTGTAATAACTCTCTACTCTAACTGTCTACCCTGGAAGTGTGAACAAACATGAAATCTTTAAGAGAAGCACATACCCAAGCACTTCTGGGGTGTTAACTGGAAATTCAGAGAGAAGCACTTATGTCTGGTGATTTCAGTTTTGAAGAGTAGAGCTGAGACAGAGGAACCACATCCTCTGAGTATTTTCTTCAAACAATCAGCATCTACCCTTGTATGATGGAGATGCTCTTTCTTTTGGAGAAAAGCAAAATTAACCCTTTGAAACCTGAGAAACGAGTGGTCCTTGGCTTGTGCAAAATGATGCTTAGCTATCTCAGAGTAGCTCTCCATGGTTCTCCTCCGAGATGTCTTTGAGAAAGCAAAGAAATGGAAGCAGAAATAGGTGAAATTTAAGAATAATTCTAAAAATGGAGGCAAAATAAACAAATGCCTTAAGTTTTGGGATGGCAAGATTACATTTTCCTGAGGCGGCATGGTGAATTCTTCAGGGATCAGACTTCCCAAAGAAATCCAGATCCCCTGGCTCCTTCACAATGGTAACAGCAGATTGTGGTCCAAGCTGCCACCACGCCTCGTCCTGTTTTGCAGCTGGCTTCAGCTGATTACTTGGGCTTTGTACTGCCCAGACAAGGTCTGATGCGGACCAGGAGGAAGGGAGGTGAAAAGCTGCCTGCTGGCACGACCTCCTACCTTGCCTCTCCCACAGAACAATGGAGTAAGACAGAATCAGTGACAGAGCAGATCTGAGCACGGTTTTACGTTTTTTACCATCACGATTGCCCACAGTGTGGCTGGCGAATGCACTTGGTGTCCTCATGCCGAACCTTTCCAGGGATGCTTCTGTGAAAGCACTTCTGAGTCAGCACAGTCCAGCAGCACGCAACATGGCCAACGATATGAGACAAACAGGGTGTAGATGTTCAGTTTGATGTCGTGGTTTCACCCTCCTAGACTTACATCTACAGCCAGCAATGGATAGTCCTATGTGCAGCATCTAAAAATGAGAAGACTTGCATGTTTCCCAGCTGTTAAAAAGTTGACAGCCCACGTTGGTCCTCTTGCTGAAGCAGCTGCTTACATTCACGGTGAATGGGCAAGGGGATGGGACAACATGCCAAGGAAGGACAACTGGCAGGGCTTTTGGAGGTGGTAAGTGACAGACAATGCTACCCCTGGGACATTTCTCACAGGAAAGAAAATGGCTCGGCCAACTCTGCCTGCCCAAATGAAGCTTCTGGTCAGGGGAAATAGAAGCTGCTGATGTGCTGAGCATGTCAGCACCCACTGCAGGGTTTCCAAAAATGCGCCAAAGTTGTGCACGCCTCTGTGCCCTTCTGTCGTCAGAGAATAAGCAGATACTCAGGACCTGGTGAAAAATCCCTGAAGACCGGGAGGTGGAATAAATCCAGGCTTGCACGGTGCTCGTTTGTAATGCAAGTCTTCCAGGTTCTGTCCCCAGAATAGTTTATCCTCAGGCTGAGTATCCTCTCACCAGTGGGAAAACCAGAATGATTTAAATTGTGTTATGTAAAACCAGATACATAAAAGAAATGAGATAAACTCTATGTTTTCCTTGGTTTCTGTTCATTATGAAGTATATGGCCAATTTTTTCGCCATTTTTCCCAATAACCTAGCTAAGTAAACACAGTTCTGACAGTATTTATAGTATTACAGGCACATAAGCTCTTGCATCAATAATTCAAGCAACCTTTATGAAACACAATTACAAAAATTACAGAGTAAGTGAAATTTCTATCTTTTTCCTTTTTTTTTTTATTTTTGCAAGTGGAATTCGCACCATTTGGGTGGTGCAGTTAAATTCCACTTTAGAAGAAGTTTATAGTACTGTAGTGAAGACTATCAGGAGAACCAATTAAAAACTTTTATATGACTTACTGTTTATAGTAGCCTTGCTATATTATAATAATAACACTCAGGTACTGGAAAGTTTTCCTACACGACGCCGTAAGTGTAGTTGGATTCTGGGTTTTGGTAATCTTTCTCTAACATCAAGCCTTACTGGAGTAAATGTGGGGAGAGGCTACCAACTGTGTCTATATACAACTCATTCCATGTTTGGCTTTGATTTTTAACACTACGCAGTTCTACCAGAGCAATGCAAACAAACTGCAGTACAGGTGATTATACAGACTACATTTACAGCTAGATCTCCAGAGATGACAAGTTGAAGAAATATCCCATTGGACTGACATGTTTACGCTCAGAAAACTCTAAATTTGCCCATCTCTGATAGATGTAACTACCGACTTAGTAACGAATACCAACTCACTGGAAAAATAAACATGAAACAAGATATTTTAAGATATAGGCACTATGTATTTTATGTTACACTATGCATGAAGTGTGATTTGAGGTTTGGAACAAAAGCAATGGCTCAATAATATCTCCATAATAATAACGATGATCTTGTATCCCAGTACCCTGCCAACAAACCACGGCCAGAAACAAGTCCCCAGGTTCATATTCTCAACTGAACGGTCAGAGGTGCTGCATAGGAAATGGTTCCTACGGACTTGTTGAAAGTTAATGTTCCCTTGTTGCTCATAGGAGTTTGGATTTAATATGTAACTTAATTTAATATATAACTTAAGGCAGCCAAAGCAGAAGGAAGTTTCTGAGCATTTGTGGCACAGTAAACTAACAGGGCCAGCTATCACCAAAACCCAAGAGCCCAACCCTGAGCCAGAGGCACATTCTACCACATCCCTTGACACCCCACGTAATCTACATGGGGATTTTATCCTACCTCCCCAAAACAGTGTGACTGGCAAATCCCCATGCCTTTTATGGGTCCAGCCACGTGGCTTAAGACATCTGGCCGGGTGAGTAATGGGAAAAGGGACAAACAGAAAGCAAAGCAGCGGAGGAACCTTGGTTTGTTCACATCTCAACAAGGTGCTTGCAGGCTTTGAAATATTATAGTCAATAAGTAGGTAAATTACTTTGGTGGAGAGGGGAGAGGAATGTCAACATCCACTGGAGGAGAGACAAATATCACTCAAGTGAGCATGCACTCAGAAGATTATACTTCAGACTGTAACATTTTGCACTAAAACAGCAGCATAACTTGGCTTCAATATGGGTTTAATCCACTCCTTGTCATCTTGCTATTTCCACTTGTATGCTTCAATTAAGGGTTGTTTTTTTTTTAAAAAGTGGTGCTTGAGTGCCTCATGATTAAAATTTTCAAGGCATTTTAAAATTATCTGCTGGGTAACTGAGTCAGATTTTGATTGGTTGTGTATAATAATCAATGTTTTTTAGTACTGTAGGGCAATATCACAACATGCTACAAAATGTTCCATTAGAAATGCATACTTGTTATAAGAACATTTAATTGATCTACCCCGTGGTCATAAATTTTTTTCTCTTAGTCATTTATTAAAATAGATGTATTTTACACAAAGACAAATGTACAAAACATCTCACTGACTAAGCAACATCCTCTTCTGTCAGAGTTATCCTGACTGTGAGCATAGTCCTCTCCATCTGTGGTAGATGACTAAAGAGATAAGTAAACTGTGTTGTTTTTGAATATGAAAGAAGAGTAGATGTACTGAACCACAGGCTTTGAAACCATCTTGAGGATGATAGCAGCAACCTCCCAAAAACGGAGGGGGACATCATTATAACACCATCTGAAGTAGCAAATTATTACTCCCATTTTACAGTTGGGAAACTGAGGCATAGACATGCCATGCAATTTCCCCAAATCTGCTCAGGGAGACTCCTGGCTGTGCTGATAGCAGAACATCAAGCTCTCGGCAAACTAATGGATTTGTTGTAGTATCCTCCAAACACAACACGTTCAAGATAAATGAGCAGTTAAATTAGAAAGCAATCTTCCTTCCGATGTTTTCTCATGAGAATTAATTCTTCCTCTTCCCTCGTTCCATAAGAGTACTTTAATCTGAAAGTTGAGATCCTAACACAACTCTGGCCAAGATGTGAGTTGCTTTAATGTCCTGTCCCCTATCTAGCTTAGAAAAGGGGAGGCGTGCATTTTGAGGGCCTTCCTGCAATGCATTATACTGCCTGCATGACTCCCAACTGAGCAATTCATTAGAGAACTTGAAATTAAGAGTTTTCAAAAAAGCTGAAACAAAAATCCCAAAGACTCCATTCCTCTGCATGCTGAATAACGAGCTCAGACAAATGCTTTTCTTACAAAAAACTACAGGAGGTTTAAAGCCCCTGTAGAAGAATTATTTAATACCAATACAAACCTCTCTCTATTAAATTTTATAAAACCTACATTCTAAATTGTTCTTAAAAATACTGCAGAGAGAAGCTTTTCTCAGGCAGATATCTTTATTGATCCTGCCATAAACTCGATGCTCTCATGCAAAACTGCTTAGTCAAGCCCCATTCTGCATGCCTCTAGGAAAGAACATAACGTCTAAAGTGAGCAGCAGATCGCAATTTTACTCACCTGAAGTTGCCTGGAACAAAATGGGCAGAAAGCTGAACGTACTAAATGGCAACACAGTAGGTGCTGAACCCCTTTACTAACACACTTACCGAAAATCAGGGAACTTGGTAGGACACTTCTAGTTAAGCTTCCTTCCACACATTTCCTGAAAAGTGTGATCTTTGCCTTTTTGCTTCCTTAGAAAGAGTTTGTGCCCTCTGAACAAATGCGCAAAGTTAAGGGTAGGAAGTGGAAGATGTGGGGCTTCTTTCTTCTGCAGAAGGGCAATTTAGGGATCAATAATTGGCATGAAGTCCTCTACTTAACTTTAAAAAACAATTGCTGTTCAATACCATAATAGTAATTAGAAAGGGAGGAGTAGAACTTTCCAGGATGTAAAGTAAGAAGAAAACGAACTTAAAGGTGTTGCGGTGTGGTAGAGCAACCCCTTGCAGCAACCACAGAAGTAATAAGGGAATATTTATTTTATGTCAAAAAAAGAATATTAGATGTGTTATGAAGCATTTTGTTTTGTCAGAGCTCTGTAACAAGTCACTGAAATAATTGCACTTAGAAGTAACAAAAGCCATGATCCTCAGGGAGGCAAAGCGTTCCAGACCTGTGGAATTGCTCAATCTTTGTAGTGTTGCTCCCAAATCAGATGCATGCTTCCAGTAATTGGGGTGAGTAACACAGGTACCCACAGTCACACGCAAAATTGAAAGCCAAAATCTAGGAGGAGAGTATTTCCTATATGCTACTGGTTTAAGTGCAAAAGGTAAGACTATATTTAAAGTAACAATAAATAGATGAGTATAGTCTTCTTCATACTATTTCGGCAGGAGAAAGAGGACTGCATGTAAATTTTAACTTCGTAATTTAAAATAGTTCTGTTTACCTGAAGTTAACATGTGTTTCAAGAAATCTGTAAGCTTCAGATTTCATTTTAAGTAACTGCAAGCATCTGATCTAGTGGAATAATTTGACAGCTGGTAGCGTAGCATGGAAAATGTGTAGGATTTTGTGTTTGCACAGCCTACCAGCAGTCAGGCTTCCACTACTCTGCTGCCTTTATACCAGCCTCTTTCATCGGAGCGTGCATTTTAATGAAAAAAAAACATTGCAGTAATCAGTTTGAGAAGACTCGGGGACAGGGACAAAACCTGGCTTCAAAAAAGCAGAAGCCTGGGAACGTTCTCCAATGGGAAGCAATTAGAACAATACAGAAAAGTTAGGTGTTCTTGAATGCTACAGGAGTGAAACAGAGCAGCACAGCCATGGAAACCACAGCGCCGGCAGGTGTCCTCTGATGGGACGTGCAGAACCTCAGAGGAACGCACAGAACTACCCAACCTGCAACTCCTTCCTTTCTCTGCTTCCCGCTTACTTCCTCTCCTATCTCGAGATGAATCATCATCAGTGGGCAGGCGAAGAGGAACTGTCAATCAATATGCCTCTCTGGGCTCCAGAGATAGGCTTCTGAAGCTCTTGTCAATAAAGATAAGCATGCTCGTCCCCCTGTAGAAGACGTACTATTTCCCAGTTGCCTGAAGCCTCAAATCACAAGACCTATCATTTCTTTTAAAAAAAAATGAGTCCCACTTGAAATCATTGACTAGCCAGCACATGACTGCGCCAAATTGCCACTTTCAAATAGTGGATACACAGCTTCTGGAAACAAACAGAAAAGCTGTCAGATGATATATGCAAATGAGCATAGAAAAATATGTATTTTCATCGTTGATAAACAGGTACTAGCAAATAAACGGAACCTACAAAACACAATACTCCATTACTCTTGCCTTATTCTCTCTTCACTGGAGAACCACATGTGCTATACAGAAACCTAAAATAACTGAAAATAATGAACAGTATTCATTACTGATGTCATTCCACCGAAGTTAGCACAGACACAATGGGGAACAGAGTCTGGATCAGCATCTCAACTACCCTTATTTAGATGAGTACTAACTAAACAAACTCCATTCAACAATTGTTCTTGCAAACTCTAATCCTCTTAACATTTAATTATTTGTGGTAGTCATTAGAAAAGAGATATATCTAACTTAAGGCTATTTTAAGACACTTAAACTGTAATACAGATTTGTATTACAGGAACATATAAAATACCTTGAAAAGAAATAGAAAACAAACACAGACACCATTTACCACGGCTGGCTGTATAAACTCAACACATTCACATGATTAATATTTCGAAATTCAAATAAAGAGGGATCTCCCTGTCTGAAATATAGTTGTTTCAACATACTTTTGCATGGATAATTCTTTACAAATCTGCTCCCTTCAGGGAATAGCTCAAGACCGGCAACACCTACAAACCATCGGGTAAGCTGTCACAGAAGTGTTTAATTGTAACCGTTAAATTCACGCTGACCAAGTTTAACGAGAAGACGTGGGTTTCTACCACTACGCTTTCACCATCATTTACACGCAAGTCCAGTCACAGCCGTGATGGTGAAGGGACTGCATGGATAGGGGAGAATACTTTGGGTGGGTTTTTTTTTTGGGGGGGGGAGTATTTGGAGGTGGTTTGGGGGACGTTTTGGAGGGTTTGGGTTTTTTTTTCCCCTTGATTGCATCATTCTTTGTTTGCAACTCCTTCGAGGAATGACTTAACACGTAGGAAAGAGGCACACGGCGTGCGGGGAGGTGGGGGGAGAAGGACACGGTCCTGCCCCCGCTCCCCCGCACCCACTGCGCGGAAGCCCCCGGGGGAGGGGGGGGGCGACCGCCTTCCCACGGGAGGGTGCTGGGGGGGCTCCGAGCACCCCTCCCCGCCGTGGGCCGCCACTGCCACCTGCTGAGGGCACCGAGCTACTGACGGTGCCAGCCCCCGGAGAACCCCCCCGGTCCCC
>VZSC01009409.1:0-38446 GCA_013398225.1 Steatornis caripensis
TGCCCATTGCCCCTTGTCCTGTCACTGGGCACCTTTTTTTAGTTTAGCTACTTTTGATGGCATCAACATGGGGCACAGCATGCAGGCTTGATGAGGCCTTGCACTGAGCCCCCTTCCCAACTCTGAAGGGGCTGCCCCTTCCCTGGGCACACGCATGCACGTGCATACGTACGTGTACATGTGTGCCTGTCTCCCTGTGCGGAGGAGAAGTGCCAGGATCCCCAAGCGAGCGGTGCATTTCAGTGGAAGGAACCGCCTGCACCTCCCGCCTGAGGCAAAAGGATTTCTAAAAACTAATTCCTCAAAACGAGTGCCAAAAAGCTAATGAGCTTTGCTTCCCCACCCCCCCGCCTAGATATCCCCCCCCTTCTCGGGGTGCTCACATGGCAGCCAGGCTCAACGCAGCTCTGCTCTTCTGCACGTGGCCTTCCCCTATGAGGTGCCATTTGCCAGAAAACTAGGTGCTAGGTAGGAAGAAAATGTGAGCAAGGCTCTTGGGATCACCAGAAGTTGTGCTGCCCTGGGCAGGAAGGACACCTAGGGCTGCCTCCATGCATTTCCCTGCTCCTGAAACGCTCTGGGAGCCTGGGCAGAGCTGGCTTTGGGAGCTCTCCGAACAAGCCTTGGCAGGAGGCAGAGCCCAGAAGGTGCCAAGAGCAGCAATAAACCAAGGCGTTTAAAGCAGGTTGGGGAAATCCAAGGACAGCGATTGCTGGGCCTCTGCTAGGGTCCGTGGGAGACCATTGGGTGGGACAGCAAGGAAGATACATGCTCCTCCAGCTGCTTGCTTCTCAAAACGAAGAAGCTGGCTGCAAACAACTTGGTCTGTCCCTCGGCCATCCTGTCCCAGGCTCATGCACCTCTCCTGGGAACAACGTGGCCCCAGGCAGGAGCAGTGATCCTGCAGCACCACGGTCCAAGAGGTCAGAGCCCGATGGACAGATCAAGAGTCAGCTGAGCCTGGGGAAGGCATATGGGCTGAAAGACAACAACCGATCACCCAGAAGCCTGGGCAGTCTGGCTGCCGCTGATCCCTAGATGCCAAGGTATGAAAGCTCAAGTCTCAAACAGGAGAAGATCCCGTCTGCTGAGAACCTCTTCTGAAACACTGCTTGTGTATTGAATCCCCACCACAGCTCCCAGGGGCAATGTCCAGCCACGTCGCAGTTATCCTCAAGCTGTTCTGCTGAGGAAAACTGGGGCCATCTCGCTCCTGCGGAAGCAGGACATTCCCTCTCTGCCTCTGAGATTTTGCTGGGGCACAAATCAGGCAGTGTGCCTTGGTATTCAATTAGAGAAACTATGCAGCTCTTCATCCTTCCCCGACTGTCTGCCTGGAGGGGCCCAGCACTGCTGAAAGCCCACAGCTAAGGCAGACAGAGGAAATTCACAGAGAACAAGGAAAATACACCAAAGAGCACCTCCAGCGCTGAGTGTTTTTCCAGTTCCAAGCAAGCCAAATCTACTCTGGCATCTGGGTTTAGAGATTTCCATACTAGCCCTAGGTAAATGTAATTTTTGGGAGGATTAATCCTGAAGGTAACAAACAACCCTATTTCCTGGGACTCTCTGCTGTGTCCCGAGGCTCTCAGGAAAAAGTAGGACTTTCCTGGGGCACCGCCATCCATAAGCTAAACTGTAGAGAGGAGCATGCATGGAAGGGGCAGTCTCAGGAGCTGCCAGGGCAGGACTGTTGCTGGAGCTGTCATCTCATCTGATCCCTGCTCTTGTCCTTGCTGCACCTGGATCTGCTTTCAGGAAGCACCACCCTGCCCTCGGGGCACCAGGACCAGCTTGCTCCTCCCTGGAGGGGGAACTGAAGAAAATCGGGAAGGGAGAATCCAGCTGGGAAGGGAGAGGGGTTATTTGGAATGGATTGGGTCCCCCTTCCATCCTGGGGAGAAAGGGGTGAGGCTGGATGAGACACAGCACGGAGCTCCTGAGGTGTGCCCACGGCTTTCCAAGAAGCCCCAGGAGCTCGCTGTCCGCAGGACCTCTGCCCAGAGCCACCCCACAGGCCCTCAGCTGAGTCTGTTCAGCACCTTCCTCCGCCGCACACCAAATGGCTGTCTGCTCCAGNGCTGGATGAGACACAGCATGGAGCTCCTGAGGTGTGCCCACGGCTTTCCAAGAAGCCCCAGGAGCTCGCTGTCCGCAGGACCTCTGCCCAGAGCCACCCCACAGGCCCTCAGCTGAGTCTGTTCAGCACCTTCCTCCGCCGCACACCAAATGGCTGTCTGCTCCAGCCCACACTCCTTTGGCCTTTCCTCCTCCACTTCCCTCCCACAGGTCACTCCCATCCAACCCTCTTTTAGTATTTAGGACATCGCTTTCTGCCCTGTTTTTCCCCCCAAGTGTCATACGGTGTTACCTCCTCCATGCCCTGCACCCCAGCCAGTGACTGGCACACCTCTGCAGGAACTCCCTGCTGCTCTCTGTGCACAGGGCACGATGCAACACAACCCTGTTCTTAGTTACAACGGCTGCAGCAAATGCAATCAAGGGTGATGACAGCACTTGCATCACCTGCTGTCACTGCCCAGAAATGTTTCTCTGTAGTGTGGGCAGACAGACTCAGTTGCAGAATGGCTTAGGAGTCTCATCTGCAGCTTGCATGCTTTGCAAGGCAAACTCCCTCTGCCAGGCTGCTGTGTGATGGCATTAAAAGTCCTTAGTACGAAGCC
This sequence comes from Steatornis caripensis, assembly GCA_013398225.1. Lineage (NCBI taxonomy): Eukaryota > Metazoa > Chordata > Aves > Caprimulgiformes > Steatornithidae > Steatornis > Steatornis caripensis. Next base: position 2,685 of record VZSC01009409.1, read on the forward strand.
TTCCTCCCACCTCTCAGGGTCTCTACCCCTGTTCCTTTCAACCCTCCACCAGACCTGGATCCTTCCTGGCTGACCTGGGACTCTCGCCCTTGTCTTTCTATCTGCTGAAGTTCCTAGGAGGATCTGAATACTGAAATCACCACTCCTCCTTTCCCTACCTCTACAAAATACAAGTTTATTTTCTTCAATAGCCACCAGTGAGGAGGGGTTTACAGCTGAGGCCCAGACCTGCAAGGAAAACACTGTTGTTTCTCTCCTCATGCTTTGTCTGCCTTGCAGTGTTATCTTCGTCTCCATTGTACTGGAAAAGCTACCCTCACGCTTGCAAGCATGGCCTCAATAATCTTTGGAGTGTAAAACTACTGCCTCTCACATTGTACGCACTCAACAGACGCACCTTGGAAGTGCACCGGTCTCCTCCTTCCCTCTGCAGTACGAGCTTGTAGTCAGGCCTCTCTTCCTTTGACCAGAAGGACACGAGGCCTTGTGTGTGTATCTAGGCACATGAGGGAGATGCATCACAAATCTCCTCCCCTCAGGTCTCGCAGGATAGAGTGACCCTTCTGGTCACTCTGCCAGTTTACAGAGCAGTAGCAGGGTGTGTCCATGGGACTGCCTTGTCTTTGCTGCATCTCCAGTTTTGCCTTCATCAGGAATCCAGATTAATCTGCATCACNTGACTCTTCTGGTCACTCTGCCAGTTTACAGAGCAGTAGCAGGGTGTCTCCATGGGACTGCCTTGTCTTTGCTGCATCTCCAGTTTTGCCTTCATCAGGAATCCAGATTAATCTGCATCACGATGGATTTGAAAAATAAACAGTTTTATCAATAAATGTTTTCACACTGATCTCTTCCCCTACGATCTTCACCATGCGGCAACATCTCCAGGGGCAATCTGCATAGGTGCTTCTCATGGCCCAAGCTGCATGTGACTCGGTGGGTAGGGCTAAGGGCATTTTCCCTGGCAGGGTGCACGCTGGTAGGGAAAAGAACTGGCTGACCCAGTTGGACAGAGCAGCCTAAACAGCAGAACAACGTCTAGCTGAAGGTGATTACAAGATCTGATTACCGGAGGTTTCAAAACACAGGTTACCCAAACCCCTGAAACTATATGTTAATGCAGAGCGTGTAGATTCTTGGTGCTTGGGGGAAAGAAAAGAAAAAAAATTCTTAAACACACCTAAGGTTCACCAGAACTTTGCATCTGATGAAGAACTGCAGGATCTGTTAATACACACAGAGGCAATTTTCCGCTCAGCAAGAAGAGCAGTAGATTATACCTAAGGATGGGAGAAAGCGAAAGCGGTCCAATGCTTGAAGCCCTCCCTTTGCTTCCCTCCTTACAGCATGGAAAAAAGCCTTTGAGGGCTATCTGAAAAATGCAAACACACACTGCATCAGGAGAGGGTTTAAAGTGCACACTTTTATTTTCTATTACAAAGGCTAAAAGAAGCAAGTTTGTTTTGGTTTGGGTTTTTTATTTAAGAACAAAAACAAAAATGTTGTTAAAACATCTACATTATTATCCTGTTACTAGACCTTATGAAAGATACTAAGTTCTTTTTTAATAGTAAAGCGTGGTATTCTTAAATTATATTAATACAAAGACACATTACAGGACTCAAAATCATTACTACCCAGCTCAGAACTGCAGCATCCCCTTGCTCTCTTTTCCTTTCACTTGCTAAAACCCATCCATTTTTGACATACAGTTTCATACAAGCTAAGTAGGGTATTATTTTGGTTTTTTACTTCCCCCGTAAAAGCCAGGTTAACTCCAATACCAGCGTCACTTAAATCCCTGCCCCTACCAAAGGATTTGGGAAAAGATTTTCACTAAGTCCTTCAGCATTTAACAAGTTGATCTGAATCAAAGTCTCTACTCTGTGTGAGTATCTGTGGTTATTTTAAAGGATATGAGATTTTCTTCTAATGTTATAAAATTAAAACATAATTTCTGTTGTTAATAACCCTCGGATTTGGTTCTGCTCTGCAAAATTCTCTTTTTCCCCTCACATGAATGAAGAAAAGAGAGAATTCTCACAGGGTCCTATGAACGCACCACTGAAGCAGCCCTACAACTTGTGGATCATCTGTTGCAGAGCCTGAGCGCGGAGCAGTTCTGCTGAGAGTACATAACGTGCTGAAGAAAACCCTCTTGGCTTGATAAAGCGAGCCTTGGAAGCCAAGTGTGAATCTTCCTGCCTTTCACAAAGTCCCTTTAAATAATATAAGCAAAGCCTTATTATTAGAACTTTACTCACTAGTTAGCAGTATAACACTCCTTCACTGAGATGGGACTGTGAGGACATCCTAGGGGGGTTCAAAAATGTGAACAGGGAAACCTGTCCCATCTCAGAATTTATACCTATCTATATAAAACCCTCCCCTCTTTGTTATTTCCCTTTCCCTAACCCAAATAAAAGTCTTCATATTTAAACTGGAGATGCTGCGTTTCCTGGCCCGAGTCCTTTTCCTTTACCCTCATTTAAAAGATTCCTTCGATACCACACACATATAATATTATATAAAGCGATATATTTAATACCTGTGTATATATGCTTCATGGGAGGGGTCACATATATACACACTAAAACAAGTCTGGTGACAAAGTACTGCAACACCACAGACCAGGTTATCATACCAGGGAAAACAAAAAGAGATACTCGACGCAACCCCTGTGACCATGGGCCTCCCTCACCTCATGCATGCTCTCCCTCTCCCCGCCTCGGCCCTGCTTTGTCCTTCTGAAGCCCCGCTGAGCAGCTCAGCTCTCATCGCAGAGATGGGGAGAGGGGACAGCGATCCACTCTGTAACCTAAACAAGTTATCGTATGAGAAGTCACGGCGCAGCGAACGCTAGAGTCACTAGAGACGTAGATTTGTTTTAAAAATAAACACGCGTTCCAACGTTCCCTGATCTAGATGCGCTTCCCCAAGAAGGGCAGAACAAGATAACCCAGGAGCTGATGCCTACCTCCTCCCCCATCTCTCTCTGTTTATGAAGATAACCACTTGAGCACAAGGAGCACCAGAAGGTACAATCTGGGCAGCTACAACGAAGGGCAGAGGAGAAAATACAGCACCTGGTCACTCAAAAACTGCCATGTCTGATACTGCGCTGGTCACTCTCTTTCCTCACAGCACTACGGATCCTTCCTCATCTTGTCCTCCTCCCCACACGTCGGCAGAGATGGAACTAACCACTTCCCCCACCTCTTCTCCCAGTAAGTCACCTGCGTATCAGCAGATGTTACTGTCCTGGCCCCTTCCAGGCCAGGTGCTGTACGGCCAGGAAGGGAAGCTCAGACCAAACCAGTGACCACCATTCACATTTTAAAGGAGAGAAAACAAGCTCAGAGGCACATTCTCCTTACTTAGAGCACATCGTATCTCTGGAAAGACCCAAGACCAGCATGCAACACACTCTGCTCCTGGGCCATAACTACCTCAGTGGAGCTGATGCACCTACCTGGAGGCTAGTTTAGAAAGGCACCAGCTGCCTTCAGCATCTCCTGCATTTCCACGTCTCCTGTATTTCCGCACTCCTCTCTTGAAGCTGAGAACCCCAAGGATATGGGAGCAGGAAGGGAAAAGGGGGACCCAGTAATGCCAAAGCATCAAGCAGTTCACGGCCAGATTGTATTTACCATGAATACAGCACTGCCAGCCCCAAGGGCTCCAGGCTTGCTGCCCTGGGAGACTCTGTATAAAAAAAGACATCACCCGCAATGGCTGGGAGGGAGATGTATTTGTGTTGGAGTGGATGGTGCCATCGTGCATGCAAAACTGCAGAGTGCAGCTGGACTGCAGAAGAGAGAAGCAGAGGGAAGCTCAGGACAGGACACGCATTTACTGCTTACAGGATGAGACTGCCAGAAAGGACAAGGCTGGCACACAGAGCCTCTCACCACTGCCATTATAGAAGCCAAAAATCCTGGCCCAGAGCTCAGCATCACCGTCCCCCATCGAGGTGCGCATCAGGCGGGACAGGAGCAGGTGCATAGCTGTGTCCCACTGTGCTGCTCACCCTCCACTGTGGTCCTTGCCCTGGGTCGCATCCTGGCTGCCCTGTGTCCGCAAGCTCCCTGCTCCAACTCTGAGGAGGAGGGGGCTGGACCCCCAGTGCTTGTAAGCACCCTTACAGCTGGATTCCCATGAACAAAGCAGCACCCGTGCTGCTCAACGGTGTCCTTTTAAATGGGTCCCCTCCCAGTTCTGGCAGTGCACAGAAAAAATGCAGTTCTAAATAATCAGTAACACAGGCCATTCAAGGAGCAAGAAGGGAACCCCATAACCTCCCTCCCTCTCTTCAGGGGAGAAGCCGACACAGCAACACAGGCTCCTTTTGGTTACAGCCTTCCTCCCGACTGATGCTGCTGCATGGAGTACGGTGACACAGAGTGTGTCACAGTCTCCACTACATCTCCTAGATGGCTTCAGTCTTACTTGCACCAGTCACACCAGCCAAAAAACCAAACCAAACCTACCCACTCTGAATACATGTCGCACACTGAGAGAGACGTCTAATGAGGAGTCACTAATTTGCTTTATGGGTACAGTCAGCTGAAACAGTCTGAAGTCACCTACAATCCAGTTCATGCTGCTGCAAGCAGTTTTATTACAGAAGCACAGAACGGCAGGGGTTGGAAGCGACCTCTGAAGATCATCCAGTCCAACCCCCCTGCTAAAGCAGGTGCCCCTAGAGCAGGGTGCACAGGAACGCATCCAGGTGGGTTTTGGCTATCTCCAGAGAAGGAGACTGACTTCACAGCCTCCCTGGGCAGCCTGTGCCAGGGCTCTGTCACCCTCACGCTACTTTGCTGCTTTTAGCTACACTCTTTATACCAGACGGCTGTTACCCTCCCCCACGACAGGTGATGCCTCAGGGCAAAACAGAAAGCAGGAGCTTAAGCCTAGATGTCTTAAGCCAGATCTAGTGGTTTTTCTTCTTTTGCACCTCAATTCCTAATTCCTCTGGTACAGAACTCCCAGGAGAGCAGGCCAGCTGCAGCAGCGTGAGGCTTGCTCTGCAGCACTGAGAAAAGGAGCACATGAACTTCATGGTCACCTTTTCACCTGATGTCTGGCCCTTTCTCTCACCTTTGTGCTCCAGACGTCTCCAGCCATATTCCGAATTGAAGGGCAAGGGAATGACACAAGGAGAAATTCTCCAATTTGCAGTCCAGTACAGACTGAATTCATTCTGGATTCATTTCTTCAAATGAAGGACAGAGAAAATAAAAAGATGAAGAGGAAGGAGAATTTGGAGAAAAGAAGAGAGACAGAAAAGACAGATCACAAACTCAGTGAGCATGGCATTTGCTGGCCAAGGAGAATCAAATTTATGATTTCACTCACCACTAATAAATCATCATCTCATAATCTTAAAACGAAAGAAAAGAAAAAGTTCTCTTTGCGAGACACAGATCTCGCTCTCCCTGCTACTGCCACTCTCGGAAAACCCGTCCCATGTTCCTCCAGCCGACAGGCTCCCCCTACAACCCTTATTATACGCCATCCCGCAATAGGAAGTTGTATTTCCCAAAGTCGTCATCCCTGGGGCAGAGCAGCATGTCCTTGCGGGCTTTGGCCAGTTTCTGTTTCAGCACCTCCCTCCGGTCTAGCCACTCTGTCAGCTCATCCTGGCCGTGGGCATAGCGACACTCCTCTCCTTCAGGGCAGGCCTTGCTCTTCTGGAACCTGCCAGCACAAGGACTGTGATCAGGAGGGCACCCCCAGGACAGGGTTTTGAGCTTCGCATCAGAGATACTTGATCGGGGCCCACCGAAACATGCTGTGAACTCTCTTTTCTAAGGGCAAAGCAGTTCTCCTACAAACCCACGTGCAGCTGGGGAAGGCAACACGGAGGCTGGGCACAGAAACAGAGCAGGGAACAGAGCAAAATCTATGAGGGGATTTAGTCAGCAGAACAAAACAATGTGAGCTGGAACTGGACCAGCAGGGATGAGGAGAAACCACCATGCAAGAGAGGAAATGCCAGGTAACAGCCACAAGAGACAGAGTCTTCTCTCTAACCAAAATGGCATTTCTAACCATCACAAGCCTTCTGAAGACACCTCCAGGCACTGATTCAGAGGGTGTGAGACATTCAAACTATTTAATACAGCACCTGGGATTCCCCCAAGCATTGGGCCAACTAGACTGTTCAGCAGCCTGGGAGCTGAGAGCATCCTGGCTATGGAAGGCACAGGTGCAGACATGAAGCTCGTCCTCCTTTCCTAAAGACGCGTGCTCAGGAATGTATATTTACCACTCAGTAGTGTGACTGAGCACCTCTGGGGTCCAACAGCAGCCTCACCATCACCCAAACCTGTCCGCTTGTCCCACTCCTCCTCCAAGCAGGAGTCCCTGGGGACTCTGTGAGAGGAGGGGGAGGTGGTGAAGGAGGAGGAGGGATGACGGACGCCCTAGGCCCCGTCCCTGCAGCAGCAGCACAGGAGGGAGACGAGACAACGGTACCTTTCGCAGAGCCGGAATTCGCCCATGGGGAAGCGGTAGCTCCAGCAGCTGGAGTCACTGTCCGAGGTGAAGACCTTCTCCTTGTGCTTCTCCGACTGGATGTGCTGCTGCCATTGCTTCTTGCTGTTGCTGTTCTTCCCGCAGAGCCAGCAGTGGTAGCCCATCTAACCGGCGCAGACAGGGCAAAGGGCCAGTCAGTGCATTAACAGTCACACCCATTGACCTTCCCCGTGCTGGCACTGCCTCTACCCCTCTCCTTCCAAAGAATCCTGGAAGCTCCACTCAGTCTATGACCTCCCGCACTTCCCCACCATGTCACCTTTAGGTCATCGTGCTGCCACTAAGGGGAGTAGAGGAGAAGCTCTGTCAATGTCTACCTACAGCTCAGGATCAGAGAACAGGGCAGCTCAGTTCACTCACACGGTCCCCCTGGCCCTGCTGACAGCCTGGGGGGGTCTGACTGCAAGGCCCCCCGGTGCACAGGCAATGCAGGACTCTTCAGGAGCACAAACCCTTACACCAGCCACCACCCCTGGGTGAAGGAGAGACATCTGCCTCTAGTTTTCCTAGGCCTCTGTGCTCCTGACTCAGCTCTTCTCCAAGCTTCTCCTTTTCTGACAGTGGCTTTGCCAGCTTTCCCAGGAGCAGGCAGGAACCCTGGGAAGAGGCTGAGCCCATGCAAAAGGGAACATAAGGTAGACTCCTACTGACTCAAGGATTAACAGAAAAGCCATTGCAGACCCTGGCTGACCCCAGGTCAACCTCTTCCCACCTCATCTGTGCTGCCCTTGCTGTGCTGCTCCAAGCTGTCCATTTAACCTACATTAGCACGGGCTCTTTCCCACAAGAGCAATGCAGACCCTGCTACCTCACACCTGGAGCACAGGAGAGGGGCAGGCTGTCAGCACGGAGGAGGAGCAGGGATGAAGGACAAGAGATGAGCTGATTACCATGATGTCAGCGTAGTCTGTGGGCATCTGGATTTGTTTCTCCCCTTCTCGTGAGGTGAGCGGCGTCCCCTCACCAGGCTTCCCAGGATTGTGTTTCTTTAGCCACATGTCGTACGTCTGCTGCATATCTAGTACTGCACAAAGGTGACCTGTGAACTCACTTAGACCACCTCCCGCACAGTGCACAAACTACAAGAAACGGACGAATGCTGGGGCAGCCCTCCCCTCTTCAGCGCAGCAGCACCCGCTGTCAGACTGAAGGCCTGTGCTCAGGAGGCCTGATGTCACCTGCTCAGATGAGAGCCCTGGGGAAAGGAACCAAATGCACACCACGCCACTTGGAGTGGCGGGGGGTGTCTTCTGTGAGTCGAGGGGCAACTGTGACAGCTAAGTATTCAGGAAGGAGGGAGAGTGCCCCAAGATCTCCATGGACTTCACCCAACAAAGTGATTGTCCATCAGGCCTAATTCTGCTTGACCTCAGCAGACATCTCACTCCAGCCAGGGAGCTAAGGCAGTCCCTTCGCTTTAAGCCTATGCTTCATCCTTAGCGCTTGAGAGGGAGGAGAGCCCTTAAGGAAGCTGGCCACAGGAAGCACTGGGGAGGGGAGGAACACCTAATGATAGCTTGCCCTAAGTTCAAAACCTGCCCAGAGGTCTGTGGTCAATGTCTCTCGGTGCTTTTGGTTTAAAACCCACTCAGCATACTAGTAGGAAACCCACTCAGCATACTAGTAGGAAGGAAAATTTTGGGTGGAAGCTTTGACTGCACATCTGCCTTTCCAAGATCAGCTCCTGAAACAGGCTGTGGAAACATAAATGTTTGCAGACACCGATGAGATGCTCTAAGTGCGATGCGTTAGTGTTTTACTCCTCACTAAATTGGTAATTGAGGAACTCGAGGCAATTGGGGATAACGAATGCAAATTCCCCCAAACTGAAACAACGCTGTCGTTTGAAGATTTGCTTCAGCAAACACATCCAGACTGCCTGATGTGCTTTAAAGGCCTCAGCAATGAAATGACTTGAACTGTAACAAATAACAGCGTTTGGCCCAGCAGAAAGACCCTCCATCCAAGCATAAAGACCGAACAAACTCAAGGCAGGCCTGAAACCCTTCAAGCTTTTCAGCATCTCCCAACAGAACTAGGTGAGAACCTGGACAACTGGCCCTTGCAAAAAGAGTCTTTTTTGCCAGCTTGCTGTTGGTCTGAATAAACAAGGATTGCTGCCAGACTGCTGACTGTCCAGAACATGGGCAACCCCCAAAGGTAAGTTGGGAGCCTGCAAAATTAATTCCAGACAAGCTCCTCCACAAAAGCACCACCCAACAATGTTCTCATTCAGGATCTCAAATCCACCCCTTTGAATACAATTCCACAAACAGGGAGTGCCGCAGCCCAGGAGCAAGGTATACGAGCAGAAATGGGCAAGAAAGCCAAGGCAGATCCAAGACAGACAAGAAAGATACAGGAGCAGCTACAGGTCAGGACTGGAGCTTTGGCAGAGCTCCATGCGGAGCCATGCTTGGGACAGTACAGGCATCTAGAGGGACAGCACAGGGTGGATTCAAAGAGCTGCAGAAAGGGAGGGCAGCAATGAAGCAATGCAAGACATGGGACCAATGTGCACTACTCCCAGAGCGAGGGACTGAAGATTTACATGTGCGTTTAAGAAAAGAGCAGTTTTGAATTACTGTAGACTGACCTGCCCCATAAGCCCACCTAAGCTCATGGTACCAGCTCTGTCCAGCTCCATCTCTGTTGTCAAGAGTATACCTTAACAGACTCTGCATCCACTGCCCAAATATCCTCTTCCCTCTCCCCAAACTCTCTGGCCCATGTTTGCCCCACTCACTTTTATTTTCCTTCATGAAGGTCCACATGTCTCTCTCCTCAGGGCTGTGGGCGAAGGAGCAGTTGCCCACATACTGGCACTTCCTGCCATTTTGTGCATGGATACACAACTGTTAAAAGAGAGAGAGCAAAATTTAGCATCTGCACAAACACTCCTTGCTAGAGGGGAAAGTGGGTTCAAAAAACGAGCCAGGGCATTAAACTGCACACAGGAGAGGTAGTGAACAGGACACTTCGTATGTCGTTAACTCATGCTTCTTTTCCTCGAGCTCCTGATGAGATGAAGGGTAAGTTTTCCCTATAAAGACGCAAGTAGCTCAGTTCGGCACCTGGCCTCTCTCTTGTTGCCATTTCCATAGGTGACCGGGTGCAGGTACACTTAGCGCTGGCCCTGGGCAAGACAGCAGGGAGCAACCTGGATCGAGCAAGGGTGTCTCCTGCTGGTCCAGTTGCTGGTCCCCAAAGGTGATTCATTCTCCAGCCATCTCCAAGTGGATGAAGAGCGGCCTTATGGGTTGCTTAGACAACACTAGCATGCACACAGCTTTACCTCAGAGCTACCAACAACATCATTGCCAAAGAAAATGAGAAGCTTTGTATTTACTGAAGTATTGTATTGTATTTACTGATTGTCCCTTCTCCCCAAGCCCTGTCACCAGAGGAGGACAGCAGTGTGGAGACCAGCTGGCCCATACAAACCAGGGGGAAGAGACAACACTGTTCCTCTGGCTGGGGCTGGGTGGGAGCTCAGGCACCACACACACTCATATGGCAAACTGCTTTGCTGCACAATCTGTGACTCACCTGGTGGCCTCATCTCTTACTGCGGCAGCTGTAAGTAACTCCTGCTCCTCCACTCCAGCTTCCAGCAACTGCCCTGCAACTGCAGAGTGCTCGAGGCCTCAAGTGTGGCCTTGCGCCTGCCCATGGATTAAGGGACAGCACATCCCATAGGGTAACGGGAGAGGAGCTTTCTCCTTTCCAGTTGAAATGAAAGGAGGGGGAGAGATAAACTATCAATCGTCATATTCGGGGCTGGGGTTGGAGGTTGGATATCTGTAGTTTTCCTCACAGCACGTGGCTTTTTAGCCAAATTCTTAGTTTTGCTTTCAAAACACACTGCGAGCAAGTTTCACAATCTACAGCAGCACAGCCACAGCAAAGGCAGGGATAGGCTTCTCCCACGCACTCTGTCTCGCCTCTCACCCACATTGAGAAACCCTGACCTAAGGGGAGACTTAAATCTCAATTCCAAACCCTGTGCCAGCCACTTCTTGAGATGGTGACTGCATTAACAGCAACGTCAGAAACTTGCATATGTGGTTTAAGAGTGGTTTAAACAGGTGCTGCTCCTTTTTCTGCTCCACTCTTTTGCTGGATGTGTTTTAGATCTTGCTGCCATCAGTCTGTCTTTGCATCCCACCTCAGCCAACACATGCCTGCCTCCCTGCCAGGTCTCCAAGGGACAGCCCTCAAAGCACTGCACCGTGATGGGAGGGAGGGGGAAGGGTCACCTGGCCATGCCAGGCATGGGGCTTACATCATATTGCTGTGGGAAGTTGCGGATGGAAGGCAGTGGTCGGACAGACACCCACTTCTTCTTTGCTTTGGACATCACCAGCAGGACACGACGCTCCTTTGTCCAACTGAAGAAGAGAGAATAAATCAAGACAGGCAAAAGGAAGAGCAGAACAAGTTTCGTTTTCCTCGGAGACCCTTAAATACTGAGATGATCAGATCCTCTTGTCCAGCTTGTCTCTGCACTATCCAGCTGCTCCTAGACATACAGATCTGTGACAGAGAAGCCACAGGAAGGGTGTTCTAGGAGGATTTATCCCTGTACTTACCACATATTTCCTGGGGTATCTCATAAAGCCAGAAAAGTCTCCCCCAAGTTTCACATGGCATCACTATGGATTACTAAACAGCTGCATTCCACCCTTCGACACCGCCAATTCTTGTGCAAGCAGATCCATTAAAAATATTTGGAAATTTTTTCTGCTTGAAAGGTGCAGCAGAAATGCAAGTCATTACAAGCACTGCCTTATGAACAGGTGCCAGGAAGTATTAATTCTCCTGCAACTCCAACAAGCAATCACCAGGATGATAGCCTGGGCAAAACCCCCAGCTCTATTCAGCAGCTGCACAAAGAGTTATTACCCTTCCCGTGCCAGGAAGTGATCCTCACCTGCTCACTTCCTCCAGCAACTGCTGCTTCTGTCTCTTTTTCAACCAAGGTCTTACATTGGCAATAGGATGCTGGACTGTGCCTTTGAGGCTTATGTTATGGGAAGTGAAATCCTATAAACCCTTCCATCCTATCCTGCCAGACTGCCTGGGTGAGACGGGCCACAGTTTCCATGACCCAATAGTGACTTTCCAGCTGATATTCCTCTTCTAGGGGGCTTATAAGGAAGATGGGGACAAACTTTTTAGTAGGGCCTGCAGTGATAGGACAAGGGGTAATGGTTTTGAACTAAAAGAAGGTAGATTCAGACTAGATATAAGCAAGAAATTTTTTACAACGAGGGTGCTGAAACACTGAAACAACCCAGAAAGGTGGTAGATGCCCCATCCCTGGAAATAATCCAAGTCAGGCTGGACAGGGCTCTGAGCAACCTGATCTAGTTGAAGATGTCCCTGTGCATTGCAGGGGGGATTGGGCTAGATGAAATTTAAAGATCATTTCCAAGCCAAAATATTCTATGATTCTATCACACCGAACATCCTCATGGGCCCCAAGGAGTCAGGAGGTGCAAAGAGACAAGATATGCATCAGTGAAGAGCAACCAAAGCAATGAAAGAACCAAGGAAACTAATTTAAAAGGAAGCAGAATACCTTGACTCATTGCTAATAGTGACCTGACAGACATCTGCAAGCAGCTAGGAGCATAAACAAGTGCAGACGAGACCTTGCTAAGACAAAATGATAGCAACTGGGAAAAGAAATTGTGGGAGCTGGACTGCACACACCAGGAGTAACAGTCTGCACAATGCTGGCAGCAAATATAAACAGTACGGAAGAGAGCTGGAAACTGGGAAACAGCTATTTACGATGCTTACTACAGTGACAAACACCATAAGCAGTGAGAGCCTACTAGGAAACCTTACAGCCTCTTCCAAAGAGGCCAAATGAAGCCCTGGAGAAGGTAAGAGGAGAAATTCCTGCCCTTGAGGAGGGGTGGGGGAAAAGAGAAGGTTGCATTGCTCACCAGTGACGGGCCTTGGCACTACAGTACTTGAGGTCTTTATCTGGCTCCACCAGCTGTCCGTTCCTCCAGCACTGGCCACACACAAATTTCATCTGGAGGTCAAAGGTGCTTGATGTGGGAGCCCGGGGAGAAGCCTGGGGAAGAGAACCACAACCTCAGGCGAACAGAGCCCAAACTCACCCTCTAAACTGCCACAGAGACACTGGCGGCTCCCTGCATGCCTGCGTGCCAGCGACAAGCCAGATTAAATCAGAGATAGCCCAGCCCTCCTTTGCCAGTGCTAGCTGGTGGCCCACTGATACACCAGACCGGAGCAAAACCACCGCTTGCTTCAGCATGATTTCCTGGGCTTTGACGTCTGGCCAAAAGCACAGCCAGCCTAGCAGCTTCAAGCACTGACCAGGCCCAGCTGTGAAAACCCTGCAGCGTATCTCCATGTGCAGACAAGCTCTGTGAGACCTGCCCTGGTGCTTAATCCCTGCTTCCCCGCAGGGAGGGCAATCCATGTCCCTCTCATTACCCATGGAGAGACCTTAGTCGCTCAGCCGATAGAGCCCCCTTGGGAGGAAGCCAGGCTGTGCCACAGCACAGGACCCACCACTCCTGCTTTTGGACCAAGAGGTTCGTGTCACGTCTAGCATTTGACATGCTGAAGTCAGAGTTGCGTCCTCTTGTTGATACTCTTCCAAGCCATTTCTGGGCAAGTTTCTGTCTCTCACAGTTCCTTTGCACCGGGTTTCACAGGCAGTTAATCATGATCTCTGGACAGAGGTACTACTGTCAATGCACATATTTCATATCCTCTCATCCACTTGACTTGATTGGCCTTCTACCTGTCCCCATGAGAAGGCTGTTTTGGGATTACAACTAACAGATTGTAGAGAAAAACAAAGGAGCCAGTCCCATATCACTGCTGCCTTGTGTTTTCTGAGCAAGTCTCTGAAAGCCATTTGCATTGTGTATTACCACTCAAAGACATGAGGCTGGTGCCTCAAGTTCATTTCCAAACCAAAGAGCAAACCTGACCGGACACCAGTGGCCCTGGGCACAGGAGTATGTGAGGGTACAAGAGAACACCCTGGTCATTGAGCCGACCATGAAGCACAAAGGTCACGTACCAGTAAAACAGTTCTCTGACTGCTAGCCACATAAGCAGCCCATCCCAGCTGCCATGCCTTGACTTCTAACCCTGAGCACCTAACAATGAGCAGACAGGCAAACCATGTCCCCAAGAGCAGGATTCTGCCAGCAATCGATTAGCAGCAGCGTGGACCCTATGTGCATCCCTTGGCAAAGGGAAAACAGCAAGCGCAGGTGGTGCAGAACCAAAGCATCTCCCAGGAAACGCCACGTAAAGCTATCGACCTCCAGACCTAGTCTTCTGCAAAAGCAGAGCTGACATATAAAAGGTCCTCATCATTATGAAAAGCTGACTGAAGAGCTGACCTTTGCCTGTGCTGACTACAAGAGGCCACCACTGCTCTGGATGTCCCAGCAAAAGGACCCTTCCAGAGAATCATCATCTCTCTTGAAAAGCAGCAGTGATTCTGGCCTACTCTCCTGCAAGACGGCCTTTCTTGTGGCATCCAGCATGTGACTCGTTCATCTGTCAGCTTTCACAGTGCTGGCGAGCACCAAGAACACACCAAAGCGGCCAGCTGCAGGATGAGCAGGGTTGAGACCTGGGATATCACAGAAGGCAGTAAGGTGCCTCCCTCTCAGACGTGTGGCCTTTGAACAGTAGTTTTAAACTCCAGTTGGTCTCCAAAGAAAATCATGCTACAGCTCACCACTGACCCACCGAACTTTCAGGCCTAAGGTAACAAAATGACACACTGGCATATTCCCTTTTATCAGCCCCATGCTATCTGCCATATAATCCTCCAGGTGACAGATCTCTCAGCATAGACAGGAAGTTTGGCTCAAATCTACTGACCCAGCGAAAATAAAAACTGAGTGGCTCTAGGAGGCACAACAGATCAGAGATAAAGAAAATGTTTCTCCAGTAATTCTGGTGATCTGGGCTGCTTTTTCCACATATTCTTAACCAAAAGAAGCCCTGTGCATTTCTTCATCAGAGTGATGCAAACTGCTCGTCAATCCAGTGGGCATCTATGCTCCCAGGGCATTAGGAGCCAAGCAAAAAATCAAAGCCGCTGCTGTTGCTGCTACATGACTGTATTTGCAAAGGCAAGACACATACCTGGCAGGCTGCTGATAACCAACAGTGTGGAAATTAGTATCACATGAGGCTCGAGCAGACAAAGCCAGGCAAAAGTGCCTCTGGCTGTGGCACCACCCCTTGCTATGAAGCCAGACAATATAGTGTTAGCTATGCACCACGGCAACCAAATAAATAAAAGTCTTTGGCACGACAGCTCTCCACTTCATGCTCTGCAGAAAGCAACAGCCCCAGCACAGCCACTCGTGTCTCCCAACTTCAGGAACCCCTCTTGGTGATACTGAAATGCTCTCTGGAGAAGCCACGTGCCTCAGAGGACTATACGAGGAGCCCAGGTTACTCAGCCACCCAAGCAAGTGAGCTGTACTTAGGTGCAAGTACTGCCTATTAGAGACTTCCCTTTCCTCTCCATGCTTAAATTGCTAATTCTGAGGCCCATTTTTATGGGGCTTCTGCAGCTGGCTAGTGGAGTAAAAACAGAATAGCCCTCGAAAACAAGAAAAAACAAGGGCTAAAACCCTTCGATTCCTAGAGATGCGATGGCAGGACACCCAGCTACCTACAACAGTCTCTCCTGTTGACTGCCTCTTCAAACTACAGTAAACTGAGTTTACGCCTACGTCAGCCTCTATGGGGCCAAATTTGTGGGGCCAAGTGCAAGATCCCTGGCAGGTGTTTAGCAAGCAGCATATCTTCATCTTCTACTTCTTGCTAAGTCTCCTGATCTGCATCGTTACAGCTGCTGTGTCCCTGTATGCTGCCTGCCTCTTTTCTCCACAATTGGATAGCCCCAGGCACTGAGTCCAACTGGCAGCTGTGACAAAACTGCAGCAAAATCCCCGGGAGTGACTTCGCTTCCGCTGACCAGAGGGCTCTGGGGTGAGCGTGGATCACATGAGATGGTGGGAAGGAGGGTTCTGCTTTTACAGCACTCCTGGGAAGTTGTCTTTGCCAGGCAGCCAACTTTGAAAGCTGGAAGGACGCTGAGAAAACTCTGAGTCACGTTAGCCTGCTTGGACGGGAGAAAATAATGGCAAAAGTAAACATCTCTCAACAGATATGTTAGTCCTGCCCCCAGGGTCTTCGGCAGCAAGCCAGTGTCTCATCCCAGAGCACAGCCCTCTGACTGAGTACGTGCTGATGTCAAAGCCATGGTTTGCTATTGCAAACACATGCGTCTGATCGACTTCAGTCTATCTCCCTGCACAGTGCCGGTGCCAGGCTGCCAATCCCTACAGACAACTGATGGTGCCACTGGCAGGCACTTTCTGACTGTACCAACAAGGCTGCTGCTTCACCTCCACACAAACTGAAGCCCTGAAAGGTGGAGGGTGAAGTCCAGCTCTGTGACAGGCATTTGTGGGGCAAAATCAGACTTTGCCATTGGCCATCAGCCCTAACGCTCCCCACAGGGTCCAGAAACCATAGCTGCCTGTCCCCTGACAGCTGATGTAGCAGGTGCTGGTGTTTCTCTTCCTGGTCCTCTGCCTCCTGCAAGCCCCAACAACCAGAAACAAAACCCTCGCTCAGCATTAGGATCCCTCGTGCTTCAGAGGACATGCTCTGACCGTGCCTGCGGAACAACTTGCTCCTCCAACAGCAGCACCTTCAGACAAAGGTGAATTTGAAGCTGCAAAGCTTACAGGAAAACAGCTGTCCATCTATCTGTTTTTATCTGCAGATTATGCACAGAGAACGGCAAGACAGAGCTTTCTGGAAAATGCAGGTAGATCCACAGCAGGCAGGACAGAACCAGTCACTAGACTTCACTCTCCATGGTGCAGGGACTGCTGTTATAGATCCAACTACTGTCACAAACTGCTGCAAACTCACACTTCATTTCCTCCACTATGGAGATGCAGGCAGCTGCCTCTGTCCCCACACCAGGCAGAAAGAGATCACAGCCAGTTCTGTCTGCAGGGACCGTTCAGATCATTCAGGCTCACTTCTCATGTAATACAAGTTGTAGAAACTTGTCTTCTCAGCTTCCTGAGAGGCTGCAACATATTCCTTAAGCAAGTCAAGACAGCTTTGAGAACTGGAGACCTTGGTTACTCTGGACTCCTGCTTCCCATTCCTTTCCCCCAACCATTTCAGACCACAACAGCAGAATGGGCTGCACAGGTTTGTTGCTGAGCACCTCCTCAAAGAAGACTCCATCTCATGCAGTCTAACCAGAACATAGGTGCACACAGAGCCACTGCAAGCATCCGTGCAGTCACCTGCATCTTTCCTGTGGTGCTAACCCATGCCCATCAGACCTGCTTTTCCACAGCATTTATGCCCTACAGCCTTCAGAACACTTCTGCTGGCCTGTAACCTAGCCAAAAAAAGCTGCTACACACCAAATGAGTGACTCAGACCCCTTTCCTAAAACACCTCCTCTGTAGGGTGCTCACAAGCTGCACTCAGTGCTGGTCTCTGCAGAGGGACTCCTGCGTGAGAGGTCTCAGACAAAGGTGAAGCACCCTTGCTCTGACAGTAAGGCACAGGCCAAGGGGTGGCAAGCTCAGACCTCCACAGTGGGAAACCAAGCTGTCAAGTGGGAACAAAAAGGATTCACAACACTTTCCCATCATTTTGCAGGGGAGAGAACTGCTCCTACACCTGAAGCTTGCTAGGAGGCATGAAGTTCTTCATCTCATCAGATGTATCTTCTGAAAGTAATTAAAGAACAAAAAACTCCCTGTTCTAATGGCAAAACTGCTGTAGTTCAACCTCAGGGCTGGGCTGGGAGTCGTCCTCACTGGGTGGGCTCTGCTCCTACACTATAGAACAGCCCCTTGGGGAAAAAAAAGGATAAGGCAGCACCAGCCATAGCCAACAGGTTGGAAGAAAGCAAACAAAGAGGTGCCCATCGCTTGTAACACACCTCTCCAGTGAAAGCTCTTGGCAGACCTGGAGGGTGTAGCCAGAGGCATCCTCTCCCACACTGAGAGGCTGGTGGCACAAAGAGAGGCAAAGCTCACAGCCTCCTTCTGGCAAAGTGCCACCAGGATCTCTGCCCAGCCTCAACAACACCTGAGCTGCAAGTTCCATCCACTCCTGCATTTAGAGCAGTTCTGTGGGTCATAAGTAATTTCTTAGAAACGGCCGTATCGTCCCTTGGCCACTAAAGGGCAGCAGGACACCTTTGGTCCCCACTCTGCGTGGCCATAGTCCCCTAAGTTTCCTGATTTCACTAGCAAGGTGCTGGAAGCACCGTTCTCTGTGCATTGCTCTCCCTGCTGTGGAGGCTTCACCCCACACTGAATAGAGCAGATAACAACGCTGCAAAACAAGGCACAAAGCTCATCACTAGCACTGCAACCAGGAAAGCTCTCAGCTTTCGTCCTCCTCAATGGCCAGCCTGGTCTGCCTGGGACTTGTCAGGCACAGCAGTGGGAGGAAGAGAGAAAGCACTGGAAGAGTTGGGAGCAAAACCAGGCTGCAAGCCCTAGATGCATCTTACTTACCATGCTGTTGGCTGGTTTGCTGGCATGCGCCTCCATCTCCTGCCAGTACTTCTTTGATTCTTGTACGATATCTTCGTGGGTCATTCCTGGGAACAAAAGGAGACAGGACTGAGCTACCCTGCTTTGGCCAAGAGAGGGAGGAAGGGGTTGAAGGACTTCCTACGCTGGGGCTTAGGAGCCCCTGTGTGGCTGACAGCTCCCAACAGTCCCACTAGTAATGTCAGGATGTGGGTTGTGAGGGGACCGCAAATGTGTTTAAGCACAGGCTAAGGAAGCTTCTCTCTCTCCACACAAGCCAAATGAAAGGGGAAGAGTTTGGTCTCCTGGGCTCATTCAGACCTGGCGTTCTGCTCAGTCTGTCTACAAAGGACCTAGATGCTGCCTCCAAGATGATGATTACTGATTAGGGGTCAAGACCTTGACCAAGGCTGTCCCCCAGCACCATATCAACAGATCCTACCCAAGGCCCTGAAGGCAATGCTTTGTTACAGATGATCTACTGTATATTGGAGTTTTTGCCACTAGCTTGGAAGATCACAGATATCCCACTGAGACATCAAACATCTCCAAGGCCCCTGAATTCTCACCTAATCCCAGCTGGGATTAATTAGCCTGTTACACACTTCAAGTTGTGGGGGCTGCCCATCAATCAACAGGTGAAGAGGAAAGCTGAAATTCAATACAGACAAACACCAAGTGCAACCAAGGTAGGAAGGAAAGACCAACAGTGCAAAACCAACCAAGGAACAGCTGCTAGTGTGTAACCAGCAAGGAAAGATCTGCAAGGTTTTGGGAATTAGAAATACAACATCAGACAACAAGAAAAAGGGTTGGTAAGACCTTATCTAAGGAATTAGGCCCCGAAGGACTGAAGCAGTGAGGGAACAGCCCCTGCCAGCACCAACCAGCTAGCTGGGCACTACGATTCTCTGAGCACTGAACAGCAAGAGGAAAGTACGTAAGAGTAGGAACTGTCTGGTAAGTGTGAGGACTCCGCTACAAAAAGAGCCATGTTATTTAAGTGCTACAAGGACCCAGGATAGCTGCCAAAACAACCTGAAGCAAGCAAGTATCTTACAATGGCCAGCTGACTGCAACAAGTGGGTGGGTGCTGAGGATGGCCTTGATGTACCACCCTCAGCACCGAGGGATTGCAAAATTGCTTGCTTTGCTTTTGCCTACAGCTTTTATTATTGAAGTGAGGTGTTTCCCAAGCACACTACATGGACATGATCTTTGATCTGGGAGCCAGCATGTTCCTGAACTTAAGGGCCAGCAAACACAAGTTTTAATCTCAGCTTAGGCTGTGTGTAACTTAGGTAAATCACAGCATTCCTGACCTCAGTTTCCCCATCTGTGATTTCAGCTGCCTAGGTCCCTGTCAGGCAACAATATTGCTGTTTGTACAGGATGAAAAGCAGTCAGGGAACTTCATTATTCTTCAAGAACATTTGCTCAGATCTCCAAAATGGCAGCTGCTGCATAGCTAGGACTACTTCCAGATCAGAGCTGTTTGTCGATTTTATCTTTCTTAACTATTAATCCCAGAAGAAACTGTGTAGAGTTAGAAAAAATGCAATTCCCTCTTCTGTGTCCAAGTATTCCAGGGCTGGACACAACGCTGATCTGTACTTTGGGGACAAAAATTATAAAGCTGAGAAAATCACAGCAGAGAGTTAACATGCTGCACTGGACCTGGTAGAGAAAGGGCCGAAGCAGCTCCCATCTTCTCCATGATGCAGACCTGCACTGTGATCCTCAGGGTGCACAACCACGGGAGAAGCATATAAAGCTCTTGTCAGAAAACTGAATTTCAAATGAAGTTTTTAGCAAGTGACTGCCTCCTTCCAGTCCCAGAAATCTGCACTAACTCAACAATATGTTCTAGGAATGTGGTGGTTGGGAAAAAAAACCCTCCCAAATATGAAAGGTTGCTTTCTAATACACCAGCTCCCCAAATCATGAACTGTCCCAAAGAGATGATCCAGGAACCAAAAGGCCCATGTGTTGATTACTTACAACACTTCAGCATCTTTTGCAACACCATTAGTGAGGACGAAGACTCTGACTTCCACCAGTGGAAGAAGACAGCAAGATATGTGTGTGAAAAGCCACAGTGAACAAGAAAACAGTCCTGCCTGTCCACATTTTCAGATCTTGGGAACTAATACAACCCTTTATCCCCATGAACAAAGCTACAAACTCTGCAAAAGCTCCAATGGCTGTGAAATGCAACAGCCCACTGGCTTCAAATTCAAGCTCCTATGAATGATGCCTCTTCTTGCCAAGCAAATGGTGCCCAAATCAAACTCTCTGCTCCAAAGCTAAAGCATTCCCAGAGAATGGCGATAACTACCTTTCATCTCTGCTTGAATAATGAAGGCCACACTTCAGAGAGGTAATAAACTACCATCCCAGGAAGGCAAACTCACAAGGAAAGCATGCTCATATATACAGCCTGTCCTGGTTTCACTGGGATAGAATCACAGAATCTATTTTCTATTCAGGAAAGCTGCATTTCTGAGAACACTGCAGCACCCGAGTCAGTGGGAACAAAGTTGATAAGACACTTTGTTTTAGTTCATGGCCAGACATGGTACGTGGGTTTCCATAGGGATCAAGGTCTGGAGCAGTTTTGAGTAAGCCAGGTGCTAAAGCTTGGAGGAGCCAAAGTCAGGGCAGCCAACCCAGGCTGGCCAACAGAAGTATTCCATACCATAAACATCACGCTCACTATAAATTGGGAAGTTTGCTGGAGATGGGTCTCTTTCTTTCCTCATTGGTCACCATCCCTGGAGGGTCTCACCCGTCCTTCTGCTACCCAGGCCGGCTCTCCCCTTTGCTGTGACTATCACGCTTTTGCTGGAGCTGTGGTGCTCGCAGGGTTTCACATCTGGCATTCACTGCTGGGAGCACACAGTTCGCGACCACTACATGGGCTGAGCATAACCTTGTGTATTTTATACTAGTACTGGTATTAATGTTAGCTTTCTATTATTATTTTATTAAATCTGTTTCCATTTCAACCCAAGGGTCTCCTTTCCTTTTCCCAATTCCCCTTCTCAGGTGGGGAGGGGTCACTGGGTGATAGAACAGCTGGCTAAATGAAGGCACAGCCCTGCAGAAAAAAAACAAAAACAAAGGTCTTCCCATTGTTGGAAAAGATGGGAATAAGCACAAGGCTTATTGACCACCTCTGCAGCTAAACTCATGGCTTTGTTCATCTCCTCAGCTTCCCCTTTGAAAATCACTTTTTCAAGCAAAGAAGGCAAGAAGCAAAATTCAGTCTAACCATTTCTTCTTCAGGGTGAAGAGGAAGCAATAGGGAGGGAAGGAAGGAGGGAGCAAAGAAACTTTTTGTAAAAAAAACACCAACAAAAATAAACCAACCCTGGGGTGGGGAAAAGATCAAGGTGCTTGAATATTAGAATGCCCAGAGTATTATGGGCAGTATCATAAGCATGTAGGGCAGCAATGGTGGCCTACAGCTCACAGGCAACATGCTGTCTTAGGAACTCTGGTGGTGTAATTTTTTAGTTTCCTGTGGCCACAAGGAAGTGAGGCCAAACCGGAAGAATAAAAGTTGGCATTTGCCAGTGTGCTACTTGTTCATCACTGACCCTCACTAGTCAAGCCAGTGCCAAGGATTGCACTGAACAACAGTGACAGGCACTTGATCAATAAATTAAAGAAGCTGCTCCCAATTACATCAAAGAATGGTAAGAAACATCCATAACATGTTTCCTCTCTGAAGTACTCCCATTACCAGGCTGGGTCCTGCACTAAACAAGACCCTGTGGTGAAAAAAGATGTACGCAGCATTGCGGGTGGACCAGCATCTACTCGGTTAACAGGAGAGTAGCCACAGAAACCCTCCAACACGTCAGAGAGAGAGAGGACTGAAAGTGCCAGCTGTGACAGTGTCATTCTATGAATGATCAGAATATAATTTCTGCAATAGCCTCTTCAGAAGCATGTCATGTTGGGAAACACCAAGTATCTTGTGATTTCCCACTGTTGGTGAATTTCTTTAGAGAAACTGGAGATGCACAGCCTTCCTTTATATAACTGCTTTGTTACCTGTGCATGCTGCCATTCTCACTGCACCAGACAGGGGTCCAACTGCTATTCAGGGTCTTGCACAGGATTTAAGCACCAAAACACCTCTGAGGATTCAGCCCTACCTAATAATCATTTCAACTTATGCAGCTGGTCCCAAGAGAAAGGCTTCCTGGTCTGCAAATTACAGTAGTATATGTAAAGGGACAAGGGCCAAATCATCTCACAGAACAGCTTGGCCCTCTTTTCTGTGTCCCTGAGGGGACAGAGTAAGTGTATGCACAAGTGAGTGACAACTTCTCAGTACTCCCAAATCACCCTCTTCCATTCTCAACTGGCCCTGGGTACACATTGGAGGAAAGCTGTGTGGACGCATCACCAGCCCTGCTCCAAGTCACACTCACCTGAATATTGCTGCAGCAGCCAGACCTTGAGCTCGATGAAACTATGAGCAAAGTGGCAGCTGTCCTCGCGCAGGCAGCCATAACGCACCTCATGCCGGCACACATCAAACTGGAAGTGCTCCTGGAACTGGCGGATCTTGGAGTATTTCAAGGAGGTGGAACGCACAATGTGGACCAGACACCTGCAGCCAGGCCAGAGAAATATGAAGCACTGGAGGATCAAATCTGCACCCCCTCCTCCTTACAGGTGACTTTCAGACATTCGGCTGGGCAGGCGAAGGACACAGAAAATCAACTCTGGGAGAGGCAGACTCCCACCGAGAAAATCAAACACCTGCCCTCCCACTCTATCAACCCTAGGTAGGTATTTTCAATCTCCTCAGCCCACAGGCGATGCTCTGCTTAGGTTCACAGATCAGACATACTTCAAAACGTGCAGCAAAGATACCAACTGCTCTGGCTCAGCAACTTTCAGGTTGCCAGAAACCAGAAGGGGTTGTATCACTGTGTTCATAACATGTTTCTTATACTTGTTTTCCTAAACATTCAATATCAGCCAGTCAGAGGCGGGATCCTGAGCTAGAGGATCTTTGGCTTGACCTTGATGTAAAGGCCAAACTGAAAGGCAAATTAAGTCAATGGAAAAATTAGGCTGACTCCAAAGGGCTTTGCTGGTGTCTGAAATTCCTCAGCACCAGGAGCAAAACGCAGGGTGAAGCACACAGTGCTATTTATCATGCTTTGAACTGTCCTATGACTGGAACCCACAGGGAAGAAAGAAAGAAAAAGACCAGGGCCCTGGAGTTAAGCTGGCTGGACTTGTGAGAGATTGCTCCCATCAGCACAAAAAATGTTCACTCACTTGTTGTCATGGAAACTGTGTTTGGCAGAAAGGTTGGAGCAGACAGATGGTGTGTCCTTGGTCCCTTTGCTGATAATCCGGGGTTTGCTGTCAAAGCAAATCTGAGAAGAGAAGAATCAGCATGCTGGGAAAATCTTAGAGAGCAATGAACCAGAGCTACTTCACTTGGAAGGCGAAGAAGCAGCAGAGCCAGCCTATTCTAATGTTCAAAGTTAGAAGAAGCCTGGTGAAAACTTTGTGGCAGGGCTTTAAAATAAAGCAAGCGAATTTTTTTAAAAGCTTCTGGACAACATTTTTTGGCTTCTTCTCAACAGTATTTTCCATTGTGGTTGGAAAAATTTTGGTCAGAGCCACATATTCTTTCCCAGTTAGCCAACAGAGCAAAAACAAGTGGGAAACGATGGGGAGAAATAAATAACAGCCAGTTCACAGCAAAGAAAATGTCCCTTTACATGTACCACTGCCAGTGTGGGGAACTCTGCTGCAGAGCATCAAGACGGTACAAGCCAATCCTTAACTGACTGACTCAGTGGCTCAGCACAGACAAGTGGGAATTTGTTGCATTACGGGGTTCTGATTTCTAAAGTAGCTGGGGCTAAATTACAATTCAAAGCAACATCTCAAGACAGAGGAAGAGACAGGTGATCCCATGAAGCTGTGTGCACCTCATTCAACTGCAGGGTTAAGGAGAAAAACTCTCTGTTTTCTCCTACACAGCTGCATCCACTGCTCATTGCCCTTCTGGGAGCAGGGCATCGGCTGGGACGTATAGAATCAGAACCATTTAGGTTGGAAAAGACCTTAAGATTGACTGTTAACCTAACACTGCCGAGTCCACCGCTAAACCATGTCCCTAACCACCACATCTACATGTCTTTTAAATACCTCCCGGGATGGTGACTGAACTACTTCCCTGGGCAGCCTCTTCCGATGCCTGACAATCCTTTTGGTGAAGAAATTTTAAACCTCCCCTCGCACAACTTGAGGCCACTTCCTCTTGTCCTATCGATTGTTACTTGGGAGAAGAGACCACCACCCACCTCGCTACAACCTCCTTTCAGGTAGCTGTAGAGAGCAGTAAGGTCTCCCCTCAGCCTCCTTTTCTCCAGACTAAACAATCCCAGTTCCCTCAGCCTCTCCTCATAAGACCTGTGCTCTAGACCCTTCACCAGCTTTGTTGGTCTTCTTTGGACACACTCCAGCACTTCAATGTCTTTCTTGTAGTGAGGGGCCCAAAAATGAACACACTATTTGAGGGGTGGCCTCACCAGTGTTGAGCACAGGGGGACAACCACTTCCCTAATCTTGCTGGCCACACTATTTCTGACACAAGCCAGGAGGCTGTTGGCCTTCTTGGCCGTCTGGGCACACTGCCGGCTCATATTCAGCCGGCTGTCAAACAACAGCCCCAGGTCCTTCTCCACCACACAGCTTTTGCAGCGTCTCTTCCCCAAGCCTGTAGCATTGCATGGNAACACTCCCACCCAACTTGGTGTCATCTGCAAACTTACTAAGGGTGCACTCAAGATGTTAAACAGAACTGGCCCCAACACTGAGCCCTGGGGAACACCACTTGTGACTGGCCACCAACTGGATTTAACTCCATTCACCACCACTCTTTGGGCCCGGCCATTCAGTCAGCTTTTTACCCAGCAAAGAGTATGCTCGTCCAAGCCATCAGCAGCCAGTTTCTCCAGGAGAATCATAGAATCATAGAGTGGTAGGGGTTGGAAGGGACCTCTAGAGATCATCTAGTGTAACCCCCCTGCTAAAGCAGGTTTGCCTAGAGCAGGTTGCACAGGAATGTGTCCAGGCGGGTTTTGAATATCTCCAGAGAAGGAGACTCCACAACCTCCCTGGGCAGCCTGTTCCAGTGCTCTGTTACCCTCACAGTAAAGAAGTTCCTCCTCATGTCCTCCTCATCCACTAAGCTGGCCACCTTGTCATAGAAGGAGATCACGTTAGTCAAGCAGGACTTGCCTTTCATAAACCCATACTGGTTGGGTCTGATCGCCTGGTTGTCCTGCACATGCCGCGCGATGGCACTCAAGATGATCTTCTCCATAACCTTCCCCAGCACTGGGGTCAGACTCAGAGGCCTGTAGTTCCCGGATACTTCTTCCAACCCTCTTGTAGATGGGCATCACACTGCTAACCTCCACTCAACTGGGACCTCCCCAGTTAGCCAGGATTGCTGATGAATGATGGAAAGTGGCTTGGTGAGCACCTCCGCCAGCTCCCTCAGTACCCTTGAGTGGATCCCATCTGGCCCCATAAACCTGTGTGTGTCTAAGTGGTGTAGCAGGTCACTAACCATTTCCCCTTGGATTATGGGAGCTTCATTCTGCTCCTTGTCTCTGTCTTCCACCTCAAGGGGCTGGGTACCCTGAGAACAACTGGTCTTACTATTAAAGACTGAAGCAAAGAAGGCATTAACTACCTCAGGCTTTTCCTCAACCTTTGCCACTGTTTTCCCCCTGCATCCAATAAAGGATGGAGATTCTCCTTAGCCCTTCTTTTGCTGCTAATGTATTTACAGAAACATTTTTTATTGTCTTTTACGGCAGTAGTCAGATTAAGTTCTAGTTGAGCTATGGTCCTTCTAATTTTCTCCCTGCATAACCTCATGACATCCTTGTAGTCCTCCTGAGTTGCCTGCTCCTTCTTCCAAAGGTCATAAACTCTCCTTTTTCTCCTGAGTTCCAGCCAAGGCTCTCTGTTCAGCCAGGCCGGTCTTCCTCCCTGATGGCTCGTCTTTTGACACATGGGGATGGACTCCTCCTGTGCCTTTAAGATTTCCTTCGTGAAGAATATCCAGCCTTCCTGGACTCCCTTGCCCTTTAGGACTGCCTCCCAAGGGATTCTGTCAATCAGGCCCCTAAATAGGCCAAAGTCTGCCCTCCGGAAGTCCAAGATGGCAGTTCTGCTGACCTCCCTCCTTACTTCTCCAAGAATCAACAACGTTATTATTTCGTGATTGCTGTGCCTAAGATGGCCTCCGACTGTCACATCACCCACAAGTTCTTCTCTGTTCACAAACAAGAGGTCCAGTGAGCACCTTCCCTAGTTGGCTCACTCACCAGCTGTGTCAGGAAGTTATCTTCCACACACCCCACAAACCTCCTAGACTGCTTCCTCTCTGCTGTATTGTATGTCCAGCAGACATCCCACAAGTTTAAGTCCCCCATGAGAACAAGGGCTAACGATTGTGAGACTTCTCCCAGCTGCTTATAGACTATTTCATCTACCTCTTTACCCTGGTTGGGTGGTCTGTAACAGACTCCCACCATGACATCCGTATCTGCCTTGATGGCCTTCCCCCTGATTCTGACCTGTAAACACTCAATCCTAACGTCACCACCATCAAGCTCTAGACAATCAAAGCACTCCATAACACACAGGGCTACCCCACTGCCTCTCCATCCTTGCCTATCCCTTCTGAAGAGTTTATAGCCATCCATTGCAGCACTCCAGTGGTGGGAGTCATCCCACCATGTTTCCGTGATAGCAACTATTAACATATCAATGGTCCAAATCCATAATGAGGAGATGATGAAGGGTGTCTGTTCCCTCCCACCAGCTCTGTACCTCACAGAGGAAGGTGAAGATTCCCTGATGTTCTTTGAGGAGCTTGGCAATGGTGAGGCTGCTCTGCTTGATCCCACCTAGCGGGTCAAAGAGGAGGTCACGGTTGAGGGTCCCCTTCCTCTCCTCCGTCCACACGTCGATCNCTCCTGAGTTCCAGCCAAGGCTCTCTGTTCAGCCAGGCCGGTCTTCCTCCCTGATGGCTCGTCTTTTGACACATGGGGATGGACTCCTCCTGTGCCTTTAAGATTTCCTTCGTGAAGAATATCCAGCCTTCCTGGACTCCCTTGCCCTTTAGGACTGCCTCCCAAGGGATTCTGTCAATCAGGCCCCTAAATAGGCCAAAGTCTGCCCTCCGGAAGTCCAAGATGGCAGTTCTGCTGACCTCCCTCCTTACTTCTCCAAGAATCAACAACGTTATTATTTCGTGATTGCTGTGCCTAAGATGGCCTCCGACTGTCACATCACCCACAAGTTCTTCTCTGTTCACAAACAAGAGGTCCAGTGAGCACCTTCCCTAGTTGGCTCACTCACCAGCTGTGTCAGGAAGTTATCTTCCACACACCCCACAAACCTCCTAGACTGCTTCCTCTCTGCTGTATTGTATGTCCAGCAGACATCCCACAAGTTTAAGTCCCCCATGAGAACAAGGGCTAACGATTGTGAGACTTCTCCCAGCTGCTTATAGACTATTTCATCTACCTCTTTACCCTGGTTGGGTGGTCTGTAACAGACTCCCACCATGACATCCGTATCTGCCTTGATGGCCTTCCCCCTGATTCTGACCTGTAAACACTCAATCCTAACGTCACCACCATCAAGCTCTAGACAATCAAAGCACTCCATAACACACAGGGCTACCCCACTGCCTCTCCATCCTTGCCTATCCCTTCTGAAGAGTTTATAGCCATCCATTGCAGCACTCCAGTGGTGGGAGTCATCCCACCATGTTTCCGTGATAGCAACTATTAACATATCAATGGTCCAAATCCATAATGAGGAGATGATGAAGGGTGTCTGTTCCCTCCCACCAGCTCTGTACCTCACAGAGGAAGGTGAAGATTCCCTGATGTTCTTTGAGGAGCTTGGCAATGGTGAGGCTGCTCTGCTTGATCCCACCTAGCGGGTCAAAGAGGAGGTCACGGTTGAGGGTCCCCTTCCTCTCCTCCGTCCACACGTCGATCTCTTCCTGGTGGTACGCGAAGGTGCAGTTATCCCCGTACTTACAGTCCTGCTTGTTAAGCATATCTACAAAGCAACAAACACCACACACCACCACACAGGGAGGGCGGCCCAGTCAGAAACTAAACTCTCTCTCGTCTCCTCCCACTGCCCACACCTCACAAGGAGCTGAAAGCAAGAAAACAGAATTAAAGAAAAAAGAAAAGACATCTCCCCCCAAGTTTTTCTGTACCAAGACATTCAGGAAAGTTAATGCAAACTACTGAATGGTGACAATCTCAAGTAATACTGTTTGTTGTGGAAATCACCTCAAAATGGAGGCCTGCTTTAATTCAGTGCCTGGCCAGGGACAGACCACCATTTAACTAACCCCTTTTAAAACCAATCCAGATTAAGCTCTCCTAGCAGCCCAGCACTAAGGAGCGCTGTTATCTTGGCTCCTGCAATCTCCCCACCTCATTAGGTACTTTGTAATGACATTGCCTAAGGGACCAGTCAGGTCACATTGCCTGCATGTATGGAGGGTTGGGCTGGAGCAACAGAGCAGGCCTGGGGCTGCTGCGTGGAGCAAGACTAATGCAGCCACATGTACAGGAGGCAGGTTCTCAGCAAAGCCCATGTCAACAGGGCAGCTCTGAGTGCTTGGCTGTGGACAGCACCTCACTACGCCTTTGCAACTCTTCTGCTTCATCACTTCAAAAGCTGTGTGCTGTCCACAGCATGGGAGCTCATTGCCTTTCATTGTACTGAACCTCCCAGTCCTCAGGCTACTGATGGGACAGGAAGATCCCAAAGACAGCAGGTGATACTAACTGGAAGTCCCCTCCCAACCTTCCCTGGCATGCACTGTATAGTCCCTTCCCAGCCACTGACAGCCCTACCCCCTCCAGATCACCTTTGCAGAGGTAATAGGATCCTACAAAGTTGGTTTTGGTTGGGCGAGGACGGATCCTCTTCCAGGTCTTGTCTTCTGAGTTCTTCAGCCTGCCAAGCAGGATATCCCGCTTGCACTTGTGCTCCAAGCCTTCCCGATAGGTGTAATCGCCAGCCTTGGGCCCTGCAGGAGCGAATAACCCCATCAAACCAGGGAAAGGCAAACCCTATCCCAGGCCAGCACTCTGGGTGGCAGCGCAAACACATCACCTGTTTTGGGGTAGCAGACATGACAGGCTTGTTTGAAGACATGAGTAGATGCCAGGGGGTTCTTCACCAGCAGGGCTGTGTTGGGCATTACAGGTTCCGGCTGGGACAGCAGGTGGTCAGTGACCTTGGGCACAGCTGGGTGACTCACTCCACCAAGGCTGACCTAAGCAAAAAACACATGTACCTCTCTTCTCAGCTCTGCAACCACATGGGTAAGAAATCTCTCTAATCCCTTGCCCAATGCCAGTCTCTCAAAAACCTTCCTCATTTTCTCTCTGATCAAAATGTTCATTTTGATAATTTCAAAATTCATTTCAAAACTACATTTCCAAAAGAGCTGCATGCAACCTTTTCAAAGATAACAAATAGCATGGTACGTTAACTTCAAAGACAAGCCTCTTTCTCTCTTGGTAAGGGACCTCAGTTTTCTATCACGAGCCACAGAACAAAATGCCCCCCTCACTCCTTCCCATTCCTTCCACCATGACCAACTCTGCATTTGAAGACTCTCAAATCAACCCTATCGCAACCTGGGAAAAAAAATCACTTAACAGTGAGTCTTTAGGGAGCAGATTAAACTAAGGACAGAGACTTGGCTCTGCATTGAAGCAACAGGGATAGCAGGACACCAGGAACTTAAGAATAATTCTTGTTCCAAGCTTGCTAACCATAGCTAATCCTCCTCTTTTCCTCCAAGACTGGAGACATGGGACAGGGGCAGGACAGTGTATCTGGAAAAGCCTCCTGACAGGGCAGGGAGGAACAAAGAACCTCACTAGTTTTAAGACAAAGCTGACTTACTCTGCCCCATCCTTCAATGTTATCTGGCTGCCAGATATAATGGGACACTGGCCTCTGTGATCCCCTCTTGAGCCTACAACTTAGGTCACACCATGTTTACCTTGGCAGTATGCAGAGTTTCAGACAAAAATTAAGATGGAACAAATGTCTCACTCTGGGAAAGTCTTTACCTGCCTTGCCACAACTTGGGAGGCAGCACTGGGGCACGTTAAGAAGAGGGGCCCAAATTGCCTACATCACCCAAGTCACTACTACCTTGGCTCCAGAGCACCTTGGGACATCAGCACGGGGGAGCGGCTCACTCACCACGGGGGATGGTTTTTGGCTGCCAGGTGGGTGTCGTAGTTCCTGAGAGCTAGTTTCTTCTGGACAAAAGAAGGGGAAAAAATCCCCGCAATACAAAAACAATTATTTCACTTTCAGGCAGTTTTGCTCACAAAAAGACGAACAAACGCTTGTTAAATCAATTTGCTTTATTTATTTCATTTTAGTATTTTTCCCCCAAACTACTTGTCTAAGTCTTGGAAAAACTCCAGGAAAGGCCTTCTTGCTCCCCAAACCCTACTGAACCCAACTCTATTTTGCTGAGCACTGGCATTCCCAAGGCGGCAACTCCAAAGCAGTCCAGTGCTGAGGTCAATCTGAGTGTTGAAGTGCTGACTGGACAATCTCTGCTCTTCTCAAAATGCTTCTGCTGCAACACCGGGGACAAGTTCGCCAAGAAGAAGCCTTCAACAAGTCACTCACTGCCCTGAATCCAGAGGTAGGAGAGACCCACCTTGGCATCTACCATTTTGCCCACCGCAACAAGGTCCTATATCACCTAAAACAGTCTCCAGGATTTTGTTCATTTGGTCCAAAATGTCAGAGTCACTGGGGAAGGTGGAGGAACCATGTTATAGCCTAGCAAATTTGGCCAAGGGAGGTGTCCTGGACACCAGACCAGGTTTAAATCTCATCGCTCATCATTATACACCTTTTGTGTTCCTTTTTCTTCTGAGATTTCACACCATGCACATACTGGTTATCTGGGATTACACACACCTACAGCCTTTCTCATTACTCCTGAGCTAGTCATATTCAGCTGCTCTGTCTAAGACATTCCACATTTGTACTCCCGTTCTGCAGCACCGGCAGACAGAGCTATATGACAGATGTTCTCAGCACTGAAGTAAATAATTTTGGCATGCATTCACAGACAAAGCAGCACAAAACCCCATCAGTCGCACACCTACCAATGGCAAAGGAATCCAAGGCATCCAGCGACCCTCTGCTTGTCCCAAAAGAGTCCAGGGCATCAAGTCGTGAGTCTGTGTAGGGCAGCAGATCCAGGGAGTCCAGTGAATCTAAGGTGGAGCCACCACTTCCTCCTGGTGGGGCCTCGAAGGCATCCAGGACAGAGGAGGAGGACAGCTGCTTGGTAGGATCCATCACCAGGCCAAAGGAGGCAGGTGGCAGTGGTGTGGAGACAGGGATGCTGGCTGTCACGACTGGGGGCAGCAGCGGAGTTCCTCCCGGAAACACAGGGATCAGCTGGGGCATCTCTGTTGGCAGGTTGGTAGGAATGGTGCCCTGGACAAGAGACTTTGGGGAATTGGGAAGGGGGAGGATAAACAGCACATTAGGAACATGGAGGAAAGAATGAGTGAACACAGAGAGCAACAGGCTCCCACTCAAGTGTGCGCTGTATTATCTGAAGCGAAAGGATACCCAGCAGCTCCATCCGCCTGCAGACTTCCCACAGACACTCCAATCTATCTACACCACACACAGTCTGGACTGAGGTCCCTGAGGAGGTGTTGGGCTACCTGAGCTCATCAGTTTGCAAGGCAGAGCCCTGCACTGAGCACTTAAACCAGCTCAGGTTGAGAAACAGTGCAGTTGAGTACACAGAGAGCAGAGGTCAGGGTAACGACCATTACTCGTGGCACCTCTCATCAGAGGTTTTTGTCTCAAGAGGCATCCTGCATGAATACAATTACATCGCTTCCAGACCCAAGTTGGCTCACATAACATCAGTGACACTGGTTAACTAAAACCCAACATAAATATGAATACAGATTGTCTCTACAGCTCCCAG
Organism: Steatornis caripensis; assembly: GCA_013398225.1. Taxonomy (NCBI): domain Eukaryota; kingdom Metazoa; phylum Chordata; class Aves; order Caprimulgiformes; family Steatornithidae; genus Steatornis; species Steatornis caripensis. The sequence goes on from VZSC01009409.1 coordinate 34,938, forward strand.
ACCTGTTCAAAGATCTTAGGCTAAACGCAGCCTGTACAAAATACAAAGACATTAGAGCATGCCCACTGTATAAAATACATCCATCATTCCTACTTCAGCACACTCATTTCTACCCTCAGGCCTGCTTCAACTCCATGGACACCATAGGCCAGGAGGAAGGTGATGGCGATGGAAGGCTATCTTGGATACCTTTTGAGGGGCAGCTCCATGAAGTTGCGCACAGCAAAGCAGGCTTGGAGGTGGGCTCTTTAGATACTCACAAGCTGGTTGCAGAAATAAAGGAAGGAATGAATGAGTTTTGCCAGAGGAAGAGCTAGGAGGAAAGAGTGACAGAAAGAGAGAGGCAGCACGCATACCCACATGCTCCAAGGACCTATTTGGAACAAGAAGCAGGGGACCCATGCAGCGCCTACTCTTACTAGAGAGTATGGTGACCCTTCAGCAAGGGAGTCCAGGAGGGAGTCCAGTTCTTCCCCAATGATGTCCCCATCTGCGAAGTCCTCCACGCTCTCAGGCACTGGCAGGGACACGCAGTCTGGAGACGGGAGCAAGCTGGCAGCAGGAAGTGAGGTAGGCAAGCCCTTTGCATCTGAATCGGAGGGCAAAGGGGCCAGCCCCTCACTCACAGGGATGGAGGTGGCCACAGGAACTGAGAGGCACTGGAGGTCCATAGAGCAGTCTGTGATGAGGGAGAAACAGAGCGAGTCACCCAGGAGAGCCTCTTGCAAGGGGCAAGCAGAGCACAGTCTGGCAAAAACAGTATTGTACAATTCCATCAAATAGCAAAATATGCCAGTTTTCCAAGAGGAGGGCTCTGGTCTGAAGAGTTCTTGCCCTTTCATTTTTATTCCCCATCTCTGATGGCTCACCAATAGCTGAAATACACTCTAAAGGGCCAGTGCCCAGACTGACTGTCAGGATTTGGCAAGCACAAACAGTAACCAGGAACAACACAAAACCTGTGGCTGAGCAGTTACTGAATTCACTGTGGCCAGGACCAGAGGTCAGGGGCACATAATCCAATTTCTCTATAACCCACCACCTGGTGTTTTCTTTATATGTTTAAATGTTCCTCCCTAATGCATTTGGCAGAGATCACTGCCTTCTCTACTCCTTGCAGCTTTGATATCCCAGCCGAAAGCTCGCTTACTCACATACCCTCTCTAAAAACTCGGGCATCCTAAATAGCAGAAGACAAAAAACACAAGGTCCTGCTGGGGAGAGAGTCAGAGATCGGGTGCTCAGCCCACGTTGTGCTAACACTGTGTCCCCATTAGACTTACTCAGCTGTCTTTAACCAAGTAAATTTCCTGCTCTTGAGTGCTTCCTGATGTCCGCAGGTGGTAGGTTGCTGCCCACACTCCCCCTCAACACCTCAGCAGCAAACATCCCCTTGGGAACTTGTGTGAGCCGGGGTCAGGGCAGGAGAGAGGCAGTCATTTTCCCTAAGGCTTCCTTGCCTCTCCAGTACATTACTGAAATGGTAAGATGTTCCCACCATGCAATATAACCCTCTGTTACGTAAAGTTAAGGTTACAAGCACATATTCTTCACAGAATAGCATTTTATTCTCCAAAAAATTTAAGGTTAAAAAAAAAATACGTTCAAATGTTAGAAATTTGGAAAATGTAGCATTACATTCACAGTTCTCAAACCAAGCACCCAAACTACCTTAATTCTGCCCCTGTGCAGATGTCCTGGAATAAAAGAAAAGAAATAAGACAAAGATGCTACCTTCTCCATCCACACAGCAGTGGCTGCAATGTAGCTACGATGGTCTAAGGCTGTAAGCAAGGCAAAGTTTGGAAGGAGAGACAATAGCTTTTATTAGAAAGACTGATAAGAACGGGAAAGAAGCTAGACAAGCTTCCGCAACACACATCTTGATCCAGCAAGAAATCCTGCATCCTGTCTGTATGAGCTCTGCTCAGTCAGCCCCCATGAGAACTCAGCCATCCCTTTCTAACTGGGACTAGGCGAGTGAGCCATGTTGCTATTCTCTACACTGCATGTTCGCTGATCCAGGACTCTGTTGGTGCCGTTCTTAGACAGATCAGCAAATCAGCAATTCTTGCAAACCTCAAAGTCCTGAACAAAACAACAGCAGAGACAACACACACACGCAGGCCTGCCCCTTATCTCTAACCCCACCAGGAGCACAGCACCACCCCCTGCAACCTTTCCTCCAGCATCTGTTGTGAGTAGTCTATGTGGATGGACCACAGCACAGGTCACTGTGCAATGCACTGGACGCTGAACCGTGACAAAAGGCAGGGAAAGCAAGGGGAAGTGGCAAGGGACAGACACAGGTCCCTCTCTACAACCTCATGCACGCGATCGAAGGAAAGCACAAGTTGTACCTTATGGGATCCAACAGAGGTTTTCAGCGGTGCAGCTGGACACATTCCCCACATGCAGCGGCTCAAAGGAGAGCTGTAAACATCCTTAGTTTTGCAGCTGCCCCTCAGATCAGGCTCGGCTCCAATGCCATGCCCACTTTGCGATGACTTCTCTTCTGGTGTGGGTCCCCCAGCTGCACTCGGGAGCCAGCCATCCAGCTTCCCTCGGTGCTGGCCTCATCAATGGCAGCTTGGCCAGATTTCCCTTAGTACAAAGGGACAGCTTGTGCCTTTCCGTTTTTCAGATGTTTAAATCTGGAGTACTGTCAAGATCCCTCCAGGGGCCAACAAGAAGTTCAGGACATGCTAGACAGGACGGGGACATGTGAAGGGGGGAGCAAAAGGGTTCGCAATGACAGGGCCCCAAAATATCCAGAAGTTCAGATCTTCTCTGAGGAGTGAAGGAGGCCCTCTGGTTCCCACTCAGGCTGGTAAACAGAGGAAAGAGGCCCTCACACACCCTAAGAGGCCCAAAACCCTGAAAAGCTGAATGCATGACCAAAATGTGGAAAACAATAGGGGACCCCTCACAGCTCAGTGCATGTGAAGGGTGAGGACAGCAGGGGCCAACAGGTTCCACTACTTGCAAGAGGCAGAGGAGATATGTCTGCTCCCTTCTCCCTGACCACCCAAACCCGTCATTCCTTCAGCCACTTCCTCCCATTCCCTCTGTCCAATCTTCTTTCCTATCCCTCCTTTCCCATTCCTGCTCTGCTCAAGAAACCTCATCTGCTGACCTCACTCACCAGCCACCATACACACACCTCATGTACTCTCCTTCCAGAAAGCTCATGCTCCTCCTGCATTCACCTAACGTTTCCTCCATCTTAAACAATATAACAGCCGCCTTTGACGAGCAAATCACAGGCATACACTTGCCTCTCTCTGATTTCTGCCACTGCCATGACACCAAGCCCCACATACTATTATTATAAGCTCAATGAAGAGTCTTGTCCATCCACTTCCCCACAGAATCACAGAATGGTAAGGGTTGGAAGGGACCTCTGGAGATCATCTAGTCCAACCCCCCTGCTAAAGCAGGTGCCCCCAGAGCGGGTTGCACAGGAACGTGTCCAGGCGGGTTTTGAATGTCTCCAGAGAAGGAGACTC
>VZSC01009409.1:38705-61600 GCA_013398225.1 Steatornis caripensis
GGTTCCTCTCCGCCCAACTCTCCAGCCTGTCCAGGTCTCACTGAATGGCAGCACAGCCTTCTGGTGAGCCAGCCGCTGCCCCCACCTTTGTATCATCAGCAAACTTGCTGAGGGTACACTCTGCGCCTTCAAACAGAGTCTCATACCATGCCACCCACCTGGTAGCTTCTCTGGCCATAAACCTGCCTGTTAAAGGGGGGCAAGTACAGTGCTTTTAAAAGCCCTGTTTCTAGCTCTGCTTCCCAAAACAACAGTGATTCCCTAGTGCATTAGCTGGCCAAAGGCCATACTGAGCCAGATCTGAGCCATGATCTGTGCAGGGCAGGGCTGAGTTAATCAGATGAGTTCAAGCAAAGCATGGGGAAAGGGGCTTCAGGAGTTTGCATCTTAAAAATAAAACAAAACAACAACCAAATAAAACCCTTGTTAAAAAAGCTTTGAATCTGAAACCCTCAAGGTACCCAGCACCCACAGCCCTCCTGGTGGCACACCACTCTCAGGGCAATGGGATAACATGTAATTTTAGTGCTTTTGAAAACATTTCCTAGCAGTAAAGGTTCTCTCTGCCTGAACTGCAGCAAAGGTGGCATGCTGCTCTTACACCAAATCCTGATTAGATAAAGAGCTTACTGGATGCAGTCACTCTTTACTATGCAGTAGGAGTCCGGTTCATTTTGGCACAGCAAGATAACATGAAAAACTCTCCTTAATTCACAGAACTGGGTCTCATGATTGCATGTAGCATTCAGTTGCTGAACTGGCATTCAACGGAGAACTAACATGTTTTCCAAAAGAGACACCAAAGCACCCTAATAACAAAATTAGTTTCTTTCTATAAAAAGAGCAGTTGTTACTTGCAGTGGCAAGTCTTCACACTTACCTTCACACACAGAGCTACCGTTCAAAGGAACAAAGACTGATGTGCTCAGAGGCATAGAGTTCAATGCTCCAACCCACAACAAAGGGCAAAGCACATAGCAAGCCTTTCTACAGGGGCAGAGTTAAGGTCACTTCTTTGCCAGCATGAGAAAACACACCCTGTAGGCCTCCTTCTGCTCCTCCTGGGTGCCTAACCCTGAACACAGCTCTCCCTGGGTCCCTCCCAACTGCCTTTGGTTTCATTTCCTCCATCTCAACGTCTTGGGAGGACCATACGTGCTCAGAGCACAAACAGCTGCCTACAACCTTAACTTCACTTTATCTGGACTGTTTTGGCTGGGAGCAGACTTTCAGAAGCTTTGCCAAGCCCAGCTTTAAGAAAGCACAACTGGAGCGACCTCTGTAGCTCAGTAGACTGTTTTAATTCCCAGACGTGTCCCTCACCGGGCCTGGACAAAAAGCATTTCTGCAGGAAAACCACTCTTGCTTCCCACTACCTTTTCCTCCTCCTAGTTACCAAAGCCAGGAGCATGCAGAAGAGACAAAATGAAGACAATGAACCTCTCAGGCCTGCCAGCCTGCTCAGATACCTCACCGAAGCCACAAAAATCAGATAAGAGAAATGTCTTTACCTGTTTCGATGTCATCTATTGAACCCAATCCATTGGAAGTGGTCTGCAAAGAGGGTGTAGGAAAGGGTAGAGAAAAATATCACCAGAAATTCATCTTTAAAAAGACAGTCACACTTCACAGATGAGACCCTTTACTACTCCTAAAGGCATCTGGCCCTTTCTCTGCCTTTATGGCCTCTTTCAGTGCAAGTGCAGTAAAACCAAGAAACTTTAAGAGGCCATTAATCCAAAGAGCCCATTCATTTTTACCTCCAGCAGTTGACAAACCCTACTCCTGCAAAAGAATACCAGCCCTGCATAATATGCAACCATGTGAGCAAATCTGTACATAGAATAGGGTTTTTCATGTGTGGATGAGAACGCTGTGTCCCAAGTCCCAGGACACATCAGTCAGCCCCACGCAGAGTGAGATCTGATTAGCCTGATCTTGCACAACATTCCTTTTCTCAGTTCACATATTTTGCAATCTAACAACCACAAACTTTTACAGCAAACTCAAAACAGGAAAAGGCTTCCGCCAAGACAACTGCTGACTTGGAGCTTCAGGCAAGGAATAAAATGAGCCCATATTTTACAGAAACATAATCAGAGGTAAGTACGTCTGCCTTCAGCTTAAACTTAAAAAGGCACAAGTAAAACATTACTTTTGAGATACTGTCTCTACTGAAATAGTTTTTGCAACTTCTAGCTTTTGCACTATTTTCATTTCTTGCAAAAGCAAAGATTTTCCAATTAAAAACCAAGCACAACTCTTCAAGAAAGCTGATTGGCTGTCCTAGAAAGATGTGAAGGCAAGTCACCAAACAGTGGGAGGTAAACTAATTTCTTAGTATCCCATCTTGTTGTACAAAATGTCGATTTTAACAGTTTTGCAGTCTTGTCTGTTTTAAGGAGTAGCGTGATGTACCAAATAGCCTGTAAAACCAGCAAGTGTTTGGAGGGTTTTTTGGCCAGTGGTGGGACAAGGAAATCAGCAATTTCTTAAATTTTAGTTTAGCATTTGTACAGTGCCCTGCTCAAATTGGATCTCCCAGGTGACAGGACAATACAAAGAATATATAAACTGTGTATATACCTTGCTCAGTACATCCCATGATTTGATTTTGTATGTTTCTTCAGCAGTTGCATCTTCTGATTTTTACTTAGCGTTGCCCTAACTATGTACAAACTTGAAAACTTAACCTTATTTAAAATGCAAGAGAAAGCAAACATTCGCAGTGACTAAGAAAAATAACCATCTTCAGTGATCTAATTACTGACAGCAAAAATGTTGTCACTAGAAATATTTTCAAATAAATTAATTTCTTTGGCAATATTCCTTAAAAGCGGAAAACACTAATTAACACATTTAAATCCTAAAATACAGCTATAAATTTGCACGTAGACAAAACTGCGAAGCATTCTAGTTGCACAGGCCATCAACAGAGAGAATCACAAGATGCAAACTCTACCTGGTTTGACAAATTAATTGACGTGCCATTACTGAGTAGTGAGAATGTTTCCAATTCCTGCTGCAAGGAAGAGAGAGGTCTTAGAACAGAGACAGCTCATGACTGCATGTAAACTAGGTAAAGCTGACTTACAGTACGGTTTCCTTCCAGGCACTGCCCATAAAATAAAAGTCACCCCAAAAGGCATAACACTGTGACATAAGGGTACGGTTTTCTGAACACCGAAAGGGACATATATGTGTTCTGGACACCTCAGTGCAAAACACCCAACATCCAACACACAATCAGGAAGCAAAAAACTTCCCTGAGGAACAGAAGTTTTTGTCTTTTAAGAAATACTGCTTCGGGAAGGCATTACAGCACTGGAATGAAAGCTGGAAGTCAACACAAGAGATAGCAAGGTGTTATCAAAATAGGCATCACTAAATTTCAAATACTAAAAAGCACATTTTGGAGTTTTGATTTTTATTTTTCTAACATACAGGTGGTTTAAGCTCATCACAGCTGAGTAACATGACAGCAGCAAAAAGGTGGCAAGGCCAACACAGTGAGCAGCTACAAAAAGTACTTCTGCAAAGAACTTCCCTTTCTTTGAGACCGAAACATTTCAGAGGGTTGAGAGCTGCTACAATGCCAAGGGTTTTTTGAGGAGTAGGCCAATCACACATGTGAGGTTGGTCAGGGAGAGGATGCTACAGCCAAATTTAGTCCAAAAGCTCTCTGCAAATTGTATGTCCACCAGTCACCTCTCTGCATACTGCAAAGGTGTCCCTCTGGAGGTGGCACATACTGGCTGTTTAACACAAACTGCACATGGGCCTGAGGATGCGAATGTCAGCCTCATTACCAGCTAATGTTCCCTATTCCTGAAAATGCATCCTGGGATTTTACGTGACCAAGGCAGCTTTATCCAAGAGTGCTAGCAGTTGCCTAACGCCCTCTAGCTCCAGCCCAGGGTATACATTTAAGTACCAACAGTACTCCAGTTACCACAGCACTTTCTCGTAGAGCCAGTTACAGATTCAGACACTGACGTCAATTTATCGGACCCACGACTTGTTTTTTGCTGCCTTCTTTCCTAGCATCTGACCAGATGTGTATTGTTTTTTCCCAAATCACAAGCCTTTCCCCCACCATGAAGAAGGTGTATGCCTAGATACAGCACAACCCATTGCACTACAAAACCAGACATGCCTCTGGTGCAGCAGAGGATTCCACACTTCTCATCCCATAACAAGGAAAGGACTGTGATGGAAAACATCCTTTGGGATCAGGCCATATGTTCTTTTCCCAAAAACACAGACTCCCAGTGCACTGGAAGCCTTTCCTGCAGCACCAGCCCAGCTCTGCCCAGCTTAGCTGGGGACACAGGAAACATCCTGGCATAGACACAGAGCAGCAACAGGGTTAGAAATGGATCAAGACAAACTGAGTCAGCAGGTCAGGACGTGGACGGTAGCCAGCGCCCTGCTAGAGGGATCACAGAGTAGTGTACACGTGTTTATAGCTGCAGAGCAGCACCTACCACTTCTGCAAAAGTAAATCTGAAAGACCCAAAGAATGGTCTCTAAGAAAAAAAAAGTCATACCTGAGGTCTTTTGTATGCTTTTCGAACCCTCAGTCCCAGCTTCTGGGCAAGCTCCTGTCCCAGTTGTGTGACGCTTTCATCCTGGGGACAAAAACCATTGGCAGAACACTTTCAGCTTTGCCTTTGCGGCACACACAATGAAATAAACAGGAATGCAGTTATCCACACAGCGCTGTGCCAAGAAGCCTCACTTGTAGACAGCAGCAGGTGGACATTTGCCAGAGCAGCCCTAGGAGAGTCCATGCAGACCTAAGTGCTCTTGTCATTCAGTCCTGCTGAGATATTGAGGTTGCACCAGGACCTCCCCACACACCTTCAATGCTGCAGAAAATCAGAATCAAGTGTCTGCTTCCAAGAAAGCAACCACTCTCCAAAAGCAGGGTTCACAAGTCCCACTGGCAAGATGGCTGAAGGAGCTGCCAAAGCTGACTGCTAGCAGCCCCCATGCTGGGGGCTGCTACGGCTTCCACAAGGTCCCCATGTCTGGGAAGAAGGAGCCTGCGTGCCTTCCTGCATGCACAGCCTGTATACTTTCCTGCTCTGCCAGCCACAGAGCTGATAATCAGCTTTGATACGCAGACAGTATTCACTAGCCTGTTTTGCTTGCTTGTTTGTTTTTAAAGCTGAAACCAAGTCTCAGTTTCCAACTCACTAGCTACAAGGCATCTTCACTGTCTCCAGCTCTGCTTAAGCAGTCTCAGCTTAGTCAAGCAGATCCTTCTGCTTTCCCATTAACAATCCTCCCTGCTCACTGCCCAGGCCCACTCACACACCATCGCGGGCTTTAGAGTTCTGGGCCATGCTCCATTCCCCTGCTCCATCCTCTTCAGTTCTGCCTGGACTAACAACCTGCCACAACCTTCTTCACTTATTTATCACCAGCAACTCTTTCCTTCTGCTTTTCTCTCTCTCCCTGTTTGCAAAAATATTGGAGTACTTTAACAGTTTCTTCAAGGAAGAAAAAAGCATCTGCCCAATCTATTGTGATATCTCTCTTTAATATCCCAACATCTCCTCTCTTGTCTCCAACCCTGAAGCTTGCTCTCTTCTCTCCACTTGCCATGCTGGTCTTGCCAACCTCCCTCTCCCTGCAGGTTCATCCTTTCCCTTTCAACCCCTCATTAGCCTCTGGTTCTTCCAACCCACAGTATGAGTAACTTTTCCTTTCAATTTGGAGGCCCACTTTTTGACTGTACTTGCCCCCCCCCCCCCTCAACATGGGTCTTGTCACCATCTTCTCTGAACTCAGTGAAGACAAAATCTATCTTGTCCACTTCCTCTTCTCTCTCCATCTTACACCCTTCAGGATATACCTTCTCCTGAAACTGTCCCCACACCCTCCAGAGACCTCTTCTTTGTCAAATCTCATGGTCACTGCTCCTTCCTCACTCTCCTCCAGCTCTCAGATCTAACACCAGTCATGTTGTCATTTCTCTGTTTGCCTCTGGTGATTCTGCTTTTCCAAACACTCTCTCAGATGTCTTCTGAAGTCTGCCATTTTCTTGCTCCCTGTGGAAAATCCACCAGAAAAAGCTCTGACATTATTTCTTTTCATTGATCGCATACTCATACCTACCAGGTTTACCCTATCCAACTCCACATGCTAACGCAACTCCGAGATGTCTTCTCAGATTCCTGGACAAGATCAAGAATGTATTTATCTCTAGACTGCCTCCAGTTCCTTTCCTGACAACACGTAGTTAATTATTGACCTTTTTGTCAGCAGGCCTGAGGTTTGGAGGTGGGGCGTTATTCGATCTCTGTCACCCCCAAGATCTTCCTTTAGCTTTCCCTTTCCTCAGCCAAATGCCACCCTCAGGCGCTTACTACCTCCCACCTAAACGAGGGGATGCTCAAGAAGGGCATGCAATATGCTCTCCTCCAACACCCTAAAACCAAACATGCTGTATCATAAAAAGCATACCAGAAGAGAAGTATCAACATCACCATGCTGGGAACCTCTGCAAACTATCAGCACTGAGTATCCGCACTCAGAAACAAGTTAACTCTGCTAGACAGTGAGTCAACTGGGTGGCAGATCCTTCATCACCGGAAGTTTTAATACATGCTCTGCTTTGACCACAACATAGTTCTCAGCTCTTACAGCAATGCAAGCTGGAAGTACCTGTGTGCTTCAGAGGCTTAGCAGCTGGTGTAATGGAAACAAGAGTGAGATGATGGATAGCATGCCTTGCCTTTGATGCAGAGGAAGCTTATGATTTCTGTTAAGTAATAAGGCAATGAGGTATGTTAATTTACAAGACTGAATTGTTTAGAATAGGGAATGCAGATCACTCCATATGGGGTTTGTACGGGTGAACTTTCTTGCCACAGAGAATTTTGGCAAAGTGTAGACTACAATGATTGTAATGATAATAATGGGAAATATGTAAACATAAGCATATGGTTAAAAAATAAATTCAATTAAGTGGCTCAACTTCAATGTGAAATATAGCCAGATATGGCTTTACATGATACATATATTAGATGGTTTTGCTTATAAAAGGTTTTTTTAAAAAACATTTCTTAGGAACTCCCCTAACCTGATACCCTTAATGTGTTTTGGTCACTCTCTTCTGCCAAGTCAAAGAAACTAGAATTTACAAGCTATACAAAAGGAATAACTAACTGCTAACAAGGCTTTCACAGACTGCTTCTGTAACACTAATAAAAAATGAAAGTTAACTTCTCCTGCTGAAGTAGATGTATTTTTCTTGTAATAGCATTACTGTGATGGATCAGAACCAAATCTAGCAAAGACAACCAATGCTCACTACAATCTATCTAATCACAGTCTGGTTTCCTGTTCAATATTTGGCCTAAGACACTCAACAAAAGCACTGTCAGGAAAATATCTAGAGCCTTGTATATGCAGATAGTCCCCTCTGAATGCAAAAATTTACACACCTGTGAACACAAAAATAACAATGACATGTGATGTCAAGGACACCTTCGCATGTCCGACAAGAAATAAAAAGGTTTATCAGCTTGCCTTAGCAACCAGTAAGTAAAACACGAGGCATTTTTATCTACAATAGGAAAAGTATACATGTTTTCCTTCCAGTGCTCCAGTTCCCATTTATCCCATGCTCCTAGTTACTCTCACTAGACATATAAAATCAGCTAATTAAAACAATCTCATGGCTTTAGTTCACATTTTGTTAGGGTAGGGTTTTGCTCTTCACAAATGGGCCACCAAACCTGCTGTCACTAACCAGTGTCTCTGGATGGCACCGTCTGTAGAGGGTGACTTGGACTGAAGAAACCTATGAGGTCAAACATCTTCTTTGAGTCAGAGAGACAGAACTTCTGGGCATAAGCATGTTCCCAGGAACAGCCAGCCTTCCTCTTCCACTGTCCTCTGGCCTCACACTAAGCATGTTACAGAGGAGGATGTTGGTGAGCCACAGAAATCAAGATGAATTGTGTCTCAAAAACTTACATGTGGGAGGGACAGCAAGCATCGGCTATTGCACTCATATGCTTCTTTGTGCCTTCCAAGTTCATTTAAGGAGCGGGCTTTCCGGAAGAGTGCTCGGATATTCTCCTTGTCAAGACTTAAAGCCTTCTCGCTGTCTTCCAGTGCCTTCTCATACAACCCCTGCATGGAAGAGACCACCTTGAGTCAGCTGAGGCACAGCAGACTAACCCCTTCTTCTGTGTGAATGCAAATGTTTTATCTCTAAGCAGAAAACAGGAATATAAAAGGCACTTAAAAAATACATACATTAGTTCATACACAGACCAGCATACAAACACACAAAACCTGCCATAATAGAACATTTTGTTAAGTCTTGCAAAAATCAAAACACTTCAAAGTCAGTGAATGCCAGAATTAAGGCTGCTTGAGCAACCTTATCTTGTCTCCTCCTCTACCTTGGGCATGTGACATTTGACAGTCTTTAATTATGTGACTGCTTGCTGTTTTTTTTCATGGGACTCAGCCTCATTATGAACACGATGTATCTGCTCGGGGGTTGTGCCATAAAGAAAAACTGATAGATTCCTTAGGAAGATGGAAGCACACAGCCTTTTAGAGCCTGTGTATTGCAGAGTTCTTTTCCATGTGTGTGCTGAAAGTTCTGTCAAGACCCAAAGCCTTCTCACTTTCTTCCAGTTCCTCACTTGAGGAGGCAGGAGCCTCCAGAGCAACACTCAAACAGTATTCCAGAGAAATACTCAGTCAGTACCAGAAGGCACTTTCCAATCTCCAGATTGTACTAACTCCTCACCAATGTGGAGCAGAACTGCATTCTCAGTATCTTAGGCCTGGCCCCCTCTCCTTCACATCCTTCCTCTGATCTTGCAAGAGACAGTCTGATAGCAGGGAGATATCAGATTTTTCTGTGTGTCATCATCTCCTCCAGCGTTGGAGAAGGGCGCAGACAAAATCAATTGAAACCCCTCCTGACGTCTTTTCCAATTGCATGGCACTGCAACCATGATGGCCTCCCTGGCCCCTGGGGATGACATGGGAAGGCGCTCACCATGGCAAAGTAGCAGGCAGCTCGGTTGACATACAGCTTGCACAGGAGTTCCTTTGGGATGGTCACCTCGTCAGAGGCTGCGTAATCAGCCACATTCAGTCCTTCTACATACTGTACCAGCGAAAGCTTGAAATCCTTCTCTCGAAACAAATCATTGCCCTCTGCAAACAGGTTCCCAACCAGCTTCTGCAAAAAGGCCTGGACAGCAGGGAAAGAGCAAATAGACTGAAGTGGATATTCAGAGACAGGAGAGGTTTCCCAATTTACCATTCTTTTCCATACGTTTTAGCAAGCTTCCTGCCCACTAAGACTCTTCTCCCTCCCCACCCTCCTGTAAAACATCAATCTTTTGGTAGAGGAGAATAATCCAGTCAAATCTCCTTCCTTCTTGAACAGTCAAGCGTCTTCTCCTTTTCCTGAAAGTTGTCATTGTTAGAACCTTAAAGCTTTAAGTTACAGACAAACTGTGACAGACCATCCCACGCTCTCCACTTCTGGTATGTAAACTAACGGCTGTGCAACAGAACAAATCTTGCTAACCAAAGAGTTCCCAACTTCAGAAAACAAACTCTTCATTACCTCATAATCTTCTTGGCTTAGGGGTAATGTGGACCTGAAAAAAAGAAGAGAAAATTCTCTTGAAACAGGCATCCATACAAACACAGGCTTTTGTCTGATGAAGATACCATCTTTCTGGTCCTGTGTTGATGATCTCAGTGAGCTGATGAACAATTTATCACTTTAAAGGCAGCTGGGGCAAAGAGAACAGAATTATGTAGCACTGTGCTTAGTGATGGCTGCAGTGGTGTCACGAGATGGTCAGGTCTCAAAGGGATTTGAGACTAGAGGAATCTTATTCTCAGCTATTTCCTGCACATACACAATCCTCTGTAATATGCCTTCAGCCAGCCAGCTAAAAAGAACCCCATCTTTGGGAAAGTCCCATGAGACACTGTCATGGAGAATACAAGCATATTTTAACTGCACCTGGTTCTAATGAGAGGCATCAGACTGATACTCCAAGGCATCCTCAAACCCTTTGTGCGACCAAAGGCATACTGTGATAAATGCAATCACTTTCTTGTGCGTTGTTAGCCACACGCCTTTAGGCCTAGTTCACAAAAGGAAAGGAGAAAATGCAGGTTCAGGAGGCCATGCAACTCCAGCTGTCTTGGCCAAGGCTGCCAGGCTGTGCCACAAAGCTGGTAGTGCTTGTGTGGATAACACCTACGCCACAACAGCACTGAGACTTAGATGAAAAGTTCCATTCTCCACATCAGACCACCCAGGTCATCCAGGTTTGGGCCACATGCATTTATTTTTTCTCTTCAAGGGGAAAACAATAGGCTCTACAGAAATCCTTAGCACCTTTCATGGCCATCCTCACCTTTGAAATACAAGATTGTATACATCATCTTGTTGGTCAGAGAATAAACTTTTTTTAGATTTCATCTAATCTAATCATCATCTGCTCCTTAAAATTAACTACAGGAAATGCCATGGCTTTATAAGAAACATTCATGTTGCTCATAAAATTGGACTACCCCTCTTTCACATCAAAACAAGCCAACAAATGACACTGCCCCTGGTTCAAAGTTTAAGATATGCTCCAGAAGCATAAACAACACCCCATTTTCTAAATTATTTTCTTTCTAATAAATAAACCTCACAATTGCCTCCCTGAAACTGGGTTATCAGCCCCATTGAGTCTCAGACTGGGGCAAAAATATCACTGCCATGCCACAGGATATAAATATGTAATGTGGAAAATTTGGCTTTTTTTCCTATTGTAGATGCACAGATTTCAGCCATAACAACTGCAGGACTCAAAGCAGACCTTAAAAAATCCCAAACCAATCTGATTATAATCTTGCTGCTTACTTAGTCACCGTGGAACCTGGACCTGAGTGTGAGGCCTTTGCTAACTCTTAACACTGGAGGGAAAAAACACTACTGTACTTCATAAAGAAGCACTTGGACTTCTAGCTACCACTTCAGTAAACACCTCAAGCTCTAGAAGGCCACATGATATTCACAGGAGTGACCTGAGGCAATTACCAGCCTGGCAACTATAAAAGAGCCTAGGCCATCTATTTCTGCCACAGGAACTATAGGGGGCACCTGGAATGTCATTTACCCTCCTTTCCCCACCTACAAAATACAAACACTATCTCCCTTTCTAAGAAAGGTGGGATAAGCCTGTTGAGAGAGCACTTTTGAGATCTTCACACTGAAGATACAGTAGAAGGTCCAAGTACTATTTGCATTATGCTGACTATAAAGATCATCCTGGAACTACAGTGAAGGGCAAAACCCAAGCAAATTAAAATTATACAATTTCAAGTTTAGAGAGAAGGCAGGACAAGAAGCACCCTAAAGAACCACAGTGAAAATCCTGAAGACCAATATCTCCTTCCCATGCAGCAGCCCCAAAGTAGCGAATAGGAAGAACTCAGTTCCTGCAATCCTTTATAAGAAGACAACCGCCTCCAAAGCCACAGGAAGCAATGAGGTTTCTCCACTTACTGAATGAACTGAAGTCCTTTCTCTATTTCTTGTTTTCTTTTCTGTCTCTCCATTATAGTTGCTGCAGAAGAAGAAGACAAAAAAAAGCAACACAAAATGAGTCATTATAGGTCTTGCAATTAAGCAGCACAGTATTTTGTGTGTGCCTGAATTTACTACTAACAAAATGTTCCAGACCAGATGCCCTGAACACCGAAGTCAATGATTTATCCACACAGCAGACACGGGACGACAAGCAGCTCACTACCAAGCATCTGCTTTTTCTCACATGCCACTGCCAGGATACCTGGGCAAAGAACAATTACTTCAATTTGAGCTCTCTACTTAGACTGCCAGTAAATAAAGCAATGGGAACCAAGTCTAATCATGACTGCCTTCTAAGAAAATGAAAAAAAAATAAAAATCAACATTCCCCCTACACTGACAGTCACTTCAGGAATTTGTGCTGGGACCCTCCCATGACAAGCAATTCTGATTGCTGTTTATCTGGGACAGATTTAAACTGGTTTACTGCACAGCATACAAAACAAGTAATCTAAGTAAGGTGTCTGAAGGCACATCACAGAGAGAGGCACAAAGGAAGGAGATGGAATTGCCTGCTGTGGTCCACATAAAAGCACAGTGATGAATCTAAGCAATAGGAATTTTGTGCGGCAAATCAGTAAGCAAGAGCAGCAGAAGATTGGCAACGCTCCTTCAGAGAGGGGACTGGGCCCCATCCTGCCATGTTTTAAATTGGGGTGGGCAGTGCCGGAGGAAGGCTCAAGAGAGAGTTATTCCCACCTACTCGGGGACACAAATGGGCACAGCAACTTGTCCAGGTTTGATCAAATCCAGTCTGGATCTCTGTAAGTGCAGACAAACAAGGAGTATGATGGCGACATTTTGGGCTAATGTCCCTTTTCTCAGCTGAAAGGGGTTTGAAACACACTATCAGATACGTGAGCTTCATCCCCTGTGTTTTGGGAGCAAATCCTGAAACGGCTCCTCCCTGACCTCTCCCCAAGGCACACGTCTGCCACACAAGAAAAGAATAAAGAAGGAGAGAAGGGATGGCACTTTGTGGCAAAATAGAGTTGCTGGCGACAGCAAATTTCCCAGCCTTGCCATCAACCAGCTGTAATCACAAACAACGCTCAGCATTTGAGGAATGGTAACTTGGGGACAAAGGCAGCAAGTACAGAAACACCAAGATGAAATGGAGCTGAGGACACTGTGCCCTCCCAGCCTGGGCTCACCTCTGAAGAGATTACGAGAAAAACAAAGTAATTTCCCTAACTCTACACTACAACAGCTTGGAGAGCATTTGTCACAACCCGACTACTCTGAGAGGTTATGTTATGCATTGGTAGAGGTTCAGGCTGCTGAGGAGACATGCCTGGATGATTCTCGGATGTAGAATGCTTAAACTCCTTCCCGGCTGTCTTACTTCCACCCAACCACTTAAAGTGGGTGTATGTACAAAACCAAATCAAGGCCCAACAAATAAAAGCACCCACTGAACTTCACTAGGAAGAAAAACAAGCCACTGATACATCAGGATTTTACCAGTATTTACCAATATATTAATGTTTTATTAAGCCTACAAATACTGACTTTATTCAGACAGTCATAGATAAAAGTATGTAAGAATTTAATAGTGACCAGGATGATAATAATAATACAGATAACACTTAGGACTGCAATTAAAGTGACTGGCAGTGTCATATGGTCAAGCATCCTTGGCCAGGAGGATGGCACCACGCTAGTGCATTCCTCTCCTAGCTTTACCTTTTCACAATTACTTAGAATTGTTATCCAAATTATTTCCCAAAAACAGACCGCAAACCACAGATCAAGCGCTCTTCAGCCCTTGCTACAGTTGAGCACCTGCTGCAGCCGAGCATTTTCTGTACCATGGCGGGCTGGCAGTCACCACAGCATTACCTCCTGGCTCCATTTTACGTTATGACCATCCCCACCATTCTGAGGTACCTTATGGTATCTATGGCGCGTTCAGTCTGGCACAGGGTGAAGGAGCCTTCAAGGTATGTGAAAACCAATCCTGTCAACTCAGCAAGCCCTTATTGATTGTGCTCTGTGCCATGGAAAATGTAGAAGAATTAATACCTGCCCTTATTGGTAGGGCAGAACTGGGGGAATGGGGAAAGGGAGGAGTGAGAGAAAGACTAGAAAGAAGTGGTAGCAGAAGGAAGCGAGAGTTTGAAAGTGACACCGTGTGTTTTGTAAGTCATCAGACATTAAACTTGAAAGCAATCTGGTCCAAGCAGCAGGTAGATTTTAAGCAGCTGCATTTGGAAGGGATGGGCAGCACAGCAAGAACGGGAAAGCCTACAGACAAGGTGAGTGATGACCAGCATCTCTATAAAGGCTTTTAACAGAAGCGATGGAGAAGAGCAGGTAGACTTCAGTATAACACCAACAGAAGGCCTGGAATGACTTATAAATAACCTGGATAATGAGCAATCAGGAAGAAAGAAGGAAATTTAACAAGGAGACTGAGGTTAATACGATCACTAATGCTACAGGCAGACAGGCTTGAGGAGTAGAAAAATAGAGAGAGTCCGTTTATTTCACATTTCTCCTTGCATGAAATTCTGCAAAGACAGAACAATCAAGGTGAAGGGGAGCAGCAGGAACCATTTCCACACAGACAGCAATGAAAGCCACAAAAGAGGACAGAGCAACACCAGAGCACTGTAGGGGAGAACTGTGAGGGCCATCAGAGACAAGGGTGGGCAAGGACCCACCACAGCAAATGACAAGAGATAAACTGGGGGAGGGGGGGGAGAAGAGGACGTAAAAGGTCAAGGGGACCCTCAGAAAGGCTGATGGGGCAAACGACAGGGAGAAGGGAGGAATTTCTAGCTGTCAAGACCTCGAGTGCGCTAACAGGCTTTAAACGCCCCAAACAGCCTCCCCTCAGACCCCCATCCATGCACCCTCTGCCCACAGTCCAGGAGCTCTGTTTAAGCTCAGGTCCAGGCACACTTCCTTATCTGAGCCATACTGTAGGTGCCCCTGTCCTCAGCCGTATCTCCTGGACAAACCCTGGACCTACACTGTAGGCAGCTTGTCTCCAGTCCTATCTCTGGCACCATCTCCTACAGCTGGAATTGCTGGGTAGATGCTAGACCCAATTAACCACCTCACCTTCTCTGGGACTGTTGATGGACCCCTGCTATCAGAATCTTGTTCTGCCTGTCCTGTTCAGATATAGTAGAACTGTACCCTAGTTAATGAGGGCACTGCTGGTGGCTGTCATCACCTTCGGCTCCTAGTTTGCCCTCCCTGGAGGAGCAGCCGTGCTCTTGCTGCTCTCTGCCATGAGCCACGCTAGAGGGAACAAAGTCAGGCAAGTGAAGCGGCAGCCCACAGATCTGATGAAAAGGGAGATTGTTGGCGACTGTGGGGACAGCAGCTGAACGCTGGCTGGTCATCACAAAGTCAATGGCTGCACTCCAAAACTGCTGTGGCGCACCTTCACAATTGTCTATATCCACAAAACAGACCAACCCCTTGAAAAGCTTCTGATATGCACAGCCTACTTCAACCTCTGCTTCTGAGCTCAGCCCTGAAAACACTACTGCAAGGAGCGAAGAAGAGACCAGTACCTGTTCTCATGGCTACCCTGACCCCACTGCTAAAACATCCTACACAGCAGGATGCAGGCATGTGTTACAAAGAGAACTCGTTCCTGTTGACTGCCCACAGAGAAGGGCATTCAAACATCACTGACCAAAAGCTGGAGTGGAGCCAAAGGACTACAGGGAAAGGCTCCAGAATGTCTCCTTCCTAGAGTTACCCAACTCCTCTTGCATCCTAGAGCTCCCCTTCTGTTTCTTCTCACCACCACTGCCACCACATCCAACATGCTTATCTCCATCCCTGCTTCATGTGGATGGCTGACCAACCTACTGCATCTAAGTCCCACAATACCCAGCTACAGTTTTGATCCTTGCCATAAAACCCTCATTAAAAAAACCCCTCTGTGCCCTGCAGGCTGTTTAATCTCTGCAGTACCACTCTCATCTTCCACACTGAACGTTCTCCAACTCAAGACCAGAGCTCCATTGCCTCCTTTAGACACAAACCGCAGGCCTGATCTCCCCTCCAGACTGTTGCTCCCTGATACTGCCCCACATTGCTCTCTCCTTGCAAGTGGGCGACCAGCTACTTCACGCTTATGTCACGACTTTCACGTAAGACTCATCTCCTCATGGCAACACCCTCAAAACGCACACCACATGCTGCTGCCCTAACAACTTCTTTCACATCTATCAGGAGCAATCACCTTTCCCTTTCAATCTGATTCCACACCAGCACCCTCCGCCATGCAGACCTCTCCACCATCCTGCCTGCCCCATCACTGCTAGAGACTACCATTCAGACTCCTCCTTTTGTTCCTCCCCTGCCACCTCCCTGGCAAACTCTGGTCACTTCTGTCTCCCCTCGTTGTACCAGCCTCTTCACCATGTCTCATTTGACTCTCGGACCAAGGCACATACCCGCTACGCCAGCAAACCCAAGACACAGCAAGCTACCCACACGTGCAACACTTCAGTTCTGCTGCACACCATACCACCGCTGATGCATAATTAAGCGCAGAGACTGTTTAGCTTTTGTTTTCTAAGTTCTAAATTTTTTTTTAGAAACACATCAGAAAACATTCCATGAAGCAGTGAGCCTAAGCGTCCTTTTTTTTTACCCCCCACCCAATCTGTCTGTCCAGACTTGTCTGCTCAAATCACCAGCAGAATTCGAATCTAGAGTATTTATATCCCCACTACAAAACTCTTATCCTTTCAGTCCAGAGATGTTTATCTTCTCCGGTCCAGCATCTAGAGGGGACTTTATTCATAGTTTGTTAATGAGTTACAAACTATTTGCCAGACAGAAATAAAATGCTGCAGATATGCAAAATGGCTTTCCTGCCTTCAGAAGGAAGCACAAGCCAGTAAACAGGGTGACTCAATCACAAGCTGTGTAGATTCACTCTACGAGACACTACGAGACGAACGGAAAGACTTGAATTTACCTTATCAAGGACTGGGTGTTATTCCCAACAATGCCAGAGCTGAATTTGGGCAAAGTTTTTCATACTGTATTTCTAGGATGGCAAAGAATTCACACTTGACTTCCAGGCTTTGACTGTAACATTTCAGCCAGAAATAAGTGCACTGAGATGCAAGTGGCAGGTTGTAGAGCTGAGACAGGAGCTCAGCCCCAGGCTGTGTACGCTCTCCTCCAGGAGAAAGGCTCCAGGATGAGCTAGTCTGCAACATGGAGTCTTTCAACGGCTGCAGTTTGGCCACCTTGGTGATACAGCAGAACAGGTAACTGGACTCATGTCAAGCAGAAGACAAGCCACACAGCCCACTACAAACATGGGCCCCTTACTCGCTCCCATGGCTGCTCTCTGCCATGCCCCGCTCCCTGGGTTTGAATGCTTCTCACAGCCAACAGCTCTCAGTGTCCCCACCACCATGCTGTGCCCACTGGATCTGATGACTGTGTCCCTCCACGCGCCGGCCACCCCAAGGTACCTCCATGGCTGCTCTCCCACACCCTGGCACCCCACTAGTCCTACTCCAGCCCTGTGGCACCATCAGGGCGGCTGGCATCGGAGTGTCACCAGCTTCACCCAGCAATACCTCCAGGAAACACAGGGTGAAGCAGCAATAACGCCCTCACCCCCAGCTGAAAATAAAAGCATCAACCAGGTGTTTCCCCAGGTAGGGGATGGAGACGGTGGCCAAAGCCACAAGAGACCACTCTGTCCCCCATCACCCCATTTTCCACTCCCTCCAGCCTCGCACCCCACACGTAATACTCCATTTACTGCAGCCACCCCACACGTAATACCCCCACGTGCTGCGGGCCACCCTTCCTCCTGCCCCAGCCCTCCCGGCCCTGCCCAAGAGGCACTGTGGCTGGGGCATGAGGAGGGGGCTGTGGGGTGACATTGCCAGTCCCTCAGCCACTTGCTCTTGGGTTTGTGCCCACCCAGCTCGCCCTTCCCTGACTCGCTTTAAAAATTAAATCCCGGGGTCGGTTCCCACACGAGTGGGGCAGGAGCCACCGAGCACCTCCTCTCCCCACCGCCAGCACTAGGCCGCCGATCCCCGGCCTTGCGTAGCGGCCGCCCCGGCCGGAAGCGCCACGTCGGCCGGGCAGGATGGAGAGAGGCCGTCGGAGCCTCCCGCACCCCCCGCGGCTCGGCCAGGCGGCGGCACCCCGGCATCTCCCCCACCCCGGTCCCGCTGGGAGGGGTCTCCCGCGGCTGGAAATATCTAGGCTCCCCGGAAAAAAAAAAAACAACAAACAAACAAAACCATATTCTTCCTCCTTCCCCACACCCCATCCACTTAAAATAAAAATCGCACATCTCCAGGAGTCTGGGAGGCGACTTTAAGGAAAAAAAATAAATAATAACCTCCCCTGCCACCCGGAAACTGTCTGAAGCATTAAAGAATTTTGGAAAAAAAACCAAAAACAAGAAAAAATCCCACAACCTTCTTATTTGATAAACTTTACAAGCCCTACGGAAGGTGCATCTGAAAAGCTATTCCACAAGGGCTTCTCTGCAGCTTCATGGGGTTTATACCAAACCAGAGGGGGAAACTGCAGCCTAAATACGGATCTGAACACAGCTCTGAAACCTACAAACCACAAACGGGCACAAACGCAATTAATACTGAATTTTTCATATAAACCCTGGGGCTTTTCCCCTAGCTATTCACTTTTAGACTGCTACCACATTTTTTCCAGGGGGTGGGATTAGGATCTTTGAGAATTAATTTTTTTCAAACCCCACATTTTTGGCGGAAAGGGGTTAGCTTCAAAATCTTGCCCGTACTATTTTTCTCCACTTTTTTTTTTAATTTGTAATTACACAACATTTCATCCATGCAGTTACTATCTGAAACCTTTACTTTCTAATTAAGCAACATCCAGATTTTCTTGTTTCTCAAGTCCACCGCTTTCTACATACACAAACACACACAAGCACACACACATACAGAATTCGTTTAAGACAAAAACAATCCCCCCAAAATAATAATAAAGGACTCACCTCTCCTCGTGTTTTCCCCCCAACACTACGTATAAACTTTCCTTGATAAATGGTATTGTATTACTAGAGATATTATTAATGTATTATTACTAGGAGTAATAATAATAGTAAGTGCTATTTAATTATAGAAGGCAGCATTCTGCTTCTGGATCGGCTGCCCCTGCAGCTCCCTCCATGTGCCTCCTGATCTCTTTACTTTCATTTCCAGGTCTAGCTCGCTCGCTCTCAGCTGCACCAGCAAGAGAAAATGCCTCCCTGCATATCCTCTGGGCCCTAGAGGCTACCGCTTTCCATTACAAAAATTCACAGATCTTTCCCTTGTGGTTGGCTTTGAGATTCTTTAAGGTGAATTGGGCTGAAAAAAAAATTAAAATAATAAAAACGAAAGCGCTTAAGCAGTCGAGGCTCTGTTCTTTTTTTAATGCAACATTTTTCTTCTTCCCGGTTGTCTTTGCTGATACATAAAATATACCCCAAAAGAAAGGAAAGCTGCCTCTGCAGAGTGATTGCATGCACGTGAAAGGCAGCAATGAACTGAATTACGAGGAGCCACCCCGCCACAGGATTATCATGTACGTGAAGCAGCGACCCTTTTGCCACCCCATATTATGTTTGCTGGAAGGGGGCCAGCGCCATCGCTTACGGCAGAGCAATTATCTGCTTCAGCCAGACCTTACATATTCCACCCTGTGCTGCCAAGGGGGTTCCCTGCAAATAAGATCTTGTGAAAACATAAATCTTTGGGTGGAAAGAAATACACGGTGTGCATATATGTAACATATTATTATTATTACATTATATGCGATCGGGTATTATACAATATGCATGCATTATATATAATTTATATGTTAATGGATATATATTTATATCTATAGGTATGAGTTTCGGCACTTTTTTGGAACCAGATTTTTGGCTTGTTTTCATCCCAAACCCCTCAGTATTTTCAGAGAGAGGACTGAATCTCCTCAGCAGCCCATGCAGACAGAGCCCCAGGAATGGAGTTGCAGGCGGGAAGCTGGTGCCTAGCAGCACAGGTTATTCTGTCACGCAAAATGGCTGCAAAAACAGAGATACAGAGGCCCACATTAGACGGGGGGTTTATCCATCCCCACCCAGCTGCACTACATTAACTTCTGATAACCCCCTGAAATGAGTTTTGGGGTCTCCTCCCAGTCCCACCTCCCTAGTGGGATAAGTCTCCCTCTCCCTAAAGGATCCTGTCTACTGTCAGATCATCATTTCCAGGCTGACACTGGTTTAAATTATCACCTCCTTTCCAATGTAATTGGTGACATGTTTACTCCTCCGTGTCTCGCTTCTCTATTTACAGTGACCCAAAAGAGTGTCACTTTGCTTCGCAGCCTAGCAGCTCCAACAACGTTCAGAAGCAGGTAGACGGTATCATCTGAAATGTACTAAACTTGTTTAATACATAAAACGTGGATCAGAAAAGGAAAGACTTTATTATATTGAGTAGGATTGGCTTCTGGCAGCTCTGTCAACACAATAAACTGATAATTTATGAAATATAGGCTATGTGTTGTATAATGTACCACATGACACTGGAGAACACTGTCTTACGTGCTTCCTAATATTTAATCACAGTGTACTTTTTTTTTAATGTTTGTTATGATCCAAAGATTGCTGTTGTTCGTGGAGAGGACAATGTTTATTATCTTTTCAGCAGATTTGTTTCCTCTTATTTTCAGGCAATGACACTGTGATAATGAGTAGAGTCTAACCAAGCCGGGCCTCCGCTGTGGAAGCTGCTGGGCAAACTGTCCATGAAATGACAATCCCTGTCAAGGGGTGGCTTTGGGCAGAAGAAAGGTGGAGCAGGCCTGGCAGGGGGAAAGCAAACACAGGGAGACCTGACATGTGAGATCGCATTGGGAGGGCGGCCTCACGCAGCCATTAAGCACCAAATGCGTCACAGAGCCCAGGATGGTTCCAGACCTGCCGCACCTCTGAAAGGCACGACATCACAGCTGGACAAGAAGATGAAGAGAGCTTAGGAGGAGCTGAGGAGAAAGAGGAACAAAACCAAAATCTACACACAATCCAGAGTTACATTGGAATAAGTACTATTTTTTAATTCAAGAACATTTATTTTCAAGACTGTCCCATTATACCTCCTTATGGCCCAATTTCCTTTGCCTGTAAGACTGAGAGATGACCTGCAAGGTCACAATCCAGCATGTACCGCTCTTCTCATGAAACCACATCTTTCCTTAGTGCTTAACATGAAGATTTTCACAATTTGCAAGCATGGTTATCAAGGTCTTGTGTGCAGGTAGTCAGCAGAGTCAAAACGCCGCCCATCCCTACTATGAGCTAGTTCCAGTGTCATAAAAATTACTTTGATTTGTAAAGCTATTATTTTAGGGAGAATGACTCTACAGATCTATGCTACAATGGCACAGTACACCTTCATTCCGACACAGCTGCATCCACAGCTAAAGACTTTATTCTCACTCCTCTGGCCCAGGTAATTAGCCGATATTTGGGAGAAAAACAGAGAAGGGAATCAGATGTATTTGATATGATCCTCTTTATTACTAAAGATCGTGAGGAACTAATACAAAGTGCCAAGTTCCTTGCTTACATTTTCCAAGTTCAAGCTCCTTCGTGAGATCACACTAATTTATTCCCTCATCTGCTCTACGTTTTCTGGCAGCTTTATGCTTCTCACATACAACTGTAAGCTAATCAGTGCCTCAGCTTCTTAACGATTTTCAGTTGCAAGAGAAACTCCTCTTACGAGCTAGCTTTCGCTCAAATTTTCTAGCTGGTTGCTGTATGAGTTTGTGGCTTTTCTTCTTTCAGCTGTCACGCTCCACAAAGAAAATTGCTTTTTGTATTCCCCCAGAACAAAGAAGGTTTGCCATGCCCTTCAACTTCAGTGCCGTCTCCCAGGTCACCCAGCATTCCCAACTACTGATATTGTTTTCTTGGGTCCATAGAAGCATTTGATATTGTTTCTTAAAACCATGGTTAGGAGAATTGTGAGAGAATGAAAAATGCCTTTTACTATGTTTTGTGACCAAATGGCGGAATAAATCCAGCCTATTGCCCACCTCAGTGCTGAGCTCACCAGGTATGTGGGGCCACCATGCGAAACAGTGCCTGCATCAGTGCCTGTAGGTTGCAACTCAGACAGAAGGGCTTGCGTGGAGAGGCCCTGGGCAAACACCCTGCAGTAGCAAGCAGGTTTACGCACGGCTCACCTTGTCCCATCAGCTGTACTTCTATTTCGATACTCAAGGGGACAATGTCACATGCAACATAAGCGCGAAGCCGCCAAGCAAACCGATGCTTATTGAATCCTTAAACAGGAACGATTGTGCACTCCTGGATGAAACGCTTTCCTTCTCAGAACGGTTTGACAGCAACATGTTAGTACACAGACGAGCTCTGCACAGACGTTATCTACATGAGGGTTCACAGAAAAAGTCACTTGTGTCCCATCTGCGGGTACGTGGGAGGCCTGTGGAGCAACGCCTCGAGCTCCTGCGGCAGCACCTTCCCCATGCGGCTGTTGTGGAAGGGGCTCGGGCGCGCACTGCAGATCCGCTCAGCCCCCTGAAACCCGTGGCACCCCTGCCGCGCCTCGGAGCCCGCGCTCTGGAGAGACGGGAGCGGAGGCGGCCGAGGGCAGGGACGCGGGCCGCCATGGCACGGCCTCACACGCATTACGCGGCTGCGAGTGGCCGAGGCCCAGGCCCTGGCCCTGGCCCTGGCCCTGGCCCTGGCCCAGGCCGCCACCCGGCAGCCTGACCCCGCCCGAGGCATGCCGGGTAGTCCCACACCACCACCGGACTACACATCCCGGCGTGCCCCGCGGCGGGCTGCGCCTGGTCGACCCCGTAGCCCTGCCCACGCGCAGCGAGGCCGTCCGGCTGCGGCACGCCGGTCGTCAGCGCCCGGCGCGGGGCGGAGGGGGAGGGGGGCCGCCCCTGTGACGTCACGCCGCGTAGCCAATCCCGGAGGGGAGAGCAAAACTGCCGGCTTTCAAATCCTCCGCCTCCCCCGCCCCCCCCTCCCCCATCGTCCCCGGTGGCGGCGTGAGGTCTTGGGTCGGCGCCGCTCGATCGCCTCCCCCGGCGGGCGGCGGCGCCAGAACGCTCGGGACGCGGAGGTGAGGAGGGAGGAGGTGAGGCGAGGCGGCAGCCGCCACCACCACCATTGGTGGCCGGGGGAGGAGGGTGTGCGTGAGGGCAGGCGATCCCGTGGACCGACACCTCCCCGCCCCCCCCC
>VZSC01009409.1:61787-176268 GCA_013398225.1 Steatornis caripensis
CCCGCTGTCGCCTCGGCTCCTTGATCAGGGGGCGGGAAGGGAACGCCTCGCGGCGCTCCCACGCGCGGGTACCCCCACCCTCCCCGTGGATGCGGGTCACGCGTGCCCGGCCACGGAAGCTCCTTCCATGCCCGCGCGCCAGGCGCCACGCGGCACGGGGGGAAGCGAGCGGGGCATCGGAACCGTCTCCCGGAGCGGCGGGGCCCGTTATGTAGTGGTGGGGGGCGGGGTGTGGGGGCGCGGATCACGGGGGCCGCCGCGGAGAGCAGGTGGCGGCGTGGCCGGCCCTGGGCAGCTTCCTCGGGGGAAGAGAGGAGCCCTCGGCCCTCATCGGGGCCGAGCCGCGCCGGGAGGCTGCCAGGGCTGGCGGGAGGGTAACCTTGGGCTGTCACCCAGCGCCGCCGGCGGCCGGGTGCTGGGCCCTCCGCCGCCGGGAGAGCAGAGCAGGCTCCTCCTGAGGGCAGTGCAGCAGGTAGCCGGTGTGTTCTGTGGCGGCGCGGACACCGTGTGGTAATTACAGCGTTCGGCTGAAGTCACTTTTTCGACCGTCGGGAAGCGTTCGGCTTCAAACAGTGTTCTGGTAACCAAGAAACCTCTGTTCGGGTGTTTCCGGATCTTGGTTCTATTTGCCAAACATACCAAATCTCCAAATTTATGTATTTGTTTTAAAGCTTTCCCTGTGGAAGAACTAGCAGCGAAGAGACTTCTGGTAGGCTGACAGTTGGGTGCGGCTGACGTGTTTGCAGTAAAGTGTGCTTCAGGATGTGGCAGTGAAGTTGTGTGTTGGAATTAGGAAGTAGCCTCTGTGTAAGGTGACAAAAGTAAAAGGGGATTTGAGGGAAAGAGAAGAAAAGGGAGTGAGTACACCTGTGGAGAGTAGAAGAGCATCATAGTAGAACAGAACTCCTTTTTTTTTTAAACAGTAGGACAATGAGGTATTTAAAAGTAATGTTAATAATTGAACTAGGTGAACAGACTGGCTTGTTTGGATCCTAACTTTTGCTCCTGTCTGGTAAAGCCTTCATGGGTTGGAGGATGTCCTCTCTTTCTTCCTTCTGGGCGTTGGATTGGATTGGCAGAGGTTGGGAGTGTCTCTCAGTCTGGTGTCTGTGTGGCCTGGTAGGAGTGGAGTAAATTGTGTGAGCGTCTTTCTACCTGAGAGGACCGTCATCCTAGAAAAGTGATGTCGATCAACCTTGGGGATGTTTTTTCCCCTCCTATGTCCAAAAGCAATACTGAAGTTAAGCTGAAGAGAAGCCGTACTCTGGGGAAGCTGAAGGCACATGTTTCACAGCTAGGTCTGTTTTATACGTATGTTGCTCCTAAGTTGTGTGTAGTCTTTTATCCGAGTGGAGGTGCTGGCATAAGAAACATGCTTCCTTTGTCCTGCGGAATGAATGGAGGCCAGTTACCTCTCTCAGCAATTGATATTCATTAAATAATGGTATGCAGATGCTACTAGGAATGGCTGGCTCCAAACTTGTGCCTCAAGGCAAAGTGTTTGGTTATTCATCATCAGTGTAAGATTGTCCTGTTTAATGTGTGTGATAAATCTGTGTGGGACATCCCAAAGCAAAGAGAACCCACAAACCTGAGAGAGAGTTTTGTGTGCAACACACATGATGTTTTCAGCGACTCGGTGGTTCTAGAACTGTGCTGATGAGGGCTCTACTGGGGATATCACTGAAAAGGAAAAACAGTTGTGTTCATTCTAGCTTGCTTTGGAGAACAGGGGAAATGTGCAGTGTATATAATTAAAGGACAGGAGAGAGGAATGTTACATTTTAATTGTAAAAGTGTTGCACAAAGACTAGTGTCTTAATGCAGCCTTAGTTCATAGTTTTAGCTACTGGTTATTTATGAAGTGTAACAACTCCATGAAAACCCAAGTCTCATCAGTATTGTAAGAATCAACACTGTCGGACTGGCTGGCTTTGGAATATTAATCTAGCCTAGCTGGCACAAGTGGGCTGTGAGGAAAATGCTAATGACATGGAAAACTCAATTAGATATCTTGGGAACAAAAAAACACATTGGTGTTTAAATAAATATGATTATTTGTACGGGTTATATATTGTAGTTCGCTTTTTTTATGTTGACAATTTTTTTTAATTAACAGCTCTTAACATTTGGAAAAGCAGAAAAATGGCATCAGAAGACATCACTAAGCTTGCGGAGTCACTTGCCAAAACCAAAGTGGGTGGTGGACAGTTGAGCTTCAAAGGCCAGAGCCTTAAACTCAATACAGCTGAAGATGGTAAGAGAAAGTACCCTTGTGTTCGGGAGGTGTCTCCCTGAAATTCTTGCGGTAAACCTCCTGCCAATCCTGCGTGGCCTAGTAGCTGCAATGGAAGAGTCTTTCAGTTACGGCTGCTTCTGATAGAGACATTTCCTTCCCTTCTTGCACCCTGCTTTGGCCTGCTACGCTGCCAGTGCTACAGCTGGCAGAATTGGGGTTCAGCTCCCTTGTGTGTGTGATTTTTGTTTCCTTGCTGTTCTCTCCAAGTGCTCTTGACAGCGACTGTGCGTTAGAAGTCAGTGCTCCTTTTAAAAAGAGCAAGCAAGTGCATGACGGTACTTGGAACAAGTAGGTGCTTCAAAGACCTGCACAGAGGAGTAGGCTGATATGTTAGTCCTCTGCAATAGTCCAATTTCTTCCCAAATTCTAATCAATTGGTTAGACTCTTGTTTTTTCCCGGAATATCTCTCTTGCTGGTATATGTGTGTTTCACAATTAAAAATGTCTTGCGGTGCTGCTAATGTAGTAAATATCTGGAGGATATGTACATGTTCTTAGATCAACATTTGTGCTACGTGAAGAAACAGCATGTTCTTCAGAGATGTTATTTACTATTATGTGTGCCTTTTTCACTGATCCCAAAGGTAATGCTTTTTTCTGTGTGCCATTTTAGTGGTGCAAAGCCACTGAACTGTGGGCAAAGGCTTTGGAGCTTGGGAGTGATAGCAAGTGACAGTGACAGTCTGCAGCCTGGTCCTGTCTCTTGCATAGAATTATTCTAGTTAAATTGTTTGACCCTGACATATTTGTTAAACAGGCTTCTACTTTTGTCAGTCAGTGAGAACTTCTTCCTGTTGATACGGCACCAATTCCCATCAACTTTTAGCTTAGTCCTTGCATCTTTGTAGGCACATGTGCTCTAGCTCCTAAACCATGTGCTGGATGGCAGAGGAATCTTACTTAGGCGTAAGTAAGGTAACTTACTTTTGCAAATGGGAGGATGGCTATCAGAGACTAGAATTAGAAATAAATTATGAAGAGTCAGGATGGAGAATGGAGAATGTTCTCTCTAGTGATCTGACATTTTTAGCTCTGTTCCCACTGCTGTTTCAGGATTCTTTCAGGTAATGTTGTTCAACTGTTTTCGCTAAGGGTAGAGTTGAGCAAGTATTGCTGCATCAGAGCATTTCTGTGGTACCCAAGATGATAGTTAAAGGCCAACTAGACTATCTGCTTTTTCCAGCTGAAGAAGTGATCAAGCAAATTGCGGAATTTGATGGCCTGGAAGCATTGCGCCTGGAAGGCAATACAGTGGGTGTGGAGGCAGCAAAGGTCATCGCCAAAGCCTTGGAGAAGAAATCGGAGCTCAAGGTGAGATCTTCAAGTGGGTGGTGGTGAAGGGGAAGAAGTAATGTAGATGTACTAGAGACCTATCTGCACTCTTCCTGCAGTAGCCTGCCTTGAGTTAGCCCCAAAGCTTGCTGGGTGGTTCTTCCAGTAGGAAGAGCAACCATATGAAAATATTGGGAATTTTGACGTAATGGGACCACTTTCTGCGTTCCTAACTGTTCCTGTCCAGAAGGCTTCCAATCTTAAAGTTGGGAAGCTGTGCAAGGGAGAGCTTCTGCGGAGGCAGAATCTATAAACAAAGAACTGTGGCAACAAAACTTAAGTTCTAATGGAAAATCTGGGTCATATCTTCTGGAGAATGATCAGATCTTCTGAAGAATGAATCTTCAGAGAATGCCTGAATAGGGAAGAAATAGTGGAGGAAATGCACAAGGTTTTTCCGTGTCCAAGCTATGTTTCCCTGCTACTGTTCTAGCCTAATGTTAGGAGGGCGCTATGCTGCTAGGCCACCGTCCTTTTAGGAGAGGATTATGAAACACTGATTCATGTTAATCACCCAAGTGTGGCTTTTCAAGCAAGTCCAGATTGTTGAGCTCCACATCTTCGTAAAATCTGCATTCCTAATGTGTCTTTCATTTTACTGCTGCTTTCTCCTGTGGTAACTTTCTCAGTAGAAAAGAATTCCAGCTTGAATGCAAGCAAGAATTCTTGTATAGTGTTTCAGTGGCTTTGTGTCCTTGCAGGTGAAGTAATTGTAACATTAGTTCCCGTAGCTCTTCCTTCAGTACAATCAAATGACAAGCCCAAGGAAAGGCAGACAGTATTAAGCTGTCCCCAGTGATGTCATGAGGATTGTATGTGTAAACCTTTGTACAACTGTGTTGTCCTAAATATTTTTAATGATTTCTATCTGCGTGTTTCTCATTTTAGAGGTGTCATTGGAGTGACATGTTCACGGGGAGACTAAGGTCTGAGATCCCTCCTGCTTTGGTAAGTGAAAACTAGAACTGAGACCTCTGACTAATATAACTTCTTTTCTCACCTGTCATGCTTTTTGTGGGAGTATGCTTTTTAGCACAGAGCTGATCTTTCTCTATGCTTTCACACTAAGTTTCTTAGAATACATGAGTGATTCTTTTTTTCTCATTCTGTATGAGGTGGAGAAGGGTTGATAAAAGGCCAAATGCAAGTCTATGCTAGTGAAGAAGCTTGTCACTGGGGAAAACATCCTCATGATCGATAGATAGAATGGGAACTAAACTTTCTAAATAAAAGCATATGGCCATCTCTTCCAAGAGCATTACAGAGCTCCCCGCCAAGTTGAGTTCTGTGAAACAAGAACATAAACTCAACAGAATGGAAAAAATATTTTTTAGCAACATAGCAGAGGAACTTATTTTGAAAAATGTATGTTTGACCTAAAAGGATGGGATAGCTTCTTGGCAACTGCATTACGGTTATCTTTAGCTTAATTTGCACAACTTCTTCTCTGGCTTTAGCTGTAAAGCTTTATTTCCCCATGTGGCTTTGCAGAATGTCTTCAAAGTGGAATTTTTTTGCAGCATCACCAGCTCACCTAGCCACTGCAGTGATGCTGTCACTAAAAGTCAGTCCACTCCCTCCCTGCCACCCACTGCCATCTGTTCCCTTACAGATCTCTTTGGGGGATGCACTCATCACTGCTGGAGCCCAGCTGGTGGAGCTGGACCTGAGTGACAATGCCTTTGGGCCAGACGGTGTGCGTGGCTTTGAGGCGCTGCTGAAGAGCCCTGCATGCTACACCCTACAGGAACTCAAGCTCAATAACTGTGGCATGGGCATTGGTGGTGGAAAGGTAAGGGTTGTCTCCTTATCAGGAATGAGGTCAGAGCCAGGACTTGGCTTCAGGCTGCCCTACACAGAGTCACAGAGTTGTTGAGGTTGGAAGGGATCTTTGGTGATCATATAATTCGACTCCCTGGCTCAAGGCAACTACACCAGGTTGCTCAGGGCTATGTCTAGTCAGGTTTTGAATATCTCAAAGGATGGAGTCTTCACAGGCTCTCTGGATAATCTGTCCCAGTGTTTAACAACCCTCACCCTGTGTATTCTGACTGTTCTTACATATGGATAAGATCTCCCCAGAGCCTCTTCTACAGCCTGGATAATCCTAGCTCTTAGTGCTCTCGCAGTATGTAAAATTCTCCAATTCCTTAATCATCATTGGGATCCTTTGCTGGACTCACCCCTGTACGTCCATGTAGGACCCCAGAACTGGAGCACTCAGATACATCTCACAGGGCTGAGTAGAGGAGAACAGTCATGTTGTTTGACCTCTTGAGAATGCTTTCCCCAAGGCAGCCCAGTAGGCTTTCTTTGCTGCAAACACTTATTTCTAGCTCATAGCCAATTTCTCACCCACTACGACCCCAAGGTTCTTTTCTGCCAAGCTATTTTGTCTCCAGTTGATGTCCTAGCTTACGCTGGTACATGGCCTTATTCCTTGCCGTTTGCAGGACTTCGCATTTCCCTTTAAACTTAATGAGATTCTTGTTGGCCCATTTCTACAGTGTCAAGATCCCTTTCTTCTACATGTTTTCATGGATATTTCTGAAATATGAAAACCTCATCTTTTTTTCCACAATAGGAAAACAGTTCTATCCTAAATGTGAGATCTTATGTCAAGAGAGCTAGCAGCCTTGGATTTGAGAGAACAGTATTACCAAACCTAGCACTGAAAGATGCCTGTTGAATGTAGTGGAAAACCAGGACTAACTGTCGTTATTGCTAAGACCCTGTATGTTTGCCTGTTTAAGAATTGGATGTTCTTGATGGAGTCAATGTTTTAGTGTTGTGAAATTATAATTTCTTGCTTAAGACTGTAATGTACAAGTGTTGTAGTTACACACACTTTTATCATATACCTTACTGTAGAAGCAGGGGCATGTCAGCAGTGACCGAAGTATTTCTTGAAAGCTGGGTCTACAAAACACATTTGGATTCCTTCAGAATGAGATGCTGAGATAGTATATAACTGCTTGTTTTATCTCTAGATATTGGCAGCTGCTCTGAAAGAGTGTCACAGGAAATCAAGTGCCCAGGGCAAGCCTCTTGCTTTGAAAATATTTGTGGCTGGCAGAAATCGTCTGGAGAACGATGGTGCCACTGCCCTGGCTGAAGCCTTTGGGGTAAGTACCAAACCAGAGCTTCTTGACAGCAAATTGGGGCATGTTAAAGATGATGCAAGCAAGAGCTTGCCTCAGCTTGGAGGCAGTGGCTGGTTGGTGGTTCACTGAAGTTGCTATGTTGTTTGCTGCTGAAAATGGAGCTTCAACAAGTACAATTAGAATTGATGACTGAATGTTTGTGGTGTGAGTTCCCAAACACATAACTAGTGGCTGTGTAAAGTAGTTACTTGAGGGAAAAATAGGCATGTCCTGAGTAGATTAATAGTAGTCCTATTTTTACCTCCTTCCTCTGTGCTAATGAAGGTTATCTGGCACTGCGGTAGGTGCACCAGCAGACTCCTTGAGTGCCTCCTCTACCTAGTTGTTCAATCATCTGTCAAAAGCAGCCTAGTGTTTTCAATAGAATCGTCCTGTGAGACCTCTAAAATGGGGCCTAGCTTCCTCTAGCTGGAGTGAAGAGAATTCACTGTGGTTGGGGCTGCCTACTTTCCTTTTCCTTCCTCCACTGCTGCTAAAAGCAACTTCTGAATTATAATGCGTATTTTCAGATATATTAACAATGATATTACAGGTTGTAAGTTGTTCTTTTTTGTAAAGAGCTGTCTGTATGTGATTTTGACTAACAGGCAATCACAGCCAAAATATGACTCCTTAAATACTTGAGAGGCACATAACGAAGTGATTCATGAGGAAGTCACACTGAGTGACACTACCAAAATGGAATTCATTACTGTGTTTTATGATATGCTGTTTAGTCCGTAAACAGTGTTCGTACTAATTTTCTTGCAGGTTTGCTACTGCAGTCAGGGGCAAAATGTAGATCTTAATTAAAAAAATATTGTATGCAGTGATGTTGCTTGGTCTGTTTCAGGGTAGTTGAACCACAGGTGAAGAACTCTTGTTTTAAGTTATCCTAGAGCAGACATGCTAGGAGGATGCTACCTGTGACTCTTAGAATCAGAGGGCTTTATATTTGTCTGACACCTGCCATGAGCCTGCAATTTCGCTTGGATTTGTGACATAATTGCTGGTAAATAGTTCTATGTAGAAGAGCTAATGGAGTTTTGAGTTGGAGGAAAACAATTTTAAGCAAATCTTAGAGTGGAGCATGATAATCTTGAGTTGAAGTATGTCTCCTAATAGCTTTTCTTCATCTGTGTCTTTTCCCAGATCATTGGGACTCTAGAAGAGGTCCATATGCCACAGAATGGAATTAATCATCCTGGCATCACAGCACTGGCCCAGGCCTTTGCTATCAACCCACTGCTTAAGGTTATAAACTTGAATGACAACACCTTCACAGAGAAAGGAGCTGTGGCCATGGCAGAGGTGAGTTGTTCTAAGCAGTTGCTTTGGGTTTGGCTTTTGCTTCCTGGTCTTCTCAAGTGCAGTTAGCATTAGCACCTCTGGGTTGGTGGAGCCTCATGCCATGCTGCGGTAGGAAAGATCATCTTCCAGGACTGATAGGACATTCATTTACTTGCATGTCTGTACTTTCAAATTTGTGCTGTCTTGCAGACTCTGAAGGCACTTCGGCAGATTGAACTGATCAACTTTGGAGACTGCCTGGTGCGTTCAAAGGGTGCTGTTGCTATTGCTGATGCTGTTAAAGAAGGGCTGCATAAATTAAAGGTATTGTCTTCTTGCTGTTCAGCTTTGAATCTCTTTTGAAAATGCCTTGTTTCCCATTTCCTGGTTTTCTGTTTCTTCTCCTACAACTACTGATTACTTTAAAGTGGGATTCACTTCAGTGCAGGCTCTGTGCTCACAGCTTGAAAGCAGTAATCTGTGTTGTAAATCAGTGGCATTGCCACATCCAGCTAAGACTATTCTTTGTGGAGGTGTACCAGTGATCTGTTTAGACTCCACTTGGTGTTTCTGCAGCTGTTGGTTCAGCTCAGCAAATGCTATTCAATAAATCTGATAGTGGAAGTACCTGATTTTAGAACCTCTCAGAGGGTCATGAGCAGGGACTGAGACATTCTTCTTCATGAACAGCTTGTAATCTCTTCAGCATTTCAGAGTTCATACAGTTAATGCTTTTTCTTTGTTAGGGCATGTATCAAAGGTCCAAATATTTTTAGGTTTTTGGCAATACCACAGTCTCCTCCTACATCAGTATTTGCACAGGACTTACATTTGACGACATTTTAGACAGGCCTAAGTCCAGCCAGTAATGTAAGTAAACCTGGATCTCTAGAAACATCTGCTGTGGGTCACAACTGCACTGGGACAGATGCTGAACACATAGTTCCTAATCTTGCAAGCTTACAGTCAAAGACAACAATTCAGCTGAGTGCTAATATTTATTTGTGTATATGAATCTGGTACAGAAAGAAGTAGGTGCTTTGTGATGTGAGATCCGTTGCTCAGGCTTCTGCTGGTTCTACTGGAACTTATGTCTGAGTCTCCCAGGAAAACTTAAGTAAATGAGAATTCTAATGGCGGTATTGAGATGAACAGGTAGAAGTTAAATCCCTTTTTATTGAGCAGAAATGGTTAAGGAAGGGGTAGCATGAAGCAACCGAGTTGATTGATTCTGTTCAAGGAGTGCTTTCCTTTTGCTGTTAATAGTAAATCTCTTCTCAGGAAAGGATGGTTGAGTACAACATGGAATGTTGGGGGAGGTGCCTGGCAGTTGAATAACTTTACTCTTACTAGTCAGTCCACACTGTTTCTCTACTGGCTGTGTTTGTCAGAGGCAGTACCACTCATAATTTGTCTTTTGAAGGCCTTATCTTGCAACGTAAGTGTTCAAAAGCAAATGTGCCATCCACTTAATATAGTAGCTGCTTGTCTTCAGAAAGACTTACCGGTATGTGAATTCTGGAATGCTCTTGTGATCCTTGCATAAGTGAAGATCTCCAGTCAGCTGATTGCTAAGGACTGAAATGTCTGCTACCTTTTAGGTGAGCAGTCAGAATAGTGTGATCTCTGTGGCTATTCTAGTAAAGTGGTACCTTCAGTAGTGCTGCTCTTAACAATAGTATGTTTCAAAATGTCCCTTTTAGGCATATGAAGCAGGAGTATGTGTTAGGTTTTATTTCCAATTAAAAAAAATTTTCTTTTTTTGCTAAGAGCTTCTTCAAAATAGATTCTTTCAAGAACACTTGTGAGCACTTGAACCTTATGGAGATGATAGATGTTAATAGGAATTCTGCAAACATATGTTCTTCTGCTGCTTAGGAACTGAATTTGTCCTTCTGTGAGATCAAACGAGATGCTGCTCTGACTGTTGCTGAAGCTATTGAGGATAAGACAGAGTTTGAGAAGTTGGATCTCAATGGTATGTAAGTTTGCTAGATCAAAGTGTATGTCTAGACTGATCCCAACTAGACACCATTAGGAAGAATGTTGGCAGTATCACATATTCTAGTCTTGCAATTGTCAGCATTTAAAAAATGGTACTCTGAGAATAGCTGAACTTGGATGACCTCAGGACAGGAAGCAGTTATATTCTGAAAGTTTTGTTAAGCCATGAACTCGATTAATTGTTAAAGTTAAGCAGTTTTGGTGCATCTTGTAAGGTGGAAAGATTAAACTGATACCTATAACTGTTTCCAGTAAAACTTTTTTTAATTGTTCATTGTGATCTCAGATATTTCATATTTGCAAACAAAAACTCTGTGCACATCTCTGCAGAAGAGTGGGAGACCTTTGAACAGTGTTGGCTTTTGCTGTTCATGCCTGGGGTCACTGCACTTCAGCGGTCCTGTGCTGTCTGTCCTTGTTTTAGTATCGCCAAGACCAAGAGCTGTTTATAGAACTAGTTGGAAGTCTCTTAAAGACTCTCTGAAAAATTAGGGGATTTGTTTGTCTCCAACCATTGTGTAGTGCTGCTGAAATTTGTTTGACATCTGTTTGATTCTGATAACTAAAGGCTGCATTGCTGCCTCTTAAGGCGTTGTGTAGAAATTACTGATGACTGTTCAGTTCGAGAGATAAGAGATAGACAAGAATCTATAGTGAAATCTTTGAGACGAAACTTGTGCGCATCTGTTAAGTCTGCTCCCTTTCCCCTCTCAAACCTAGGTAACTGTCTGGGAGAAGAGGGATGTGAGCAACTCCAGGAGATCCTTGAAGGCTTCAATATGGCAGCTGTGCTGGGATCTTTGAGGTAGGCAGGGTACCAGAGTTTAAGTCAGAAATTTTCCAGCAGTTTTCATCAACACTTTCATTCACCTACCTGTTTTAAAACAAGAACTGTAATGTTGCAGATGGGTGTTGGTTTTCGTGTGCAGTGTAGAGCACCATTAGGGGATTCCATAAGCCGGATAAGCCTTGTGTCTTGCTGTCATCAATGGACTTGTCTTAGTTATTGATTGCATTCCTTGCTCTTTGCTTGCCAGTGTCAACTGGGTGAAGCCTGAGTGTCCTCTTAATCTGTTGTAGATGGAGATGTACTTCTTGCAGTAAGACTTGAAGGAAGGCTGCTTTTTTTGTTCTTGAAAAAGTGTTTGAATTCCAATGTACAGGAATTGCAAGCTTGTCATTAATGTAATGTGTACTATCAAACCTTAGTGATGACGAAGGGGAGGAGGAGGAGGATGAGGAAGAGGAGGAAGAGGAGGATGAAGATGAAGAGGAGGAGGAAGAGGAGGAGGAAGAACAGCAACAGTTGAAAGAGAGAGGAGAGGGAGAACAGGCATCGCTGACTCCTAAGAAGATAATTGATTCACAGGTAAGCTCATTTCCAGATGCATTCCTGTTTCCTCAGCTGGAGGAGAGTAAAGGAGGAAATGAGATCTGGAGTGAGTCTGAACTTGGAGTGCTGGCAAGCATTCACATTCCTGAGTGGGCTGGCACTGTAGTAACAGTCAGGGAGACAATATGCAGGAAATAAAGAAAACGGATGACTTCAATGTTGTGTTAAAGTATGCATGTGCACACATGTGTGGAGGGAAAGGCTCAGTATTGCTTGTAACAAACATGGGTAGAAAAAGTCTTCCCATGTCCAGAAAACGGTGGGAACCTTGTGTGTGCAATGCCACACAGTTGTGCTGGCATATTCTGGCTGTTCCAACTCTGGGCTCATTCCAGCCTCAAATAGTTTTCAAATAGAACAAATCTGGACTTGATGTACCTGTATCCTGCCCTGTCCTATGTGCCTTTGCTACTGAACCAATTTATTTACTTTGAAGAGTAAACTTGAGATGGATTTTGCCTGTTTCAGGATTCAACTCCAGTGCCGTCTCCTCCTGTGGACGTTGCCACATTCCTTGCTTTTCCATCACCAGAGAAGCTGCTGCGACTAGGACCAAAGTGCTCTGTGCTGATAGCTCAGCAGGTGGGTGAGATGGTGGTCTTTTGTGCTTGATTCTCAGAATCATTTAATCCCCAGAGGTGATAGCTTTCTCTCTTGAGTTGTAGATTTGCATCTTCTCCCTGGTAGTCCCAGGGAACCTTGTGGAAGCAGGTGATGGATGCAGTTAAGACTTATACTGGCACCAGAGCTTCTACGTAGAGTAACTTTGTTTCACAATATTGCCTATGGCTTGTGGTTCAGCCAAGGCAAAACTGATGTCAGTCAGCTGAAGGCAGTAATTCTTGTCACAGCCCTAGCAGAGACTCATCTTCTGTAGCTGGTGAGCAGTGAACTGAATGGCCCCTGATTTATTTTCTTTTTCTTGTCTTTCAGACAGATACATCTGATGTAGAGAAAGTAGTTACAGCTCTCCTAAGGATATCCTCGGTCTTCAAAGATGAAGCCCCAGTGAAAACAGCAGTGCATGAAACAGCAGGTGACTGGGCCTTTCTTCACTTCACGGTGTAACCTTCTTCAGTGTCAAGGACACCAGTGCAATGCAGAGGAAGGCCCCCGTGGGCCAGGCCGTTCAACTGTTTTGTCTCTGGCAGCAGGAAACCCCAGATAACAAAATACCAAGCTGTGCCATGCTGTTGTGTGGAGTGAAAGTAGAGATTCATTCTGAACTTAGCATGTCTCCTGTTTCCAAAGCTTGATGATGAGTGCCTGTTGTAGGTGCTGTCTTGGTGGACCTGTGTTGCCCTTACTGCATTTCTTTCATACTAGGCTCTCAATAGCCAATAGTTCTGTATTCGAAGGTCAGTTACTGTTTCAAGGCTGTTTATTTAAAAAGCATTTTGCAGGAAGTAGCTTCTCCAGTGTAGTATTAAGAGAGTGTAAAGAGACACCTCTTAGTGTATCTTACCAGTCTCAAGCATCTTTGGTTTCTTCAGGAAGCAGAGATTTGTGATGTGGGACAAGGCGCAGAACCTAATGTACAGGCAAGGGGCTGTTCCTCACTGTATATTGTGGAGCAGTGATTTGGGTTAGGTCTGATTTTTGTGTGGACTAATAGTATCCCTTCATATTTTCACTTGG
Source organism: Steatornis caripensis (assembly GCA_013398225.1). Classification (NCBI taxonomy): domain Eukaryota; kingdom Metazoa; phylum Chordata; class Aves; order Caprimulgiformes; family Steatornithidae; genus Steatornis; species Steatornis caripensis. Next base: position 74,887 of record VZSC01009409.1, read on the forward strand.
AAACAAGAATTTCCAAATGCTTCTAGGCACTTGACCACGGACTTTCATCTTTTGCAAATCCCCCAGCAGTACAGTTCTTCTGTACATGAGCTACCTATCAGTATTGTGCAAAAGAAGTGGATCAATTATTTTAAAGACCATTTAGAGCGATTTATTGCAAACAAATATGCATTTCCCTGGTTTGGAATTTCTTGGTTTGGAGTACATAGACAGATGATGAAACCGTGTTAGCTGTTGTCTTTAAAACAGTAATGTAAGAGTTCTCTGCAGTTGGTTATGGGTCCAACCAGCCAAAAATAGTCAGTTGGCATCTCATTGAGCTACTGCTGGCCTTGGCTTATGCCCATTATCACTTGTCTCCAACAAAAAATGGAGCACAGGATATTCCTGTTGTCTGAAGTGTGCTTGTGTATGTATTTATCTCAACAGCTGTTCCTTACTACTCCTGCTTCTTAGGGAAAGGCAGATCCTAGCAATTACTTTCCTTCTGGAAGAGTAACTGTCAGCTGACAATGAGGTCCCGGGTTAATGTCTGACACTGTTCTGCAGCTGCTCTAGTGGGTTCTGCCCATTCCAAGAAACAAGAACGATCAAAGGCCAGAACAGGTGCCTTGCCTACCTTGTAGGCATGAGAGGCTAAAAGCACTGGTTTGCCTATAGCTTGTGGCAGACTGTTGGTCCTGAGGAAGCCCAGAAAACACCTGAATGAGTTTTCTCATTGTATTCTCATTCGTTTTGGATTCAAATGAAAGGTGAATTCTTGCTGGCCTTTAAAATTTTAAGGCTTTAACTCTTGCTGCTCTACTTTGTCTGATTGTATTTATATGCATGTATACACGTAGCATGCATGTTCAAATGCATTGAGTAGAGCATTTTGTAATACATAACACCAAGGTTAAATTGCATCTGAAGCTTGGCAGTGTGGGAATTTGGTTGGTTTTTTTCTTTTCCTTTGTATTAGGCCTTATACTTAACCCAGTCTGGGTTTTATCTGTCTCAGTGTTTCAGAAGTTACACCTAGTCCCTGCAGAGATGACTAGAATCTTAGCAGATATTACCTCCCAAAACTCCTTTAACAGCTGATATTCCCTGAGGTCCTGTATGATCAATCTTGATCTTAAAATCTGTAACAGCATTCCTTTCTGTCTTGCTTAATATGATGCATTTATTTCTTTTTAGATGCCTTGATGAGAAAAGCCTTCACTTCTGCCACATTTAATTCGGATGCATTCATCACAAGCCTCTTGATCCACATGGGTCTACTTAAGGTGAGAAAGCAGGAAAGAGTTAAGTTATGGTCTGTTTAGGCTGTTGAAGACCAGACTTGGCTGCATTTTGGGTAATTATGTTGCTATGGAAGCAGCTGGGTGCCTGTGCATGCCTGATGCCCAAGGACAATGGAAATCTGCAGGTCCAGCAGAAATTGCAAATTGCAAGGTTGCATTAGGATGAAGGAGGTGTCAGCTCTTTGTACCTCTTCTGCTTAATGTGCTCTGTGTTCTCAGTCATCCCCTAAAGGTGGTGAGGGCCAGGTAAGGAAATAGTGCTGCTGCTGGCCTATGGTGTTTGTAAAAGCCATGTCCAGGAGTCTAATCTACAGTATTATTAGTTAATGTGGTCCTTTAGGGCATCTCTTACAGCATGGCTCAAAAACATATATCCAACTACTCATGCTAGATCAGTAGCATTCAATTTCATGCTTTGGAATGTCTTTGCCAAACACTAGTGTTAAATACTAGTTACATGGAATAAACTTTCTTGCAAGAAAAGATGGGAGGGTTAGTAGGAAACTTGCAAATTGCATTAGAATACCTGCAGCTTTACTTTCACTGAGATGACTGCGGAGAGGTTCTGTCTGCAAGCTTAAGAAGTGCCTTTGCCTACTTGTGCTACAAGGGTTAGTGTTTCTCATTGCCTCAAGACCTAGAAGCTGAGAATGGAAACTTGGACCAAGACAATTCCAAACCACAGAATAGCCATGATCTGTGTTACAGCAGCCTGCTCTTAATTAGGTTTATGGATTTTCTTCTGGTAATACCCAGCTTGGGGTACAGACAGCTGTTGACATGCTTGGATACATCTTAATTTCCTAAAAATCAGTTTAGCCTTTCCCTGTGTTCATTGGACCAGCACTGAGCTTCCCACTTCTCTGACAGGTGAACAGAATGCAAGATGACTTTTTGTTCTACAGAACGCTTGTTCTGGGTACTACCACCTACCTCTTACCCATACAGAAAACAGCAAATATGCATGAGGTGCAAAGTTACAGACTTGTACATCGGAAGAACTCTTTCAGACCAGGAAGTGGCATTGATAACAAAGCACTTGAGGATCAGCCAGATGATTGTTTGTCCTCTGATATAGAGGACTGTTTATTAATTAGGCATATGTGGAGAGGGAGCAGCTTCCATCAGTTTTTGTCCCACACAGCTAGAAGCACGTAAGCAGCAGATAATCTTAGCACCATGAAATACAAGGTCGTACACCTCTGAACACACGTCCAGATCCTGCCTACAGAATGAAGGGCTTTAGATGGGATGGCAGTGGAGAAATAAATGAAAATGTTGTAAGAGTTGGGACATGTAGGTTAGTGTCACGTTAGGAGCAAGAATAGTTTATACATCATGTAAGCAGGGGGAAGACTGTTAGCTTTATCTTGTACATAATTGTGAGATCAGTTCTGGGAATACTGCATCAAGCTCTGGAGGAAGCCTGCTGAAGCACTGGAGATGGTATAAAAATGAGCTACAGAATAATGCAAGTAAAAACTGTGTAATTAAGGCAACTGAATTTTTATGAATCAAAGTCGCGTGGAATTCCTTGGGAGAACACTTTGATGCAGGGCCTCTGAAAAGATTTGGCTGTTTCATTTGCAAGTTCATTACTTCCCTCTCCCCATTGTTGCTGCTGTCGATGACTAGGCTTTAATTGACAGGTACTAGAATGTTCTTGATGCTGCTCTATTTCAGATGCTGGTGCTGAGAAGCTATGGAGTTGGCTACCTTTGTCTTGAGGAACATTGCACTTAATCTAGTGAGCCGCTTTCTCTCCTACAGTGTATGGCAGCACTTCATTCAACAGAGAATTTATTGCCTCTGTGAACTACAATCGATTGGATAAAGTAGTGGTTGTCTGATGTCTGACTTCCATCTTGTCCTTTTCTCAGAGTGAAGAGAAGATCAAAACTGTCCCAAGCCTCTATGGTATTCTTATGACCTTGAACCATATGGTGCAGCAGGATTATTTCCCTAAATCCCTGGCCCCGGTTCTCTCAGCTTTTGTCACAAAGTGAGTATTTTACTTGCCATGCAATCTTCTCCATGGGAGCTAGTGAAACTGTTTGAGGGTTAACAGCTACATGCAAGCTGTTCTGTTAAAGCCCACTAAATATGTGCTCTGAAATTAAGGATTAATACTTTAATGGGTCTCTACTTTTGTCTTGCTTACTACAGAATGCAAGGTTTAGAGTTAAAAAATCTTGATCTTAAAGAAGAAATAGTGGAAAGCTGGCTTTGCAACTAACTGCCTTTGAAGCAGAGACTGCTAATGCTGGGCACAGAAGAGATGTTTTGAGCTTAAGGAAACCTGCTGGGTTTCTAGTGACTGCTTGAGTGAACTATGAGTACATGGGATCTAACTGCACCCCCCAAATTCATCCTTCTGAGTACGAGGGTCAGCAGAGCTCTGCCTGTGTTGTCATGCTGTGTAACTCTGAACACCAGCAGATCAAAACAGTGCAAAACACAAAGACTGAATTTTTTCCTAAATGAAACTGTTCCTACCGTGAGAGCAACAAGGTTAGTGATTTTTCTTTTTTGAGAAGTAAATTAGGAACATAAGTGTTGAAGAAGCTGCTTCTACTGCCTACTTCCATTTAATGTTATTACTTCTATAGTATAGGTATAGAATCAACCCCCACCAGCTTTTTGTTTCTTTAATGTCTTAAAGCACAGTGAATGCAATAGTTGTGGAAGCCATATCTCTTCTGGATTAAATCAGTGTGAACTTCAGCATTAATGTGACTTAGAAAAAACACACCAAATAGACCTTCCCTCAAGAAAGGAAGGATTAAGTACTACAGCAGACAAGAGAAGAAACAGTCTGAAACTGTCGCTTTAGGCAGAACCAGCGGAGGTCTGAAAGCCATTTAGAGCTCGGGGGCTGTTCGGCTCAGCATGAACCATATGCCATAGAGGGTGAGAGCAGCTTTTTAACGGATCCTGGAACGAGACTTCAGCCTTCGTGAATTTCATGGAGTGGGGAATACACAGATGCTTGGGGTCTCTTGCTGTTGAAAGGCAGAGACACCAAATACATGTGGTCAGTATGAAACATAGGTGAGAGGGATGCAGTCAAATACTGGTGGTCAGTCTTTTCTTGGTTCTACTGGGATTGAAAGCAGGCCAGTTGCAATTGGGGAGAAGAATTTTTCCAAGCGTTGGTATGGCTGAAGCTGTCAAAGCTGATGCATAGCAGTAGCATGTGTTCAGCAAACAGCCGTGCTAAGGTCAGGTTTGGAAAATAAAACTATAACTAGCTTGTTTACACATGTGCAAATGCTAACCTAGAGGCCCTTGTGGTGGAACAGTTTGTCTCCTCTCTTTGGCTTGGTCAGGCTAAGAATTAGGCAGTTACAAGCCAATGACCATATGCTTTGCCAACTGAACAAATGTACCTCCAACTCGATTGTTAGAGGTTTAAGCAAGAAGTATCAGGACTTGCCATGTGAAGTTGTCCAGATGGGTCACTGGATTTCTGCTGTTACCTACACTGCTGCCTGGGCCTGTGATCTTGCTTGTTGATCAAATAGATATGCACAGTGTAAGGACCAGTACTAAAATAAGGTTTACATCAAGTAAAACCAAAGAAATCCATATTTTCTATTTAAAATTCAAGGTGATTCTACTGACAGTCATAAAACATTTATACTAATACAAAGTGAATCGTGTATTAAATACGTGACAATATAAGGGTACAGCACTTACCACTACCATTGCATGCTTTACTTTTCACTTTCATATTATATAAAATGCATTGTCATATATAGGCTTTTATCAGAATTTCTTGTCTTGATGAGAGTTGACAGGTTAATGGTTCCTTCCTCCCTTTTAAATGGCAGAAGGTCATCTTGATGGTAACTGACTTTCTAAAGATGTACTGCAAATCTTGATGAAGCAGTTGTGTTTGATTCAGTAGGCTGGAACTGCAAAATAATTTCAGCTAACAGCTCTATGCCAGACTAGTCAAATGCTCAGAAAAATGAGGTAGCAATGAATTGCTCAGAACAAGAGTATCAGGGATTTTACTACTAGACATTAACTGTGGAAACAGAATTGAAAGGCCTGTTGTGTTCCCCTTACACTGTACTTATCTAAGTGTAAGGACCAGCACTAAAATAAGAGTGAAGAAAATGATGGCTTCCTTCTTCATCAGGCACAATTTATGCAGAGACCCAGGCTGATCAAAACAAGTACCTCTTAGTGTCTATCAGCCCTAGCCCTCCAAACAGAGGATTTAAATCACTTGAAGCAGGGAATACAGACAAAGGGGACTTGGGTTTAATGCATTTGACCCTTCTGGTTGCTTGCCAGATTCTGGTAGCCTCCAGATTCTAGAGTAGCCTTGTAACCCAACTTGATGTGTCTTTCCAAACAAATTTGCTTGCAACAGACACTTGTTCCCCTCTCCCTGTATGTGTGTGTATATAGGCCTCTCCCAGGCTTCAGGCTTGCAAAATACCAATAAATAAATGTTTTTCATCTGTAGATGATGCTGTACGTGACAAAATAAGAGTAAAATTCTGGTCTTAATGAATTCATTTACAAAAATTCAATTTAATCGATAGCCAGCATTTCATTACAAGTAGAAGAGGGGAAGGTCTCTTTCTGGAAGTGAGATTGTTCGGAGGTCGTGTGAAAGTAGAGTGAGAGCCAAGAGTTGCTCACAGCAGAAGGCAGATCTTTCTGCCTGCCTTTGGTATGTCAGGGTGCTAATGCCAAGCCTGCACTGTCCCCGGTGCTGTGAAATTCTTGGAGGTGAAACTTTCTCTGATTTGCAAACCCCTCTGTTGCAAGGTGTGCTATTATTATAGGGAGACTTACATCCTGTGCAACATAGTGAAGTCAACCTTATATACAAGCAATATACCTTTGGTGTGTTATAAATATATGTATTTCTTAAAATCCTTTACAGTGGCTTGGGGAGAACAAAAGCAGATCAAGAACCACACAGTCCAGTTAAAACAGCTTCTCGATTAACCTACAGCCCTAGTCTTTACTTGGAATTCAGTCAGAACAAAATCATGTCCTAACCTTAAATCAAACCTCTGACTCGTTAACCTAGTAATCTGCAGAGCTCATTTGGGCTCTGTTTCTGCAACAAATCTGCTTCCACTCTGTCAAACCCATGAATCCTCCGTTTGCAGCAAACTGGTATGCATTTTTGTGATACCTTCTAGGTTTTTTCTTTAGGATTGCAGATACTTCGTTTGGGCTTCTAGAGCTGTAATGGTCTTGCAGCTGTTTAGCCTAGGGCTCTGCTGCCTTTTTCTGCAAGGGGCTTCCTTCTGGAGTAGTCATTCTTCTTTCTTCTGTGACAATTTGTGATGATGTGGTTAGTGTTCTCCATTCGAAAATAATAAAATTATGGGTATGGACTGTAAGCAGCATCCATCTTAACTCTGCTGCTGTCAGTCGTTATTTTCTTTTTTGGACACAAGATGGTGCTGTGAGTCCACATGTGTTTTTCCATAATTCTTCAGGTGGAAACAATGTATGTGGGTATCTGCCTGCTCCTGACTTGCTGGAGGTGGTGGTGGTTTTTTCTGTAAGGGGTTTTTGGTGGGTGTTTTGGGGTTTTTCAGCTGCTCTTTGCTATTGGATTGCATCACATTGCTGGCCTCTTTCGACAGCCTGTAGCACAAAGGGGCAGGTAGTTTTAACTCCACTGCAAGTAGGGAGGCTCCTTAGTGTTAGAGGAGGCTTGGTGTTGGGAGCTGGGGCTGAGGGAACTTGGCTGTGATCAACGTCAGCAGCTCAGGTTCTCTATTTCCAAAAATGAGGAGCTGCCTAGACAAAATCAACCTGCTCATTGCAAACAAGGCTGGATCTTCCAAAGAGGACAACTGAAAGATAAACTGCTAGGTGTAATTATGTCCTGTCTGTTTAGCGTGGGGCATTGAGTGGCTCTTGGGTGGATAACAGGGGTTAAATCTTCTCTGGAATATGCTTCTGTTAACCTGTAGCATATGTGGAGCCCTACACCAAAGAACCTCTGCAGCTGTTGCCAATGTACTATAAATCCAGAAATTAACTTTTTGCTCTTACCTAGATACTCCCATCTTTATTTCAGCTCCCCCTTCTTTCCTAAATTAAGTAGACCTCACTGGTATTAAGGTCATTTTGGTGTGCTGGAGTAGGAGAAGGGTAAAATTGTTTTCCATTCTCAGAACAGTGGAAAACATTGAATTAAAATTCTTTCAAGTTCCCTAATGGATGGATGCAGACTGTTAGAAATTTCAGTGATGCTTAGAGAACAAGCTAGCCTGTGGAAACAGAAATACACGTTACTGAGAGGTGATGGGAAGGTTAGGGATGTTGAGCCCTGATGTGACTGTATAGTTCCATCACCTAGTTTTAAGGAGCAGGTTATTCTGCATAAGGCAGGCCTTGCTATGGCCATCTCTATGCCACATGCTTTCATACAATTCTGTGGGCTGTTTGTAAGGACCGCCAAAAGGTGGCCCAGCAAAGCCAGTCAGGTGCTACTTGACCTCAGGGCTGGGGAGGGCCTCTTTTAAAGACTTAAGTCCTGACACCGAAGTCACCACCAGGTCAAAGGTAGCAGATGATTCAGTGAGAAAAGATTTGAGTATGAGCAGGCTTGTCTTCTGTGTTTTGGGGCCCTGAATGGTGAATCTGTATGGAAAATTCTGTCTTCCCCTGAGAGGGAAGGGGACTTCCATCCCCATGCTTCCTGCTACCCAAACAGACACTGGGCAGCAGAGATCAACAGTCTACTACTGGTTTTCATACTTATGGAAATAAATGTTCTAATCCTTGGCTATTGTCTTCCTGGCTTGGACTCAGCAATAGAAGAGAGTTTTCCACGGCAAGCTCTGGATGGGCAGCAGCGATCTCTGCAGAGATCAGGGAATGGTTTCAGAAGAGATGACCAAGGGGAAAAAGACATAAACTTTTGGACATGCAAGCCCAGTGTGTTTGAAAGTGTTTATTTGCTCATTCGAAGTCAGATACAAAGCAGTTCTTTAATGTAATATATTAAATCTTTCTCTCCTCTTTCCACAGACCAAACCGTGCTCTTGACTCCTGTTCATTTGCTCGCCACATGCTCTTACAAACCCTCCACCAGCTGTAAGAGATGAGATGTGCTGCTGAGCCCTTCCCTCCTCATAGGACTGTTGTCAGTGGAGAACTGAGCTGTGTGGTGGGAGAGGATCCCAGAGCCCATACAGACCTGCTGTCCCCCCTGCCCCTTCCTCCCCTGTAGGAGGTCTGTCCTTCTGCTTTCACAAACTTGGACAAATCCTGCTGAATTTTTTGTTTCTACTTCTCATGAAGTGAATCCGTGGTCTGTGGGGCAGGTGCTTATGCTAGAATAAGTCAGTGCTGCTCTGACCTCTGCATGAATTGAGGAGTCCTCCACTTCAGTCACGTTGGCAAGGGTGTGCCAAGCCTAACAATGGGGCCCAGGAGCACTGTCATCAGGATCAACCCAATTGTGCATTTTCTTTTATCGGACTGAGACTCCTGCCTGATAGCATTCAGTGCTGTGCGGGAGGGAGGCTACACTGCTGCTGCTGCCCCTGCTTCTCCAGGCCAGGGGAGTGCTTGACCCGCTTCTGCTGCTGCAGAGTCTGAGGGGCAGGGTGTGCTCCCCTTTGTTGCTTCTTTGAGGTCCATGTGTCGAAGGCAGTGTGTGGCTGATGTGTATTTTAATATACTACTCCCCTGCTGCTGTGGCTTAGAATATTTGTGTAGAGTGGCTGACCCTGGTGGCCATTGCTTAAGGGAACAAGCATATTTTTATTGTAAATTTTTTTGCCATCGCCTGTGTTGTTCCCTCTTCCTGCCCTTTCCCCCTCCCTTTCCCTTCTCTTCCTAATTAAATAGGCTTGGTTTAGAAATGAATGCAATCCATGAAATCCCTGTGGAATACGTGTTCCCTTTCTCCTCCCTTTGACAAAACACTGGGACTATGCACACTGTTCACGTTTGAAAGCTGAGCATGAAGAGTTAGAAGACTGTTCATCCTCCCTTACCAGACCTTACACTTGCCATGCAGCGTAATTGGGGCCAGTGCCAGGAAGAAGTCAAGGAAATCGAGTTAGCTTGTCTCTTCCTTGTGAGGGGCAATATATGCCACAGCTGGCAGGGTGCGTGTACTTGGCCTCAATGCGGGGAAAAACTGGTGTTGACTCGCAGGGTGCGCAGGCAGCATTGATAATAGAAGAAAGGGCTTGGGGCACTGGACTGGAATAAAGCGCGTGGTATGCGCAAGACCTGCTTGCATGCAGTCTCTGCTTTTACATTCTTCCAGTTTTTGAAACTGGGGTGACTGGGGGGAGTTTTGTGTGGCTATGATCCAGCAGGTGCAGGAAAGAACTGTCTTTCGTTGCTCTTGCAGAGGAGGTGCTGGCCTTCGTGTGAGAGAAGTGTCTGCTCATTAAAAAAAGGCTGCCCTAAGGCTAAGACCAAAAGGCATTTTCTCCCAGTTTCTGTGGCTGGAGTTGGAACTCCATTTGTGTCCAAACTGGTAAAAATAAACTGGAGTGAAGGTACCTGCACCTACAGAAGGAGCTTCAATTGCTGCAGGCCGAGCTCTGCATCCTTCACCTCTTCCCAGCTGTCTGATGCAAAAGCAAATCCAGGACACAAAAGAATCTGTGTGTTTTTGTAAGTCTTGAACCTAGCATAGTTTCCTTGAAGCTCCCTGGCCTCTTCCTGTTCTTTGTGTCTGTCTGCCCTGGAGGAGGGTCATGGAGAAAAGGAATGTGATGCAGAACAGAGATGCAGAGACCAAGCCAAGGGGTTAACCTCTACAGGAGGCCATCTCTAGTGGGTCCCATGGAGCGCACATTGAGTGTGCAAGGCTGGCTGACAGAGCCTGCGAGGGTCAGAGGGATGCTGCTGCTTGCACAAAGGCCTGTGGGCCAGAACCAGTGTGGGAAGCTTTGAGTAGCAAAGCCAAAGTAGCAGAACAAGTGTGAGATGTTGATCCCCAAGTTTCTTTCAAAAACAATATTTAGAAACAGGATTTTCCTGCTCCTGGTATTCAGTGTCAAGAGTAGATGTCTATAGAAAAAAGGGGTGTGAGGTTAGAAGTGACAGTCTGCAGAAGACAGATTTGCTTCTAGGTAGGACATGGACACAGAATCTCTTAAAATTGCCTTATGCCTCAAGATCAGGGAAAAAAAAATTACAAGTATGGGAATTGTGAACTCTGGTTTCCATTAGAAGTTGCTCCCAGAGGATGACTGTTTCCCAGCAATACCCTGGAGGAATGTGGGGTCATGCCAGTGCTGCTTCAGCTTGTCTTGTGCAACCCAAGAGCACTGCTGTTGGCAGAAGTATTTTTAATTTGAACTTCATGAGTCCAGCAAGGCAGTGGTGGTGCAGAGTTCTCGCTGCGTGGAGCAGCTCTGGGTGCAATCTGTGAGCAGTGAAACCCTGTAGTGGTAATAATAGGATCGGGGTCCTTGCAGGCAAAGGTGAAACATCTATTTAATGGAAAGAAAAAGTATCTGGCCTGGCAGAGCTGGGTTAAACCCCACCGAGTGGAAATTCAAGTGTGCTGCCTTCATGGCCCGTGCCCCATCAGAGAAAGCAAAGGCTGGCTGCCTCCCTGCAGCCTCGGTAGAAGCTAAAGCTGGCGAGATCATTGCTGTAAACAAACAAACTAAAAGCCTGGGGGGAAGCTGGGGAAAGGGCAGATGTGGCACTCGTGCCTGGTACCACACCTCAACCTCCCCATGGTCTTCCAGCAGAGCCCAGGCCACCGACAGGGAGGTGTTGCTGCCCATGTGGGTGGTCAGGCAGGGGTGATGGGGCCAGATGGTGGGGAGCTGGGTGGGCTGGACAGGGGCCAGAGTTGGGTGGGGGTGATGGTGGCTCTGGCGGTTGGTTCTGTGTCAGCCGGCGGATGGGGTTGCTGCTGAGCTGCAGGGTGGCCAGCAGCAAGGCAAAGGAGTTTGTAGTTCAGGTGGAGGTGGTCAAGGTTCCCCAAGCCCCTGAAAGTGCCTGGCTGGAGCTACTCCACCCCACTGCCCCTTAGGCAGAGGGCAGTGATGTCTGAGAAGAAGCTGTCCCCCAGCATGGGGAAGAGGTGGTGCTGCAGGGTCAGCTCAGTGGTGGCACGGGAATGGCAGTAGGCAGTGAGGAGAGGCTGGCGTTGGGGGGGTGGATGCAGCACTGTGAGACAGAGTGGGAGCAGCTTGGGGCGCGCAGGGAGGTGGGGGCATGAGGGCCCAGCCACACTGGCATCACGCAGCAGAGTCAGGGTGAAGACCACCAGCCAGAGCACCAGTGCTGGCCAGAGTGTGCGCTGTAACACGAAACAGGCACCACTATCTTCACTTGGCCCTCCCCGAGGGGCCATGCCCCCAAAACGGGTGTTGGTGTTTCTGTGCAGGCAGTGAGCTCCCCAGGGTGACTCCTGCCAGCCTGGGGCAGGTTCATCCCCTCTACACCTACACCCCCAACGGTGCTCCCTGCACAGCAGAGCAGAGATAAGCACAAGAGCCGGTGCCTCCGAGCTGCTCATTGCATCAGTGTGGTTGGGGGGGGGTCCCTGTGTCATGGAAGGAATAAGCAGCCCTGGGAGCCTGTGGGGACAGAGGGGATGGCGGCCCAAGGCAGTGGCCAGGGAGGTTTTGGCCACCTGACTGTGGAGAAGCTTGCAGGCCCCAGCCAGCATGTCCATCACCCACAGGTGACGCTGGGTTGGGACATACTGATTCTGGCAGCTAAGATTGCTGAATAGGGGAAGGCTTGAAGGGGAGAGAGACATCAGTATCAAATCTTCTAGATTTTTGTCATGCTGCAGAGCTGCTCCTGTTCCCTGGGAGAGCGAAAAGTAGAGCCAAAAAAAGGAAAGACAGAGTCGGGGAGGAAAATGAAGGCCTCCATGCACGTTTGCAAGCACGATGTTTCACACTGGCACTCTTCAAAACAAGCAGAGAAGCAAAATGAGAACAGAGGGCTGTGAACGTGGCATGGCCTCACAGCCCACCTTGCCAGCTGTCTCGTTCCTTTTGCTTAGGCTTACTGCTGCCGTTGCAATTTTGGATGGATGACACCTTTCTGCCCTGCACCTCTGTAGCTTCTGCGACTGATGCAGCCAGGAAAGGAAAGGCAGAGCCCAGGAAACAGTGAATGCAAATCCCAGCAAAACCAGCTCTGGCCGGGCTGGTGCTGCAGCACACCAGGCTTTGGCTCCCCAGCGCCGGTGCTCCTGGCCTGCTGCAAGACGAGGGGGAGGCGATGTCTGGGTCGCTGCCCTATCTCCAGGGGTGCTCTACCCTTCCTCCCTCCCTCCTCCTACTGCATTCTGGCTCCGTCCAACGAGCACTGCTGGGAAAGCCACACAACGGGGCCCATTCAGCTCTCGCTTCTGCAAGGAGAGCAAACAGCGGCACAGGAGCTCAGCAGACACTGGATGGGGGCGGGGGTCGCTTTCCGCTCGCTCTTTGCTGCTTCTTGAAGTCCAGGTACTCCCAGCCCAGGTGTGCGGGAGGGGGTGGCAGGATGATGCCCGCCACATGGTGGTGCTCAGGCACGAGATGGGGGGCTGAGCTGGTGGGGGGGGCCATCGTGTTAGTGGGGTGACCCCAGTGTGTATGGGGGCTGAGGCAGGGCTGTCTGTGGTGGTGGCAGGAGGGCAGGGTCAGGGCATGGGAGCATGGAGGATGATGAGCCACGGTGGGAAAGCCACCACGGTGGCTCCATGGCAGACCCCACTGCTGGTGCTCACCGGAGCTTAGCGGGGCTGTATTGGCCATATCTGCAGCCCTCTGTGCTCTCCCTAGCCTTGGCCTCTCTCCAGCACCTCTGCTCCAGGGGCTTGCTCCTGCCCAGCCAAAATCAACCCGTCCTTCCTGCAGCTGAACAGTGGAGATCTATTCCAAAACCTGCTATGAATTGCTTGGGGGAGGGGAGCGGGGATCATGCAGGGTGGGAAGCACAGAGCTGGGAGACCGGAGGTGACCAGGGTGGCAGAGATGGGACATTTGCAATTAAAAGAAAGGTGCCAGCTCAGAAAGCCAGCATGATCACATGCCCGGGTGGCTATACCTGCTTGCCTTGCCTTACAAAAAAACAAGCCCTGATTGCTGGAGGAATATTCATACCTTGTACAGATCAAGACAATTTTATGCTAGTGAGATACAAAGAAAAGGGTGTGGGGTGTGGGTGGGGTGGGGGGGGGTGTGTGTGTTGGCTCCAAGCCAGTTCCCCACGCATGACCCCATGCTCCTGCCAAGCTCCTCGCAGGTGCTCCCAAACGTCCCTCAGCGTGTTTAGATAAACCAGGTTAAAACTGGAGACAAGCTATCTGTGACCTTCGCTTTTCATGCTAATTGTTTCTTTTCTCCTTCTTCCACTCTCTTCCTCATTTGTAACTTGTAAAATCATGGTGTGAGAGCAAAAGACAGACCTGCCCCACTAGGTCACAGCAGTGGCCCCTGTGGCACTCGGTGCCAGTAGGCGATGCTGTTTGGAGACACGTGGGAGCCTGGCCCTTCTCCTGGCTTCACTGCTGTCTCTCCCAGCTGCAGGTGCCCTCCACCATGAGGCTGTCCTGGGGGTTCCTCCTGCTCACGGTGTCCCTGGCGCTGGGGGGGGCAGCATCCACCCGCTGCCCCGCACCCTGCATCTGCGACAACCTCCGCGCCCACGTCCTCTGCCTCAACGGGAACCTGACAGTCGTTCCCAGTGCCATCCCACAGGTGAGCGAGGGGATGAGGGGAAGAGATGAGGATGGCAGCACTGGCATAACTCGGTGTTTTGTGTGACCGACAGCTCACCAAAAAACTGGACCTCCGTGGCAACAGCTTCACAGTCATCCCAGTGGGAGCCTTCCTCACCACACCATACCTCACGCACTTGGACCTGCAGCGCTGCAAAGTGGAGAGGCTGGAGGAAGGGGCTTTCCGGGGGTTGGGGAGGCTGATCTACCTCAACCTGGCTTCCAATGGCATAGCCCTCCTCTACCAGGAGTCACTGGATGGGCTCTCCTCCCTCCAGCAGCTCATCCTGGAGGGGAACCGCATTGAGGAGATTCAGCCGGGTGCTTTTGGCCATCTGGGGTCCCTCACTATCCTTGATATGAGGGCAAATGCCTTGGTCTATCTCCCGGACATGGTCTTCCAGGGTCTGCAGGCCCTCAGGTGGCTCCGGCTGTCCCACAATGCCCTCCATGTGCTGGGCAGCGAGGCTTTCACCGCCCTGCCCGCCCTGCGCAGGCTGAGCCTGGATCACAATGAGCTGCAGGCGCTTCCCAGCGAGGCCCTGGCCAGGCTGGATGGGGCCACCCGGCTGGACCTGGGCCACAACCCCATCACCTACTTGGCTGAGGAGGCCCTGGCCATGGCCTCGCTGAAGCACCTCTTCCTGGACCATGCTGCCCTCCAGGATGTGGCGCCCAACGCCTTCGCCCATAGCCCCCAGCTACGCACACTGGACCTCCATGAAAACCAGCTGCGGGGGCTGCTGCCCCTGGCCAGGGCTGGGGGGCTGGTGAGGGTCAGCCTGGCTGGGAACCCCCTGCTCTGCTCCTGCCTCCTGCGACCCTTCCATAACTGGCTGCTGAAGGCACGGGTGCAGGTGGAGGGGTCCTGCGCTGCACCTCCCACCCTCCGTGGCCGGCCCCTTGACTCCCTGAGGCCCTCTGAGATGAGATGTGGCCACCTCCAGCCACCCCCCAGTCCCACTGCACCATCAGAGCGGCCAAAGGTGGCCAGCAGCAGGCAGTGCCCCTGGGGGTGCACCTGCTCCCCCGATTTCCGTCATGGCTCCTGTGAGAACAGGGACCTGCAGGAGATCCCACGGGGCTTCCCCAGGGACACCCGTCTCCTAGACCTGCGCCGAAACACCTTCGGGATGGTGCCGCCGGGTGCCTTCCCCGGCTTGAAGGAGCTGGTGTCCCTCCACATGCAGAGCTGCAGCATTGGGGTGCTGCGCCCCGGGGCGCTGCAGGGGCTGAAGAACCTGGTCTACCTCTACCTTACTGACAACCGCCTTTCCACCTTGGCGGCTGCAGCCTTCAAGGGAGCCCCGCGACTGGCCTACCTTGACCTGGACCGCAATGCCTTCACCCGTCTGCCCACGGGTGCCTTCCAGCTCCTGCCCAACCTCATCTCCCTCCACCTGCAGCACAATGCCATCGGGGAGCTGGCAGAGGGCGACCTGGCTGGGGCCAGTGCGCTGCGCTGGCTCTACCTTGCTGGGAACGCCATCGGGCGCATCGCCCCTGCCGCCCTGGCTCCTACCAGGATGCTGGAGAAGCTGCACCTGGAGGGAAACCACCTGGCAGAGGTGCCCACAGCAGCCCTGCGGGGGCTGCCTGCCCTGAGTGAGTTGAAGCTGTCCCGAAACCCTATCAAGCACATAGGAGATGGCGCCTTCCTGCCGGTGGCCTCCAGCCTGCAGCACCTCTACCTGGACAACATGGGCCTGGAGCAGGTGTGCATGGCTGGGGACCTCCAAGGGGCAGGGGCATGGCAGGGCACAGCCACAGCTCCGATCCTGTTCTACCACCCGGGGCTGGTGGGACCTATAGAGGCATGTGAACAGATGTCCCCAAACTCCCAAGGCTTCAGGAGATGCTCTAGCCTGACTGTGAGTAGAGGCTTCTTTGGGCTCGGCTGGAGCGTTGTGTCGCTCCAACCTGTCCCCCAGCTCCCCTGGGACAGCCTTGCTCCCCCCAATCCTTGAAGCCACCGAGTTTCCGTGGGGTCTAGACTATTCCCCAAACCACCTCCTTCCCCTAGCCCTGGCCATATTTCTCCTGCTCTTATTACAAGCTGTCCTGCAGAACTCTTCACCACTATCACCCTGAATTCCTCCATCCTCTCAAGAAAGCAGTGTTAGCACCACTCTGGTAAGGACCATGCACCTTAACAGTACCAAGGGATCGTGCTAAAGCCTCTGTGTGTCACCTTTTTTTCAGAAAGACTGAGCGGTGTCTAGTGAGTCCCAAAATGTGGCCAAAACTGGTTGAGTTAATTAACAGTCCCCGAGCACATGTGCTGCTGTTTAAAACAGCTCTTTCCCAGGACCGCCAGGTTCAGAACAGGCACTCTGAGCCCCACAGGCTGATAAGCAGTGCAGGGGCAGAGATTTGCTCCACTGCCTCCCATCAGGATTCCCCTGACTCACCCTCACTTCGTTGCAGATTTCCCCTGGTGCCTTCACTGGCCTCGGCCCCAAGATCAGAAGCCTTTACCTGGAAAGCAACAAAATGAGCAACATCCCTGACATGAGCAACTTCACGGGGCTGGAGATCCTCAACCTGTGGAATGTGCCTTTCGACTGTGCCTGCCACCTCCTTCCCCTGCGCAAGTGAGTGCCCTGAGTGGGGGGAACAGTCCCGGGAGACAGCCAGACCCTGCCACACCAGAGGCATGGGCTCATGGCACACTGGCTGTTTTGGGTCTCCTCCCACCGCGCACTGGCCATTTCATGTGTTCTCCCATGGTGGTGAGTCGATGCGCGTGCCTATGTGCAAAGACGGAAGTAGCCTGGGCTTTCCTGATGTAGGGAAAGCAGCTACAAGCTGGGGTGGGCAGATACTCAGATATTCACAGCTCCCCCAGGCGAGGCCCTGAGCGACCTGGCCTGGCTTTGAAGCAATCTGTGCCCACTCATGGGCATGGAGTTTCCCCTCTGCCTTTGCCCTGTCCTGCTCCTTTCCCTGATCTCCTGCCACGTTTCCAGGTGGATCGACAAACTCAACCTCCGCGTAGGGGCCACCTGTGAGTCCCCTGCAGAGGCCCGGGGGCTGAAGGTGAAGCTTTCTACCACTTTCCAAACCTGCCCCGGCTGGGGCCGAGGCGAGGCTGGGGGAGCCAGTCCTGACAAGACCAAGGCTGCAAGCAAGCCCAGCAAGAAAAAGAGATTGGGAAAATCACCAACCAGAAGCTTCAAGAAGAACACAGCTTAGGAAACACGTGCAGGATGCAACAGTGCCGTACCTACAGTCTGGTGAGAGCAGTTTCTCTGGATTTGTCCCCACCGTGACAACTTGGATATTGCACAAGGTGCAAAGGAGAGCCTGCTGCCACCGGCGTGGTGCCAGTTTGCCAAAGATGCGGGGTTTGTTTTTGCAGGGCACGCAGGCACATCACCCCAGAAAGAACTAATGCAAAAAGGTTCCACAGTGTTTGCAGTGTGTTTTGATGACTTGAACAAAACCAAATACTTGCTTTTTCTTCCCAAGGTTTCCTTCAGCCACGTAGAAAAGCTGGAATTCACAAGTTTTCTTGTTTTTAAGAGTGCTGTGCTTTCACAGCTTCAGAAATGATCAAAGAGCCCCGAACAGGATTGCAAACAGCACCAATGCAAGATCCTGCACCAGCTCAAATCTTCGAGCAGAAAACTTAAAAATTATCCTCGGTGGAAACGTTGCCTGAATTCCCAGCAGCTCCTCAGAATTAAAACATAAGCAGACTGAAAGCTTTCTATTTCCTGCAAAATTTGATCTGTGGTTCCCACGTGCCATTTCTAAACAACATACCCAGCCTATTCCTTATGGCAGCCCAGGCTAGGACCCCTCCACCCCCAGGGGGAACGCAAGGTGATTCTTCTTTTTCAAGTCAGAAGTTTGTTCAAATTGGGAAGGCTTTAGAAGGCAAATGCTTCTAGCTGTTAGGTGACCATACCGGGGGGCATGGAACTGTTATAACAAAAAAACAGGAGGAAAAAAGCCCAAGGTGTTTGGAAATTACCATCCTGTAAAGACAGGTGGCCCTACAAGCCCAGCTATTTGACAAGGCTGGGGAAAAGTGGCAGCCCAAGAGGGAGAGGAAGAAAGAAATGCAATGGCTTTGCCCTGAAACAGGATCCTCCTGTGTTAAGGCATCTATTGCAAGCTGGTGAAAGGCAGAGAGGCCAGGACAGGCAAGGAGGCACGGGCAGCGGGGCAGGTGAACCCCATTACATGCCTTCGATAAAAATCCTGTGCTCCCCACCACACTGACCCCGTCACAGTTTCCCCAAGAATCCAGCGCCCTCTCAGGGGTCAGTTAGGGATCGGCCGGGATGGCACAGCCCTCGCACCCAGTTTGGCACAGACCCTCCGTGCTTTTTCCGCTTGCGTTCCCTTGCTCCCCCACAGCCTTTTCTTTCCTCTCCAGTTAAAGGCTCCATTTACCTCTCCAGAAGGGGAAAGAGGAAGACTGCGTTAATTACTCCCAGTCGCTACCCCGTGTTTTCTAGAGAGTAAGCTTGCCAACATTTTTTTTTAATTTCGTCACGAACCACTGTGCAAAGCAGGAACTATTTTAGCATCAGAAGTGCTTGCCTGGAAGCTCGAGGGGAGCACAGCCAAGGCAGCCATTTCGTGGCCAAGGCGGTGTCCTGGGCAGCCACCATTTCCCTGTCAGGTTTGACAAGGCACTTGCCCTACACCAGCCAGGTGCCGCAGTGGCACCGACAGGCAGGGCACTTCCTCATGTGCAGAAAGATCAGAGGAACTTGCTACAGGAGAGTTAAAGCTGTTTTCCATCACTGTTGCCACACTGGCCTTTCAGATTTCTGTCCTGAATTTTGATGGCCAGTCTGGGGAAAGAGAGGAATGTTACAGTTTTTTGCTCTAAAACAGGGAATGGCATTCCCCACCTTAAGTTATCTACTGCAGTCTTGTGATACTCGGCAGAACTGGCAAGGGGGCAAGCACACAGAAAAAACCTATTGCATGCCTCAAAAATAAAAAAATCCTCAAACAGCACACAACACTGTTTACTTATACGCACCCATTACAGCCCTTTTCTCCTCCCCGTCTTGGCTAACCCTGGTGTTTTGGTGACCCAGGAAACAATACAAGCCTTTGGCCTCTTCCTCAGGTTTAATTCACAGGGCTTTAGGGAACAGGTTGTGGATCGAATTTACAGTAGGACCACTAAAAAATTAAAAATTCAAACTCTGCACTATGTCCTCTGCAGTTCTGAGTTCAAAAAGAAGAAATGATGACACTGAAAAAGGTCTCTTGCTCCCTCAAGAGGCATCATCATCCCTTTCTGGGTTTTTTTTGCACCTCTTTCCACTCTTCCTGTCCTTTCTCGGCGGTTGCAGGGCCTAGTCCAGGGAGCACAGCCCAGATGTCCTAGGAGGGCAGATGGTTTCCTCATGCACGTGACCTGCACACATCATCTCAGACTCCAGCTCACCACTTCCAGCCACAGCCGAGAACCCAAACTGCTCCTTTGTGCTCTGGCAGCCTCTTTATTGCGAACTCCTGCTCGGAAAGGTGCTCCCGGTCATGCTCCTCAGCGCGCCTGCAGCCTTTCTGGAGTCTGTTTCCAGGGCTTCAAATTACAAGTCTGGGGGGAAATCTCTTGCACACCAGGAAAGCAGAGTTGCGATGTTGCAGGGTGGCCTCCCTCAGAAAGGGAAGGCTCTTTTAGTCTTAGACTTCCCTTTGCCAGGGCTTTCCCCAAAGAGTCACAAAGTGAAGCGCAGGCCCCTGCGGGTAGCTGGGGGATACGCCAGGATCAGTCTGTGACCTCCTGCTTTATGCTGCTGATGGGAACGGGAAGCTCTGTAGCTCCAAACTCTGCTACCAAGGGGTCAATGGTTTCTTCTTTCACCTGGACAGCAATGACTAGCAAGAGACAGGAAGAGGGAGGGAAAAACAGGCAAAATCAACTCCTGCTGCCTCACTCTAGCTGCGGCACCCAAAACCGGCTCTGTTCATGCAGATACTCAGAATGCCCCAGGTTTCCAGCCCGCTTCTTGAGGGTCCCCTACCACTGGCAGCCCTGTCTGGCCGGCACAAATCTATCCATGGTCACAGCAGCAGTCAGGATGGGACTAAACCCTGGCAGCATTCAGCTGCCTGCTCCCAAGAACAACTTCTCCTAGGGCTGAGGGAAGAAAAGCCAGTGTGGTCCATTCTCTACCTGCCTGGATCCACACAGGGGAAACAAAACCACTGTGAGCAACGTGGACCTTCACAAGGTGCACAAAGCACCTCACCCACCCTCTTCCCCAACACCCACTAGGGTTGGCAGGTGACCCAGGTGCCAGATGCTCTTCTGATCACCACACCTCTTGGTGCTCAGCACGATGGGCTGTGCTAACATGCTGTGATGGCCCTTATGGGGACTGGGATGTGACAGCAGACTTTTGACACGTCCATCGTGATTCCCTTCCCTAACTGACGTCACACAACCAGACTGCTCAGTAGGGCAGCCAGGCCCTCAGCAGGCATCAGCAGTATCAAGATATCCAGCTATACTGGTGCCACCAAATCTTCTCAGGAGGCAAACCTTCCCAGAGAAAGCAGGCAAAGGCTTTTTTCCACTCCCTCTGTCTCTGGAGGAGCGGGGAAGGACGTTTGTCACGTGCTGCCTTTCCCTGCCTGGGGGGAAACCCATGACTTAACATCCAAGAGGCAGCACAGGCCTAGGGAGGGCTGGTGGCACTCCCAGCGTATGCGAGAGTTGCATGTGGCTTCTGGGCAGAGTAACTCACTCCCTTACTCTCATCAGGCGCTGGCTCTGGCAAAGCCTTGCTGGCAGCTTTTGCTTCTCGTTTTGTCTTCGGGGCGGAAGGCTTCCTGACAGGCTGCTTGATGTTGCGGGTTTTGGCAGGTAACTTTTTTCCTTAACAAAGAGATAACAGAGCATGGGGAAAAGTGTGTTTCTTTTTCCCCTGGAAAATCATCAACCCTGCTCCACTGAGAAACCACAGGCCAAGGACCAGCACAACTGACCAGCAAGCTACGTGGTCATTACCTGCCAAGGTTACTTGACAGAAACGGTCTACTGGAGAAAAACCTCTACAGTCACCATCTCAAAATATGCTCCTCCATGTTGTCCTTCATTAAAGGCAAGGCACTTGAGCGTGTGCTTAACTTCTGAGGAGCGAGTCCTGTTGGAATCAGTCTGGAGTCAGCTTTGCTTACCTGTCTGGGTCTAGTCCTAGGCAATGGGCATGTTGGCTCCAAGGCATGGACATGTTAGCATTAATGTTTTCATTTTCAGCTGACACTTCTATTTAGGTTGAACCTCTTTGTATTTTTTAGATGTCTTTTCCTCTCCACCCCCCAGGAAGGAATTTCTTGCCTTTCTACACCTGATTTGCCACAGGCTACTGCAACAATGACGACAACAACGACAAGATGAAACAATAACAGGGTCCAACCCCACTACTGGCCTCTTCAGCCATCTTAAGACCTTCCTTCCCTCAGCACAAAGCAGGCAGGGTTGCTCTCCAGCTACCCTCCAGCTGCAGCAAGCAATCTCCCTCTGAGCACAGACACAGTGGGGAAAGCAGCACAACCTTACGCCTGGAAGCAAGTGCCATCTATACCTCAGCCAACAGAAAACAGACTGCGAAACAGATCCTTCCCACACACACAGCTCGGCTGTCTTAGATAATGGGGGCAGTTAAGAAGGATGAAGTCGTGTTGTCAAACCCACAGCTGACTGAGGGCATCCACAGCAAGACAAGGCCTCTCTCTCCTGCTCTGACAGGACATGGACAGGGTTCCTCTAACTGGGCCCAGCCTGCAAGCGAGCGGGAGGGCACTAATCAAACATCACTCACTCTTCTTTCCATAGGGTTTCTTCCTCTTCTTGGGCACCTCCTTGGCCTTCACTGGAGTTGTG
Organism: Steatornis caripensis; assembly: GCA_013398225.1. NCBI lineage: Eukaryota > Metazoa > Chordata > Aves > Caprimulgiformes > Steatornithidae > Steatornis > Steatornis caripensis. The sequence goes on from VZSC01009409.1 coordinate 96,734, forward strand.
GGCTCTGTCATGGAGACGAGAGGGAAACGAAAGCCAAGTCCCACAACCAGTAGGTAACTGGGATGAAGTGACATAAGCGAGAAACAAGATATACCCATCCCCCCGAGCCAACGCCCTCTTCCCAAGACAACTAGCTGAGGGGAAAGCAAGGATCTAGCGCAGCTGCTGTCTGTGTGCTTCCAGGCGAGGGCCCAGGGTAGCAGGCTGGGGCAGCACAGGTGAAAGAGGCCCAGTAAAGATTTGGCAGGGGCAGTAAAGAAACAAGATTCATAGCTTGGGACAAGAAGGAAAACAACTGCAAAGGCGAGGCAGTGGCCTCCCTGCGACAAGGGAAGGAATAAACTTTTGAGAGGGATGCTCTTACCTTTTACAGACAGAGTCACAGTTGATGAGAAAAAGGAGGAGGGGCCGAGCTCCCCCTGCTACCTGGCTGAGGTTGTAGGTATGCTTAGTAAGAGGGAGCTGTGCAAGGATAGGACCACCTGGAACTCTACCTGCCTTCACCAGGAGCAATTCTCTGTTGGTGTGCAGGTGGGGGAACAGAGGGGAAAACAGAGCCAACCTCAAATCTCAGCCTGTTTTCTCCCCACCACAGACTCTTCCCTCTGCCAGCTGCTAGAATGTGTGGCAGAAGAGAAAGACTTAACAGTAGCCAGCGCAAATCAACGGGGCCATTTTCTCCTCCCTACAATGCCCAAAAAGGAGGAGACACTGACAGAGCAGGAGGAAGGAAACCTTTGCCTCTAAGGTTAGAAACCACAGTCAAATCTTCACTCACCTGGAACAACAGGTGGTTGAAGCTGGTAGCCGGTCAGCTCGCACCACCCCACAGGATAAATGTCTGGAGACTCGCAGTCCACCCACTGGTCATACTCGTTGTCCCAGCCATCAAAATGGATGCTAAGCAGACGGTGGACTACACGCTTCACTGTGGCTACACAGATGAGCCGGGGCTCCATCAGGTCCACTGCTTCCACCTTCATGCCTGCCTTGAAGCCATGGTTTGGGCAGTCCTGGGTGCAGAAAAAAAAGCAAAAAAAGAAAACCCAAGGCCATTGCACCCAGTCCAAACCAGCACCCTAGAACAGGCTTGCCTCCAGCTTAAAGCAAGCAAAGAGAGAACAAGCCCACAGCCCGGCAACAGAACCAACCAGTCGCATAACATAAGAGGGCACACACGAACAGATCCAAGGCCAGCTGTGTCCTTAGAGAATCTCAGCCCAGCCTTTAGAAACAAGATCCTGACCTAAGGGGGAGCAGCAGGCAGCTGTTAAGGGACACTGGATCAAACTCATTAACCTGAGATAGCCCTGGGAAATCTGAAAGACAGGCGTGGGCCCAGGTGCTGCAAAGCAGACCCCCTCCACCCAAGTTCCAGCCATATGTCCACAGGGAATAAGCAGTACAGAACCCACCAGGAGCCTGGAGCTCTAGGAAACACTAGGGAATTGCAGGTCACACTGAGAGGGACCAAGACATCATTACATCCACAAAGGCATGGCAGTGCTTGTCCCAACCTGCCAAATGGGCTTTAATTGGAAAGCACACACTTCCGTGCCTTGGGCTCTCCTTAGAATTGCTGACTGGCAGCAAAGAGCAGCCCAGTAGAGACACTGGACATTGTCTACCCTGACTTCAGGAAGGCTTTGGATACTGTCTCCCATAAGATCCTCACAGAGAAGCTGATGGAAGTACAGGCAGAATGAGGAGACAGCGAGGTGGACTGAAAACTGGCTGAGTGACTGGGCTCAGAGGGTGGTGATAAGTGGCAAGAAGTCTAGTTGGAGGCTAGTAATTAGCAGTGTACCTCAGGGGTCAATACTGGGTCCAATCCCATTCAACATCTTCATTAATTATCTAGATGACATGACAGAGTGTCATGTCAAACTAAGAAGTTTGCTGGTAATACAAAACTGGGAGGAGAAACTGATACACTAGCGGGTTGTGCTGCCAGCCAGAGGGACCTAAACAAGCTGGAGAAGTGGTCTGACAGGAACCTCATGCAGTTCAACAAAAGCAAATGTAAGGTCCTGCACCTGGGGAGTAACAACCCCAGGCACTAGCACATGCTGGGAGCCGAGTGGCTGGAAAGCAGCGTGGCAGAAAAGGGCCTGGGGATCCTGGCAGACACCAAGTTGAACATGAGCCAGCAACGTGCCCTTGGGACAAAGGCAGCCAATGGTATCCTTGGTTGCATTAAGAGTGTGGCCAGCTGGTGGAGGAAGGTGATCTTTCCCCTCTACTGGGCACTGGTGAGGCCACACCTGGAGTGCTGGGTCCATTTCTGAGCTCCCCAGTACAGGAGAGACATGGACACACTGGATATAGTCCATCGGAGGGCCATGAAGATGAAGGGCCTGGAGCATCTCTCCTATGAGGAAAGGCTGAGAGAGCTGGGACTGTTCAGCCTGGAGCAGAGAAGGCTCAGGGGGCACCTTATCAATGTGTACAAAAGCCTGAAGGGAGGGTGCAAAGATGGAGCCAGGCTCCTCTCAGTGGTGCCCAGGGACAAGACCAGAGGCAACAGGCACAAACTGAAACACAGGAGGTTCCCTCTGAACATCAGGAAACACTTTTTTCTGTGAGGGCAACTGAGCACTGGCACAGGTTGCTCAGAGAGGTTGCGGAGTCTCCATCCACGGAGATATTCAAAAGCTGTCTGGACATGGTCGTGGGCAACCTGCTATAAGTGATCCTGCTTGAGCAAGGATGTTGGACAAGATGACCTCCAGAGGTCCTCTCCACCTCAACAATTCTGTGACTGTCAGAGCTCTTGTGCTCCTTCTTGCTGACTGCAAGCATCCCTACACATGTCTTCTTCCTGGCAGCACTCACTGTGTTGAAGAGCCGTGCTGGAACAGGTCTCGATTTAGTCTTTTCCAGGTAACTTTCCCAGCTGAAGGTCTTTGCATCTTGCCCTACAGTGGGAAGAAACGGTCAGTGGGGAAAAAGGCAGTCACTGGGCAGACCAGCTGAGAGAAAAGGCAGAAGAGGTAGGAAGGAGGCACAGCAACTGGTTGCAAAGCAGTTTCATTAACCGGCACATACAGCCTGATCTTGGATGAAAATCTAGTGCACAGATTCCATGGCAGTCCAGCACCCCCCTCCAGCGGGCAAATACGGAAAAGTGCAAGCTGCAACTCTGACCACCTGTGTCAGTCACATATCCAGACCACAGAGAAAGGTGAGGAGAAGCAGCAGGCAGGAAGAAGTATGTTCAAAACACACCACCAAGACCAATCTTTCTCCCACGAGCAGAACACCAAAGTAAGCCAGAATAGCATGCACAAAAGTGCTGCACCATAGAAATTCAGAGCAGGCCTTTTTGGGTATGGCCAGATGAGGCAGTAAAAACACTCCTAGGGTGATTGCCTCTCAGGATTTTGCAGAAATAGGGGTCTCAGATTTATTCATGCAAGAAGAATAGAAGTGATTCCTGCTACTTTTAAGTACTGAGTCATGCAGCAATGCCTATACTCATCCCTTCTCACCCTCCCTGTCCTTTAAACCTTTGATTCTGTTCAGTTTGGGGATCATATACCTCTCCCACTGATCTGCCAGGAGCTAATCACCATGCCATTAACGCCCCCTGGAGATGTTATTTCCTTCCATAAAGTACCAAGACTTGGTATATGAGCAGGGCTCAAATGGGCTTGCTCTCTGAACTGGTCTTACCTCCCTGAAAAACAGGCAGATGGGAACCTTGTGGTTTTGATTCATCTGCACTTCTCAGAAACGCGCAGCCCAGCAGATTCTGCACACAGGTTTGTACCACAGGGCAGAGTCCAAATCTCACCTTTTGGAGGGGTCAGATCAATGCTGTTCTTCTGACAGAAGTTGACGGGGAAGATGGCATGCGAGGACGCATGATAGCAGAACCAGTCAGAACTATCAGCAGACGTGGCTCCATCAATGCTGATCATGAGATACCCATCCAAGAGAACCTGAGATGGGAGCAAAGTGTGTAAGTGTAGAGCTTTGCTTGCTCTAAAGCCTCTCCTCTCAAAGGATCACCTAAGAGTCCCCATAGATGGATCACAGTTGCCACTAGATAGTAAAACGCAATCTTACATGCTCTAGGGCATGCACTAGCTTCTCCTGATACGTTAGTCAACACAAGCTAAGCCCCAAAGCAGCAATTTCTGCAGGACTGGGACCTACACTAACAGCCTTGTGAAAAGGACTCAGCCACAAGTGGTCAGGAGCTCCGCTCTCCCTCAGAAACAGGCATTATTGGCAGCCCAGAGACTCCCCTACACAAATCAGGTCATGAATTTGTTACTGGGCAGAAGGGAAGGGCACCACCTTCAGACTTGCCACTTCCTCGACAGCAACAAGTCTTGTCCCATCCTGTCACTCACTGGTAATTGGTACCTACCAAACGTGATAGGCATGTCTGCCCCAACCTCTTCACATTTCCAAGCAACAGATGAAGGTCACATTTTACAAACACAAAGAGCTCTCCTAGCATCCCCCTGCCAAACCTTAAGCGTCAAAGTCTTCTGCTTGGGTTCTACAAGGGCAAACAGCTTCTTGAGGAAGAAGGAAAAGCCCAAGTCGACACTATGCTTTAGGACATGCAACACACCTCACTGAGGAAACCTGGTCAAGCAATTTACTTCCTAACACTAGCACAGGAGTAGAGCTCACTACCACCTCAAGAGAGATTGTAGGAGACACCCATCCTCAGCTTCCTAGACCAGTGAATGCTGCCCATACAGATACACCCCATTCCCCACAACTCTTCCCCTCTCCTTTCTCTCCTCAAGACAGCACTACAGACGCCTCTCTTTATGCACTCCAAGAACCAGAGAACAAATCTTCCCCACTGCATGCCCAAGAGTGAAGGAAGAGTGGCTGCCAGTCATACACACTGGACAGTTAGCTTGCAGACCAAGCATGCTCATCTCCACTGTGTCCACTTAAGTGCACACGGACAACTGCTGGTCTCATCAGCTTCTCAGACCTCTGAGGTAATGCCCCAATTCCCTCCACGCACCAACTGCCTACCTCTCTTGACATCCCTCTCCTCTCCCTCATGCAAAATCCTACTCCGTCTTATTTATTTGCAAAGACTTCAGGAGAGGCTGGGTTATCTCAGGTAAGACCCTCTTCTGCCCACTCAACTTACCTTGCAAACAGTGGCCACACAAATGTTGCCCAGATTCAGGGGGTCAATGGCCTCCAGTTTCATGCCTTCTTCAAACCATCCACCTTCAGCATAGACAGCTCGTACCTAAGGGAGACTCTCGTATACCACGTGCTGTCAGGGGTATGTGACAGTACCATCCCAACACCAACCAAGCCAAGTACAAACAGGATTAGAGCTTCCTTACTTGGCTCAACCAAGTTGCAAGGGGAAAGAAGAGAAATTACAAGAAATACAAAGAGGCAGCCAAACCAACGTTGTGTTTGCGTCAGCCATCTCCTGCCAAGGACTCCTGGGCAGTCAGAGAGCCAGGCCCAACACTCAGCCACTCCTCACAGCAAAGCAAGCCTCCTTCTCATCTCAGTCCTTACCAGTACGATCCAGCTCCTTGTCTGAACTGGTCTCTCCCATGCAATCATCTTCCCTCTCCAATTCAAAACTCCAAGCAACTGTTCGCCCTTCAACTGAGTCCTTCAATCTGTTGTCTTTTACTTCTCCCATCTTTCTATTTTGACCTGCCCCTGCCCAACCACAACCTTGACAGCCCAAACACCTTACTGCCCTATATCTGTAAGAGAGACAAATGAGCCACCCTCAACAACCTACACAGGAGCATATACACCCAAGGAAGGAAGCACTATCATTGCTTCCTTTGCAGTGGCTAACACAGAAAGGCAGACTTGTCCTACCGTCTTAAACAGATAGGGGACAGCATCACAGTAAATCTTCCGGAAGGTGGGATGGCTTGCCATGTCACTGCGTTTTTCTTCTGTGAGGAAGGGAAGGAACAGAGAGGTAAGAAATTTGCAGCAACTGCAGTAAGAAAACACACTGGCTATTAACTATCTGGTGAGAGCTCAGCAGCTATAAAAGAGCGAGATCAGAGACCATGAGAAAAATAATAAAAATCCAAGGTCAGTCCCTCTACACCTTCCCATAACATGTGCTGCGATGCAAGGCTTGCTGAAAAGCAGATGGATGATCTTCTCGAGTGCTAGTGATGACACCTCTACATGGCAGCTGTAATCCCCAGGGAGAGGCAGTAAGGGAGGGAGACACAACCAAAATGATCAGCAGGGGTCGAGTCTTGTTTTTTCCACCAATCTAAGCCGATCAAGAATTCCTCTCTGTAAAGTCCAGAAAAAACACAACCTGCTGACATCCAGGCTGACAGAAGCCAGTACGAATTCTGTCAAAAAGACTATGAACATTTGTGATGTTGCAGACTCTGCATTCTCACACTGTGGGATAGACTACCTGTTTCAGGTAAGAAACTCTACAGTGCCCGTGTTCTGACCTGTGGCAGATCGCTCCACTTTTACCTATCTATCCAGGGAGAAAAGCAGCAGACACACGACTGTGTAGACCTTATCTGTCAGGTCCTGAGGTAGCTGCCTGGCTCCCAGCATGTCAAGATTGGTGTTAACAGCAGGGCCCATGCATCGCATAGCAAATCAGAAGATGCTTGTGGTGGCCTGATCCCTACCTGCCTTCTTCATGCTGTGGCCCACTCTCCGTGACCAGCCCACAGGATGGATGAGGGGACTCCACATGTGGCACCAGAAGTCATTATCGCTGTCGCCGTCCTCATAGAGGAGTCTCAGTCTGCCCCCGATCACAGTGTCCACCACTGCCATGCGTGTCCGGGACACGTGGTTCTTATCTACCACCTCCACTCGCATGCCCTGCCGGAATGGGTACTTCATGCTCTCTGCCATCTGGCAACAACAACAGAGGAGGTAAGATCAATCACACTTGGGTTTTCCTTCCCCAAACACTTCAGAGAACAGCTTTCCCCATAGACATCCTAGCCAACCCCCTGTCCTGCCCAAAGCTGACTGGGAGAAACCTCTGGGAAGGGATGCATGAGAGTGGGTTCATCAGCGGGACATGGAGCTGCCAGCCCCACACATGATGGCGCGGTTGGACACACACACCCTAAGTCTCCCCTGTCCTGCGGCCTCATAACACCTACCCTCACTCTGGCCCAGCAGCCATGCTCAGTCAGCACCTTGTGTGAATGTTCTGAGTGTGAGAAACAGACGTCACTTCTGTGCAGCAGCAACCAAGAGGGGAACTGCATGCCTTTTTCAGTCATGAAAGAGACCATAAGGGTTTCAAGGCTGGGAGCAGTCAGAAGTGTAGCTTCCCAAAAGGCAAAAGGATTTTCAACTGACTTTAAAAGAGGTCAGGCCCTTATTTTCACTTCTTTACTCTCATCAGAGGTTGAGCACCACGATGCTTTATCTACCGACTCCACCTTCAACAGCAGAGTTACTCTGCAGACTGACCCAAAGGGACACGCACACAAAAAGAGTCACTGGCTGACTTTTTTGAGACCTTCAGTTTGCTGATATAGCCTAGCTCTACTCATCCACAAATACCCAAAGATTGGTACCCGAAGAGCACCTAACACTTCAGCATTGTGATCCCAGAATGCTGTGCAGCAACTGAGCACCACAGCTCAAAACAGACTCAGACACCCAAAATGGCCTACACTTGAATCCAGAAGAACTTTGAAGGGAAGGTCTCCCCCTTTCACCTCCTGTTCATTAGGTGGGAGTGGAGATGCTGGGAGAAGAAAGACACTGACAACATCTGTTTCCCTCTACCACTTCCCTTCCATGGCGTGAGCTCTCAGCTACAAGCTGTGTCCCAGGAACAAGCAGCTACAAATATCCTCTCAACTTTCTGAAAAGCAACAAGGGACACACCAGCTACGTCAAGGTCTCCAGCTCAGCATCACCAATTACCTCACACATATGAAAACGCATCACATGCCTCCGTGCCTGCTGTCTCTGGGACCGTCTACATTATCTGTGGGTTTACACAGCTGCAAGTGACAGAAGAGCCTCTTCTCCACAACAAGGTCCAACCTCAGTGTAGGCTGCAGTAAGCAGCCACAGGAGCTATGAAACTGGCAAGGCCATGGCACAGCTGCTTCCGCGTACTTCTAGGGAGCCTGCACCCCTCTCACTTCCTGCAGGCTGCTGTGCTACCAACACTGAAAGCAAAGGTTTTTGACTCTCAAAGCCATTCCCCAGCACTGAAACAGGGCAGGGAATGGCCAGGCTGGAGCTGCAATGGCCTCTCCCTTCAGCAAAAAAGCAAACTCATCCCCAGAATTTTCCAGGACAGGCTGACACAACAGCTTTTAAAACCCACCTACGACCCGAAAGAGAAACTATTGTGCTGACCGCAGAGGCTGTGCCATTACCAACAGGATCATGACAGATATCTTGCTGCCCCTGCCCAGGTTTCAAGGGGACACACAGAGGAGTTGCACAGATCAGAACCAGAAGAGACATGTTGCACACACAACTCTTAGCTTTGGCTTCATTCCCACACATAAAATGACAGCCTCCCACATTTACCTTGATGTGGAAATCCACTGGTATGGTCCTGGCTCCCACCAGTTTTTTCATGAGGTAACTTCTCCAGTCAGTGTACTTGGCATGGACAGCTACATATGCACAGGGAAAAAGCACATCTTTATGACTGAAGGAATTACAGCACAACACTACACCTTTCTTCCTCTCAGAGTCCATCTGCATTAAAAGGCCTTCTTTGCATTCAGATCCCGTACCTGCTTTCAGGCAGACCCTGCTCTGCAAGCTCACCCTCACAACAGGCTGCAAGGGATCACCATCACAGAATGGACTGGGCCAGACACCCAACTCCACTGATCTAGATACGGAAGTGGTAGTAGAGCAAAAACACGTGAGCCATACCAAGCAAATCTCAGCTTGCCAGAATTCTGCTAAACTGGCATCCCTCTCCGAACTGCTAGCTGAGCAGGGGCTGGATCCAGCGCGCTTCCCAGAGACAGTGCCCAGGATGTAGGACAAAAAAGTTCCCCCAAAGGCTAAGCGTAGCCACCACACAGGTCAGAATGAGGAACAGCCACCTTGATTAGCCTCTGTCCATAGCTCTGACACCAGCTCTGCATCCAGCACTCCCAGGGTCAACCACTGGGAGATGCAGAGGGAGCAGTCCAAGCAGTCTACAGCTTCCCAAAGAACTAACTGTTCCTTGTAACTCAGGGCACAAATGGAGCTGTAGTCCCACATACCGTGGGAGCACCTGACCCACTGCACTAGGCATAAACCAAGGCTCCTCCACACACAGGCATACTCTCCACACTCACTTTGTGGTGGTACCAGGATTTTGCTGTTGATGGCACACCAGCCAATGGGGTGAATATCCACTGTGCCCAAATTGCACCAGAAGTCGTGGCTGGCATCATTCTCGAATCCCTCGTATCGCAGAAGGGCCCTGTAACCTGCCAGGACAGAGGAGACAACCAGAAAAAGGCATTAGAGGCCAAGAATTTCTCGTCTCCCCATTGGGCACCACAGGCCCTACAGCGTGGCCTTCAGAGCTCTGCATAGGTTATCAGAGCTTCTCCAACCATTCTGAAGGCAGAACTGCCCTCACAAAGAGCCCAGCAATCAGAACAGGAACCAGATGCTGGCTTCTTCCCACCCCCGCACCATGATATTTCCTGTTCCAAAATCTCTCAGCAATTGCAGAACTCCTAAGAGCTGATGTTTTGCTTCACCAGCTACACTCAGCTCTCCAAAGCTTCCCTCAGAGGCTAGCCATCCCCGGCTCTCAAGAATTACATTGGATACATACCTACAGTCTGGATGACAGACGCAATCCAGTACACACGGCTGGGAAGCACAGCATCACTGTTCAGCACTTCCACTTTCATACCTTTCACCACATCATCCCACTGATCGAAGAGCGGCACCTGAAGGATTAAGGCAGCCATATTGGGAGAGAGATGTTGACAGTCAGAGCAGGGCTCAGGCCCTCATTCGGAGCCGCGTTTTAGGCAGCTACACTTTGATTTCAGGCCCAGGTTTGCATGCCTTACCCTTCCTGTATCTGTCAACAGCTTGAAATGCAACCGAACTGTCCCAAATATTTAACTGGGTGTTCACAGAGGATCCCAAAAGGCAGAAAGTTGTATAGCAACACTTAACTATTTCACTGCCAGCTGTCCTATTACCCCAAAGTAGCTGCTGCCATTCCTCTATGGTATGAAAATCCCTAACTGTCAAACTGCCATATCTTCCTGACCAATCCTCAAACACAATTTTGCTAATATTATCAGAGATCACAACTCAAAAAGAACATAACAAGTGAGTCTTAATACACAGAGAGGCTGGGGCTGCTACAATACCTAAGAACTGTCATTCTTCCATGGATCTGCCTTGGCTACTTGGCCAACAAGGATTGCAAATCAGCATGACAGGAACCAGACACGCTCAAGGGGCAGTTACTGCCAGGCCCACATAAGTGGAGTTCCTCCCTGCACATCACCCGGGGCTCATGCTCACCCACACAAAGTGCAAAGGTAACAGGGAGCTTTCTGCTATGCCCCTCTAGCCAGAACTAATTCTGTCTCCAGCCAGTACTGGAACATCACCACTGGCAGTACTTCTACCAAGTCCCCTTCTGCTTCCTCCCCCAAAACTCCCGGTCCCTCTGTGGGACTCCCATTCTCAGCTGTGAGAAGCTCAAACTTCTTTCCTTGCATCAGCTGAGGCTCAATAACCAGCTCCCCAGATCTCTTCCCACCACTTGTCACAGGAGTACAGGGGAGTCCCATGCGTACAGCATGTCCCGCGTGCACTGCGAGGCACAGTAAAGAACAACTCACGTGTCTGAAGCAGCTGACAGGAGCTGCCTTGAAGTCGTGGTCCTGCAGGTACTTTCCCCAGTCAAAGCCCAGAATGAGCGCTATAAGCAAGACAGGAGAGAAGAAAATCAGGTGAGACCATAGAAAAGGCACAGAGCGCTCAGTTACCACCCGACTACAGCTTGTGGCCTGCTCTGGGACAGAGCCCTCTGCCCCAGCACACAGGGACTCTGCATTCCAGTGCATTTTCCCTGGTGGGGAACTAGATCCCACAAGTGCACGGGGACCAGCCCCTGCAAGAGGCACAATATATTGTTAATCAATTCTTGCTGTTACTTACTTTGGGGGAAGTGGAGGCAGAAGAGGCAAAAAAAGGGGTCAAATCCAGTCCAGGGCTAAGAGTGGAGACTGCATCATATCAACAGTAAAACACTTAGCACTGCAGGGTCGTATCAGCAGCGCCTGCTTCCCCAGAGGGTGCTGGGAAAATGAGAGTGAAGCACTGGGCTATTAATCCCCCAGTCGCTCCTGATCCAAGGATACAGCTCTGCTCCAGCAGCAGTCAGCTCAGGGATCAATCCCTGCTGCTACCCCCTGGGGGCCACTTTTGCCCTAACACAGCAGCTTGCTACTCCTTCAGCTGCAGTGACTGCCTGTTCCTCAAGTTGAGCATCGAATGACTCCGCTTAAATATAACTCCCCACAGGCAGTGGGGCAGCGAATGGCTGGGAGCAGCACGGCACCTTTAAGTCAGCTTTGCCAGTACCTCCTGAGGCTGTGACTAGAGAGCTTATGCTCCAGGCCAAGTCACACAAGGAGCAAGAATGAGGCTGAATAGTGGATGGGCAGGAAGCCACCAGGGCTCCATTAGCATCAGCAGAGAGAGACAGAGATGTGCCCTGTGTCCTGTCAGCCTGCGTCAGAGGTATCCACATCGTTTCAGTATGAGGCAGTGTACCAGAGGTGAGGAAGAAGGCTGCAGAGCTTACAGCCCTCCTCCAGGTATCCCCATTTCTGTGGCTCCAGCAGCTGCACCTCCTCACACCTCACCTACACTCACCATCCTGGCCTGTCAGTGTCCCATCTGCCAGCTGCCCCGTGCCCTGCAAATGGAGGAAGGCACCGATCTTGGCTGACCAGGCTGCCTTGTGCAGGACTTTAGCTTTCTTCGTTGGTGGCTTCCCCTACAAAAGAAGTTACATTAGGAATATTAGTGGCACAGCAGAGTAGAGGAAGCCAGGCCCTGCAACCAGACAGCACGCAGGGCATGGATCTCTTCCTTGGGGTGATTCTCAGGTTTCAGCACTTTCACTAAACCTCACAGGAATAAGAAGAAACAGCAGGTAAAATATAACTGCGTCCTTCCCTAGCTTCTAGGAAGCACCAGCTTTCAGCTGGCATCCCTTCTCCAGGGACTTCAGGCAGGAAGAACAAACCACTAGCAGTCTGATCTTTAACTAGAGAGCAGCTACCCACCCCTGCACACATGCACATCCTACTCCATCCCCAGGGAAGAAGGAAGGGTTTTGACTCACCTTCAGTCTGGCCAGGATGCTGGCCTTCTTGGAGTTGGAGGAGTAGCTTCTGGAGCAGGAGACGCTGCAGAAACGTTTGGTCTTGGAGAAGAAAGCCTCCCTGGTGCCCACAATCCCACACATCTCACACACAGCTGAGACAAGGAAGGCATAAAAACACGAGCAGTTGGCAGGGTCGATACACTACAAGGACAGAGCTGAGTGCAGGTAACCCTCATTACACATAACAGCTCCCTCGTAGCCCAGAAAATGCAGTCTCAACCCAATACTGCTCCCAAAGCATACTCAAGATGCAGTCATGCGCCCTTCAGCTTCCCCCAGCCCTTGTTCTTCCCATCACGCGTGTTCTTTGGGTAGAACCAGCAAGTAGTGCAGTACCTGGCTCAGAACCGCTGTCCTCTGTGAGCCGGCCTGTGCACAGCTGGTGCACAGGAGAGGTTGGAAGCTCTCCAGCTTCCCGGTTTGCCACCTCATCTTCACTAGACTCATCCAGACACGAGCTGCTGTCGCTGCCTGTGCTGCTGTTGCAGCCCCGGAAGCTGTCATAACCCCCAAAGACGTCCAATTCATCATCCTCATCATCATCATCACCATCCCCCTTCACTCGCTCCAAAGACGAAGTCTTGTGGGAGAGGGTAGACACCAACTGAAAAAAGAACCAGTCAGCTTTAAAACAGAGATTTATACACCACACCCCACAACAAGCCTGCCTTCACTTGCTGCGGGGCCTCCTGGACCAGGGCGAAGCCTTGGGGTGAGCAATGAGTCCACATAACAACCCCAAAGGCAGGAGTCTGAGTTCCTAGCAGGGAAGCTATTACCCCCGCAACAGGTCCCTTTACAGGTATTTCACAGGCTGCATTCTGCTTCCCAAGAGGAAAGAAACAGCCACAGAGCTGCAGCTACATAGAAAAAAATTTGAGGAACATGGAAATAATCCAGGGAACTACATTGCCATGCTGACAAAGACAGAGGAGACTGCATCCTTCCAGGCACTGCTTCTCCCAACACAGTTGCACAGTACAGCAGCGCAGACATGATCAACATTAAAGTCACTGCAAACTTCCAGCACAGAGTGCAAAGCTGCACACTCTGGTCACCATAGCTCATAAGACCAGTACAGCCTGGATGTCAGGACAATTTGACTCTGGAGAAAGTTCATGTTCTTTGGGAACTACATAGTCCATAGCTGACCTCAGTTCAGAAGCTGCATTAGGAGGATGCAAAGCAATGTTTGTTAAGAGTTTTTCCCTACAATCAGATGTCTCCGTAACCAAACATCTTCACTAGCTCTTCGTACTTTCTGTTACAGCCAGACAGCAACGACTGAAGAAAGAGCACAGAAATCCAGTGACTGTTTCTCAGACTAGAAGAATCTTGAACTGGGCTCCAAACAAGTGCAAAAGAAGCTGGGAAAGGGTGTTAGCAACTCATGAAAGAGCAGCAGGAAGTCAGCAACAGCACAGGGAGCGATGGAACAGAAAGGCAGATTAGAACAGCCACACAAGGCACCAGGATGCAATTGTTCATCCAAGTGGGCAACAACAAAAGATCACTGGAAAGTCCATCATCTTCTAGTGCTAAATACCCTCCGATCCCTGGCTCCTGGGTATTATTACAGACCCACGAAAAGGAAGATCAGACTTCACTCACTGCTGTCTCCCACATCCTCCCTAGCTTTCACATAAAACAGACCCAAGGTATCCAGGTCGTTCCCTGAAGACAGAGTTGCACTCCTGCAAATGCACGTGCTCAGACAGCATTCCTGACGTCTGAAAGGCCTGAACTCCTCAAAAAACCCCCACATTCATCTCTTCCTCTCCGTTTCTCGAGGCGCACCTTCCTTCAGCTCACAGAAGTGAGCATCTTTGGACGGTTACTCTTCCACCAAACACGAACGAAACCTGCGGACACGTTACAAGTTCCGAGGGCTGATGAGCAAGGACAGCACCACCCGCAAGCTCCTCGGAGAGGCCCATCCTGCCCGGGCCAGACCCACCATCCCCTCCAGCACCAGCCCGGCCCCCCGCAGCGCGGAAGCGGGGCGGGCGGCCACGCCGGCAACCACACCACCACCGACGGCCGGCAGGAGGCAGCCCGGCGCTTCTCGCCCCCTCGCGGCCGCGGGCAGCCGTTACCCCGGTACCACACCGCAGCCGTTATCCGACTAACACAGCCTGGGCCTCGCGCCCTCCCTCACGGCACCAGGCGGCCCGGCCCGGTGCTCCAAGGCTTTCCCCAGCACCCTGCGGGCGGCTACGCGGCGTTACGATCGGACGGCCTCCCTCCGGTCCGGTTCCGGGCCCGGAGGAGCCGCCGGCTCGGCCCGTAGCCGCTCACCTCCCCTTGATCCTGCTCCATGGCTCCCAGGACGCCGCTAGCCCGCCTCACGCGAAGGGAGCACGTCCCCTCTCAGCGGCGCACCTGATTGGCAAGAGCCGGGAAAAGAAAGCCAATCAGTGAAGAGCTTGTTCCCGCTCGTCTCCCCGCGGGGCACGACGGGAGCTGTAGTTCTTTTGCCGCGGCCCTCGCGCCTCGCGGCGGTCCCACCCAGGGGCGGAGGAGAGGCCGGGCACGGCGCCGGGGAGCGCTGGGAGGACCAGGCCGTCCTTTCTCGTAGTTCTGGAGTCCCGGAAGCTTGTGTGAACAACAAAACAAATTAAAAAACCTGATGACCCCCCCCAAACTCCAGCCCCACGGGCGGATGCAGCGCCCGGGAACCATCAGCGTGCGAGCGCGTGTACGTAGCGAGCCCCGTGGAGATGCACAGCTGGGGTCGTGTGTCTTAAAACATAACCGAGGACCCATGCGGTTTCCCAGAAACGTTGGTAAATGGGTCAGGATTTGGATTTAGGCGGGAGGAATGCCTTTAGCGTGGCGGGTACCTCACGTCACGCTAGCAACGCCGCTGTCCCTGCCACGCACTGCTGACAGAACCAGCGTGCCACCCGGGCTGGGGAACCCCTTGTGGGTGCTGGTGAGTGCTGCCAGGCAAGCGGGGTGCAGAGGGCAGAGAACTCACCCCTTCACTCGCACCCTGCCTCACCGTGTCGAAGAATTGCACAGTAAATAACCCACGCGAGTCAACGCTGCTGCTCGCCATGTCCTCAAACGATCTGTCTCTGAGATTTCATGCATAAATAGGAATTTTATTTGGCAAACAAAGTATTACCTGTGCAAAAGCAGCCTTGAAGTGCTTACTGTACTACACAATCTGTTTTAAATTTTCTTCATAGTACAAATGCTTGTCTCCCTTTTGGCAGTTTTTTCCCCATGGAAAAGCAGTGTGGTCTTCATGGTACTAGTAGCAGCATCCCTCGCCCCAGCTCACTGTCGAGAACAACCAAGAAGCAAGTGTCTCTCTATTGGTCTCTGGCACTGATTCTCTTACACAAAAGCTATGTCCCCCGGAGTTAGTTGAATTTCCCATTCTACCCCTTTTATTTTGTTATCACTTTCATCGTGTTGGCATTGTAAAAAGAAAAAAGGAAGGGGGGAAAAAAAAGCCAGTACTGAACATTTCTACTCTGTACAGCCTTTGTAGTGAGTAGGTAAACCAGTAATGTGTGAAGCACATGCACAGTTCCTCTCTCGTGCGTATACTATGGCCTCCGCTGCAGGTGAAAGCAAGGCAGCATGGAAAAAGTTCATCCCAAAGGCTTGCTAGCATTACAGGCACGCATGGGTTGCTCTTCCAGGCAATCCAAAGGCACCAACACGAGGCTACAGCCTGTCACACTGAACGCAAAGGAGTGCCGCCATCAGCGTGAACCACACGGAGAATCCTAGGGAGCGACTGGGGTCACAGCCTAATTAGAGAGGGGCAGTGGCGGGGAGCTTGCAAAGCCTACTGCGTGCAACTTGATCACCAGATTTCCATAGTGTCAGGGGTCCTCCAGGTTCAGGTTTTCCAAACAATCCTACAGCACTGTTAAGAAACAGAAAATGGCTTTTAAAGTATTATTTAAATAATGTAGTTGGTAATGAAATAAATTACACAGGCTGTTACTGCCTTGCAAATACTGCTAGACAGTACACTGCGTTACAGACAACAAAGCTCTTTCCAGAAAAGACACAGATACAGAATTAAAGGTTCATTAAATCTTTCGCCTGCAATAATCTTTCACGTAACATATTACACTCTATTGCCAGTGTGCATCCCCTGCTTCCTTCCCAGAGTGGAACAAGCAGCACTGCTCCTTTAGGTCACAGACAGGTTGGCTCAAGGCTTCTTGAAAGCTTAAGCAAAAATGAGTTCGGTCTTGCCACAGAACAGGCTTAAAGGCAGTCCCCATGCCATGGCTGTTCATTTGTCATTGCAGTTCTAAAACCTTCTCAATAAATAATAGCATTTAAATAATTTCATTTTGATTTTAATCAAATTCAAATTGATTAACAAATACTTATACTGTCTTTATTATTAAAAACTTTGTTATGCAACATTAATTGTAATATCTTTGTAATGCCAGCTGCTTTCTTTAGGGACATAACAGCACCGACAATCTCAAGAAACCAAGCCACGAAACTTAGATCAGACTTCACTTTTCCTGTCTCCTTTCCTACTGCTGCTCTGGGCCTGGCCTCTGTTTTGATGCCATCTGAAATAAAATTTTCAGAAATATCATTATAAAAAGGCTGCTGTCAGGTGAAAGCACAGAAGGAATCCAGTGTGCAATGAGAGGGATTATTCCTGCAGGGCAGAGGCCACGCTGCTTTCTCAAAGCTGAACACGGGTGCTCAACTCCAAGTTGTGCACCTGGGGAAGCTTTTTATGCCTCAGCCTCAGCTCTGTCCCTCATCACGACAATTTCCTTTAGGAGCACTGGTACATGGGCTCTTTGTGCTTGTCTACTGGGGCCAACCCCTCGCCCATTGTCTGGGGTGGAGAGCTCATGCTCCAGGTCCCCAGGCTTCATAAATTCATCCGCTGCTCCTCCAGAGCCTCCTTTTGCAGTTTTCTACTCTTTGTCATTTCAAAGTGCTTATAAGAATCCTGGCAGTCCATGGGCCAAGTTTCACATCTGGCACCAAGTAGCAGCCATGGTGGTTACAGGGCCAGCTTCCAAATTCTTGAGTGCAATGGGAAGTGGCACACGGCTTTAGTAGTGCTTTTCCTCTCACTTCCTATACTGGCACTGTAAGAAAACAAAAAAACACTGCAAGGGTTTCATTTCTGTTATCAGCACTGGAGAACGGCAGCCCTTTTGAAGAAAAAATGTTTATAGACTTGTAACCCTTGGTCATGTTCATGATACAGTCCTTTGAAAAATGAAAGCAAGGTTGAACGGCTCAGCAAACCAAAAAGCAAACAGAAGACATTTTAAAAAACCATGTGCACTGCTTAACTACTGGCAGACTCATTTTACAAAGGTAATCAGGTAGTCAGTAACCCAACTGTTCTTACTTGCAGACATCCCTGGCTGTGGCTGTCCCTTGTTGGGCCCTTGATTCATAGGAGCCTGTGGCATGCCTGGAGCATTTGGGATCATGTTTTGTTTCTGCAGCCTGGTTCTTCGTTTCTCCTCCAACTCCTTCTGAATCTTATAGATCTTCTCCGCTAGCAAGTGATAGTACTCTGCCTGTTGGGGAGGAACACAAGTCAGGAAAAGAGATGACACACATTAAATAAAAGCAACAGGTCCCAGCGATCCAAGCTTGCAAAACAGCCTTACACACACACACACATTTTGGCTTACGTGGGGGTGGCTCCTCCTTTGCAGGGGCTGTCAGGCAGACAGGAGGGCAAAAAGGGGCACTGCTTAGGGCACTGCTGGCAACCATTAGGCCAACACCAGACAGTTTTCTTCTCCTCTCCAACATTTCTTTTGGAGAATCACAGTGAAGAGCTTCATGCTGCCTTCAGGGAACCCCAAGAAGTCCCAGGCACAGCACACCCTGACACTCCGACTCCCAGCACACCCAGGCAGAAGCCCACAGCTGGCTGCTTCCTAGACCCCATCCAGCAGCCCCTGAACACATGCTTGCTCAGCATGGGACACTCATCTGTGCCTTCACTCCTCTTCCTCTCCAACCACTACGGGATCAAGGCAAAGATACAGAGAATGGATGACAGAGGATGGCATCTCACCCTGCTATTTGCCGATTCATACATATCTCCTTCCACTTTCCGAGCATACGCCACCAGATTCTCCATACGCCGATCCTTCAGTGCTGCAGGGTCCGGAGTAGGAAATATGGCTTGGACTCTGAGGGAGTGGAAAAAAAAGCACGCAAGCAATTAGGATGTTCCCAGATGGGGACATCAGCATTAACGCCAGTGATCTGAACACAAAGCAGCAAGCAAATCTTTCGACCGACTGTGGTGCTGCTGCTGCTCCCAGGGGACACTGGCCCCATGTAGATGACTTGAGTGCAGAGTGTTGTACTTGCAGTACAACAGCCCCAAACCAGCAGATGCAGGCTTCTGCTTTCCCTTCTCACAGACCCTGACAAAACTTAGTCCCTGGCCCCCTGGTTTTGGAAGCTGGGCTTCTCTCCTGCCCCCTCCACACACCACAGAGGCAGCAACTCACCTATCAGGAGATTGTTTTTATATTAGCTACTCACAATTTATGAACAAGGTGGTTTCGGAGATCCTGAGACACTTCTCCACACCACTGCATCTACCCGGTCCCTGATACAATGGAGCCTCCTGACCCCAGCATGAACGCCTGCTAGCCCATGGTGACCTATGCTGCTCCAGTTTATCATGGGAAAGACTGCCTACACAACGCCCAACTGGAAAAAAAAGCCAAGAAAAATCTTCAGGGCTCAGCGTTTCCTGGAGTAGGGCGGACAACGGCCCCCGGCCCTGCCTGAGGCGGCGAGGCGCTGCTGCCTCAGGCACTAATGGCCAAAGAGGTGCACCGTGCCACCCAACGGCGCCTCTGAGGTGGGGAGGGTCCCTCAAAGCACGCATTTATTGTTATATATTATTATAATACATATATTGTATTATATTATATTATATATATATGATTATATATTATTTTTCAGTACCCCCTGTATTGATTTGGGATCCTCAGCTGGAATCTTACGTCGTAAGTGCGATGCAGCCATCGTGTGGGTTGTGTTTCCTCAAGCGAAGGCCCATGCGTGAGAACAGGTAACGGCCTACTCAGGGGTCGGAGATTTAAGCCGTTGCTGTTTCCTAGTTCTCTCTCACGGGCTGCAGAACTTAGGGAAGACCCTTGTCACGTCATCCTTAATGTTACATTGATGTGCTTATGTACTTAACAGGGACACGTCACTAAATCACGCTGTACAATAGGAACAGTGATCAAACAGTTCAAGTGGCGAATAAAAAATCCAACCCCAGACCCAACAAGTGTTCCAATTAAGGGCATGGATAATAAGTTAGACTATCCTTTCTTGCTATTTTACTACTCTGCTAGTCTGCCAGTATTTGTCAACACAGCTCTATGTACAAACGATAATTAAAAAACTAAAACAAAAATTGTGTCCAGATTTAGAAAAAAAACCAGCTATGCCTAGTTCCAAGGCTGTCCTGAGAAGGGGAGAGAAACACTGTCTGGGAGACAAACCTCTTGCTTTCAAGAGCTTACCCCATCTCAGTCCCCAGAAAAATCTGGCTGTCGAGTGCTGAGCTGTGCTGCCTGTCTCATTCTTATGCAAGCCTGGGAAGATGTGGGACACTGCCATGCCCTGCCGGGTTGCCTTCCCCAGCAGAAGGGGTGGCCTGGAGGACCAGTAAGTCCAGCTAATAGCAGAAGACGAGTCATTAAAACATCCGTATGGCCTGGCACGTTATGTGCAGTTTACCGAGGTGGAACGCCCTTTACGTATGCTTTCCCAAGTTGTGGTTAAGAGCCCTCACTCACTTTTTGTGGAGACACTGGGGAATTGAGCCCAAGTGACAGAAAAAAGGCTTGAAATCCTTCAGCCCAAGCAGACTGAGAAAAGAGTGAGCAAACAGAAGAGCACCTGAGGTCTTTATTTTTAAACTCATTATTTTGGGGCTCTAACTTCTGGCAGCGCTAATCCATCCAGGGAATGCAGTTACAAGCCATGGCAGCATGGATGCTGTTAGATCCAGGTCACACCTCAGGCTCTCCTAGCTTTCAGTTGACAGGCCTGGTGAGATATCCCAAACCTGCGCTCACCAGGGAGACATTGTACTGGGAGTTCATTTCAGTGCCATACTCCAATCTTCACACCTTATTGATGAAAAAAGGAGGAGGGAAAACCCCACAAAATCATAGTGGAAATAAGCCTTCTAGTTTTAATTCCCCACCCTATCCCAGTGCTGGACAAAGATTTGCTTTGGAATAATAAATCTTGTTCTCCCCTTGATTCCTCAGAGCCAACTGAATTGCGGGAGAACCAGCTATGAGCTTCTGAGGCAAGAAACCGCCTGAGTCTTAACAGGGAAGGGAAACACATTAGTCTCACCCCCCTGCGACCCCCACCAGCCTGTGTCCCAGCAGTACAAACCCATTAGAAGTCTCCATAGGCTATATAGGTGCCTGCCTGACTGCACAGGGCCTGGTGTACCCTGGTGCAGTTGGAAACAAAGGCAAGAGGAGGGCGCACCTGCTGGAGATGTGTGGAAGCTGTGGCACGAGCAGGAAGGAGACATTCTCTCAGGCGGCTCACACACAACTTACACTCCACAGCATGGTCATTGCAGCAAGAGAGTCGGGGTTTTCCCAGCATGTGCCTGATCTTTTAAATTTATTTTGGATATTTACATATGTTTGGGAACACTGAGCTGCAACTCGGTACCACTTGCAGCACAAAGCCACATCATGAGAAAATAAAACATTGCGAGGCAAGATAAACAAGACTTCGTAAGAAAGTGGATTCTTGCAGAAAAATGTGGCTTTTGTTAATGGAAGCCATGTGTTTCCATTGACCCAGGACATACACAATCCCAGAAGATGGAGATAAAAACAGGAGAGAAGCCACTGCTTTTGTAAAGCAGACAAGAAGAATCACGAGTACCAGAGAGCGACCCAGAAGCCTCTGCCATGGCACAGCAATGCATGATCCAGGGAAGAATCTGGATTTAAAACAAGACACTTGTTTTATTACACAGATGTTCATCACCAAGTGGATGTAGAAATCAGATTCCTGAATTCCCCTTCAAAACAGACACAAGAGAATGAGGGTGCCGTAGGTACCTGCTTTGAGTCACTGGGGGGCCATTTATATTCAGCTTCACTTCTACCCCTCCCACGCCACCATCCATTCCACTCCCATCTGAGTCATCTTGAGAAGTGGCATCTCTGGGCTGGCTGCTTTGGGGCCCCTGTCTCCTACACCATCACCATCTGCAGACCACTGCCAGAAAGGCAGTGATGAAGGTCTGCTGCTGGAGTATGATCCTGCAGGACAGTCATACCAGTCTCATCTGCTGCTTTAATGGCTGTCTTCCACCTCGTACAGGGCAGTTGAATCTGCAGGGTTGCTCCTTGTGACTCCAGATGAGCTTGAGTTAGTTCATCTTGTCTCACAGATTGCAGAACGCCAGCGGGGCTGGGCAGTGTGTGCTGCGGGTTTCAGTGGCAACGCTAAGCAAGGACAGAGACTTGTCTTGCCCATGTGTTTGCATGACTCAGTGCAGACCACAGACTGGCCGCTGCTTGGGATAAGAACTTAAAAAGCAAGTCCTGATCAGAGGATGGACAGAGATGTAATCTCAACTGCAGCTGTGGTCAAAGCAAATGAAATTCTTTGTTTCAGCACAGTACTGATCTAAGCACCACAGTAGGTAGCTAGTGCCTCTCCTACGACCTGTTGTCAGCCCTCCTTCCCCCAGAGGAAGCTTTCAGATCTTCTTACAATGGAAAAGAAAATGTGCTGCTCCATGAACCAAGCAGGCTGCACGAGTTGTGTAGTGATGGGGATCCTTTTCCTCCCTCACATCCCCCCACATGCCCCTGTAATACCTTTACAGGCAAGACACAGCACATGGCCCACAGCTCAGGAGAGAAACAGCGTGGGTTACAGTAGGCGGACTAAAAAAAATACGTCTAAAATACGTTCTTCTTTAGACAAACTTGAAGTTACTGACCTGCTGCCAGAACAGCAGAACACATTTGCACAAGAAGAACGTGGGATTCCCCGACTGCTGCTGTTGCTCTTGCTGCGATCTCAAGAAAGCAAAGGAAAAGCAAATGCCTGAAGGACCTTCAGCTTATGGAGCTGGGATCACTATGAGCAGAAAATGAGGCCCAGGCTTCCAGTACTGTGTTTGCAGTCCCCACTCCTGCCCTACAGCCCCCAACCCTGCGGCCACTATGCCTGGCAGTAATGCAGAGGGCTGGGGCCTGGCTTACTGGGCTTCGATTCCCAGCCAAAATTTAATGCCCAAGTCCTGCCTTCCAGCCCTTGGAGATCCTTTCTATACCAGTGCAGGGACACCCTATATCCGAGCCCCTGCTTCACCAGCCCCAGAGTCCCGTGCTGCTGCAATTTTTCCTCCACAGGGTACGCAGCCATACCTGAATTCTTCCCCCATTTTAGAAAGGCTACAGCAACAGTGTGGGCAATGAAGACAATGAAAAGCAAAAGTGAAGAAGGAAACAAATGTAAGTGAAGGACTCCCGACTTTTCTGGGCAGCAGAAGTTATGTCCTCTTAGCCAGGGGAGCAGGGTTGGCAAAGAGCGTTCTTCTTGTTATGCCACTGTCGCTGCCTTCCTGTTCCTGCTGTTGCCCTGGGGACTGCAGGGGCATGGGGAGAAGCAAAACACCCACAGACTGAACTCATGGTTGCATGCCACATAGCTCTGTGCTCCCAAGATACGCCAGAGCCTGCCACCACTCAGCACAGCTGGGGAAAACAACAGTCTGAGCTATGCCAACTTCACCAGGAGCTATGAAGGGTTTCAAAGATGGCTATGGGAGACGGTGCCAATAGTAATTCCTCCTCCCTCCCTAAATCCACCACATGCCCTACAACAGGGAGCGAGGACTGAAGCTGTGGCTGATTGCCCATCAGCTACCCACAACACTGGTTACAGAACAGGTTTCAACCATCCACCAAGACCCTGTTCTAAGGGAGTGCAACTAAGGCAACTCAAGCAAATCATCGACCCCCCATTTTTCAAAACAAAGTGCCAGATCAAAGTCAGGCAGGCCGATGCCGATGCACACAACATGTCTGTCAAGGCTGACAGAGCAGCTCCGTGCTTTTTCAATCATGATGCAGAAATAAATGCTGCTGAAACCACTGCAGATGGAGCCCATTGTGCTCTTACACTTTCAGGGTCCGGGCTACACTCTGTCTCAGGCTGGGATTTATAGCACGTGATCTGTTTTGACAAGCCAAGGGAGGAAATGGCTCCTATGCAAACTGACAGTTACGCAAGGGTTGCGTTGTATGAAGGCAGCTGCTGAGATGGTTTGTAAAAACAAACATTCCCCAGCCAGGGCAAGTACGGCTGTTCTTCAAAGAAAAGCTCATTTTAAGGGTGGGAGGCCTCTTCACACACTTAGGCAGAACCAGTCATTAGGAGCAGATGCTTCTGACCACTGCTGTCTTTCAATACAGGAACCGCTCCAGACTCTCAAGGGAGGCTGGGCCACATGCTTGAGTTGGGTTGGAACTGGGAGGAGCACAACCAAGGACATGGTGTGTGTAGAAACACCATCTTGGAAACAGGAGGTGGAGTTTCTTGCAGAGGAACTAAGAGGGTATCAAACACTGGAAGAAGCACTGGAAAAGGAAGCATTGGAAAAAGAAGCTGGAATGGCTGTCACTGTCACATCATGTACCTCAGCCCTGCCGTGGTGCTGCCACTGCTTGTAAGAGGCCACAAGCTCTGGATTTGTAACTCGGGCCCTATCAAGCTTTGTCTGGACTTGTCTTGGCCTCCCAGGAGCTGTGTTGTAACTCATTTCGCTGTTACAGCAATTGTCATATGACCAAATGTCTGGTACCAACATTGTTTTAGTTTTTGTACAATTATCTGGTGTGACTCTTACTGCATATATATTATTGTAACTAATGGATAGCAGGTACTAGGGAGAAGCCTATGTAACTGCTGGGCCTAGAGTGCAGCTCCCAGAGAGCAGCTAACAGATGCAGGCGTTTGCACAGTGGGGTGCATGGAGAGGGTCAGGGCCCCCGTGCTTAGCAATGGTGGTGACATGCCATGTGGCATGGTCTCCTGCAGCCCCTGGAACAGCTCTCCATGTAATGTCAGACTCTCCACCTAGGCTGAGCCCTCCTGTGGGAGGATACAGCTTTGCCAAGTCTTGTGAAGCAGGGAGTGTTTGAGGCTTCTCGCTCTGGCTGAGGCTGGGGCAGCACAGGGTCTTCTTGGAGACCCTGCAGTTTCAAGAGCCTGAACCCCCCATCTGTACTGAAGGCAGAGTCTGTATTTGTCAAATTTGGAAGCAGAGAGTCCCGTGATGATGAAGGCTGGAAGCTTGTGACTTGTGGCACCAGGAGGACATCTCCTTCGCCACCTGCACCCGTACAGGACAACAACAGACTCAGTTCAGTGCCCTCATAGCAGATGTGAGGCTGGGAGCTGTGTCCAGTGAAACATGTGAACTGCCTGGGCCTGAACTGTGCAGCAGCACCGTGCAGAAGTGGTGGGTGCTGGTAGTGAGACTCCCTGTTGCAGGGGACGGAGGTCCCCATCTACCAGCCTGCCTAAGGACATGCACTGCTTGCTGGGTTCTCAGATCTGGGATGTTAAGGAGAGATCAAGCCAAAGCTTGACCAGCCCTCATACTGTTACCCCAGCTGCTGCTCTTCCGTGTAGGCATTGACAATACTGCCAGGGGAGACCTGGAGCATATCAAGTGTGATTTTGTGGCTCTTGATGCAATGGGCATAAGTATGGGGGCTGAGTGATTTTCTGCTGGTGAGGAGAAAGTACTTGAGGGGGAACAGATGCAGCCTGCAGGTCAACCACTGGTTGTGCAGCTGGTGTCAATAGGGATTCAGCTTTTATGACCACGGGACCCTCTTCAAGGATCAAGGACTGCTTGACACCTGACCAAGGGGACAAAACCATCTTTGCTAAGAGGACAAAGACTGCCCACCCTGTGGAAAAGAGCTTTAAACTAGGGACAACAGGTGAGGGACAGGAGAACTGACAAGTGAGGAAGTGATGGACTAGCGTGGCAAGCAAAGGTTGCAGCGTGATGTGGACAGGAGATCTTGATACATGGCAGGTGGGGGCCCAGCCCACGTGTATGCATGAAGACAAGGACATGCTGGGAGGACAGATGCCTGGGGAAAGCTCTCATAACTTTTCTGGGAAATCAGCACATCTGGGTGCCTCTCTGAAGTTCCCTGCTTTCAGCAATCCCAGCTCCCTCAGACCAGTTGGAATGTCTGGAGCAAGGGAGACACTCTCGGTGAAGTTAAATCAGGTTAGAGAACATTTAAACAAACTAGACGTTTAGCACACCCCAAGTGCTGAGGGAGCTGCCTGATGTCATTGCAAGGCCACTCTCTATTGAAAGGTCATGGTGCCCAGGGAACTTCCTGAAGAGTGGAAGAGCGGGACTCCCGTCTCGAAGGAGAATCTTAGGAGTTACAGGCCAGTCAGCCTCACCTCAATCCCTGGGAAGGTGACAGAGCAAATCTTCCTAGAAACTTTCCAATCACACTAAGGACAAGAGGTGAATAGGAAAAGTCACCATGGATTTGTGAAGGGGAAATCATGCTTAAGCAACCTTACAGCCTTCTATGATTCTATGACTGTCTTGGTGAACAACAGGACAACAATGAATGTTGTTTATCTTGAATTTACTTAAGGCTTTTTGCACTGTCTCTGACAACTTCCTCACAAACTGAGGAAGTATGGGCTAGACAGATAGCAAGGTGGGCTGAAGGATTGGAGCCAGTGACACAAAGTCCAGTGGAAGCAAGTCACTAGTGGCATACCACAGGGGTTGGTACTGGGGCCAGTGCTGCTTAACATCATCTTTATTAGTGATTTGAATGATGGGGCAGAGTACACCCTCAGGAAGTTCACAGATGACACAAAACTGGGAGTGGCAGATACACCAAAGGGTTGTGCTGCCATCCAGAGGGACCTCCACAGGCTGAAGGAATGGGGTGACAGGAACTCCATGAAGTTCAACAAAGGGAGATGTAAAGTCTTGCACCTGGGAGGAACAACCTCATGCACCAGCACATGCTGGAAGGCAGGCAGCTTGGCAGAAAAGGGCCTGAGGGTCCTGGTGGCAAGTTGAACAATATGCCAGCAACGTGCTCTTGTGGCAAAGTCACCCAACAGCCTCCTCAACTACATTAGGAAGAGCATTGCCAGCAGGTGGAGGAAGGCGATCCCCTCAGCACTGGTCAGACACAGCTGGAATACTGGTCTGGGCTCCCCAGCACAAGACAGACAGGGACATAGTGGAGTGGCAAAGGGCCATGAAGATGATGAGGGGACTGGAGCATCTCTCCTAGGAAGAGAGGCTGAGACTGTTCAGCCTAGAGAAGAGAAGGCTCAGGGGGATAGGTGGAGGAGGGCGGGGGGGAGTACACAGAGAGACTGTGGCACCTCCATCTAGATATACTAATATGGACACGGCCGAGTGCAACCTGTTTTATGTGACCCTATGAGCAGGGGGGTGGACTTGACGATCTTCAGAGGTGCCTGCCCACCTCAGCCATTCTGTGATTCTGCAATAACAAGTGGCTCTGTGTAGAGTCGGTTATCTATAATGCCATATTTTGGGGTAAAAAAAAAAAAGTGCAGACACACACAGTCACACGACAATACCGCAGGCCCAGGGCTATAAGCAATTCATAAGTGGTCAAGTCATCAGAGTAACTGGGAACTGGGTAAAAAGTTTTAGGGGCAACAAAGAACAAGTATACAACATATGTAAATACTCCATAAACAGTAAATTTGTACATACTGTGGAACAATGAACCAGGGTAGAGCAAGGTGTAGAGTACTTTTTACAAGCAGATGACCCAAACTGAGGGAGAAACCATGATTATGCTCCTCCACATGGCTGTAAGCCCTACCCACCTGCAACTTCAGTCATTGACCCTAGGACTCAAAAGGGGCATTGGAAGGGGGTAGACATTAGAAAGTTTAAATCACTGAACTGCATATTATTTGACTATAAGCATTAGCATCATTGTAACTGGACAATAAATCTTTGATTGGGCTGCTAAAACATTGCGGGTGAGTTCTTTTTGCTGGTCCAAGAAGTGAAGAAACCTACTCTAACTTGGATGCAACCAATTGGCAGTGATACAGATGACATACCAATTTTGTTGCCATCCTGAAGTCCTACCACTTCCCCAGTCAGCCATAGTATTTCCCCAACTGGTGGGTTCTAGTTCTTCAGTAGAATCAGGGAAAGCAGAGATAGAGAGATGGAAGGGAAAGAAACTGCATGCAAATTCAAGACCCTCAATCATCCACACCAATAAATGTTTCAGCTTGGCTCAGAGACAACATCTACAAAGAGGGACACAGCAGCTGTGCTGTCATGTAAAATGCCTCGTGACATCTTTAAGCAAGTCGCTATGTTGGCACTCAAAGTTGGAAGAGCTGTAGCTCTTTGAATCAAAACTTCAGCATGGTCCAGATGCTCCCATGCAGGCCGGGAGAAATTCAAAACAGATTTTTTTGTGCTAACACAGCAAAAGCTTTCATTCACGCCTCTAAGCTGGGATGCACGAAAACGCGCACAGGTCAGAAAGCTGGGTACACTTTACACTTCACTACCCCCTAGCTGGTCAGAAAGAATTGTATTTGTACTCCATCCTGAGAAGACCCAAGGCTGAAAGTAAAACTAGGCTTTGCTTGGGTGGAGGGGGAAGGAAGAGGAAAGCTTGCCATGATTGGCATGGAGAACATCCCAGTCTGCTGCCCTGGCATTCAACACATGGCTTGTTTGCTGCTCTCCTTTAGAGCAGCCCAACAGCAGCCCCTCTGAAAGCAGATCAGGTAATTGTGGGCTTGATGCAGAGCTGGTCTGCACCACGCACGGCTGATCAGTATGAGGATTATCCAAGGGGGAATACCAAAGCACAGGGATGCTTTCCTTAAGCCTCCCAGGAACTTTCCACCATGTTGCTGAAGGCTTATTGCTATCAAATACACTTTTTTTTTTTTTTAATACAAGACCCCTTTACATTTGTTTGGCACTTGGCTGAGGCTCCCAGCTGTTCAGGTTCCCCCCCTCCACCATCATCCACCAGCCGCTTGCTGAGGACAACTTGCTCACGTTGTTCTTTGATTTGTGGTTATGCGGATGGTCACAACACAGCTGGTGTCATGCAGATGTGCTCTGGTCACATCCGGGTCTTCAAGGTGTGTAATGCCCTGGTATACAAGTTATTCCTTAAGCAGCCAGCACTGTAGATACACACAGAGTAAGGCTGTATTTTGGGAAGCCCTCAATGGACCAGCCACAGACACGGTTCCCAGCCAGCACACAACACACAACATCTTCTTACATGAAGCAATTAAACTCCACAGGAAGCACACAACTAGGTTTGCTACACACGTGCTCCACAGTTGAAGCATTTCTGTTCAGGAAATCCCCCAAATATATATATAATATACGGTAAGTGACCACGCACGCCCTACATCTGGCAGATCACCAGATACAAGATGGGGCGACTGGGCACCCACACAAGCTTACCTCATGCTCACACTTCGGTGCCAAAAGGTGTACAATATATTCCAAGTGAAATAGGATCTTTTAATATCACATATCCAAACAATAGTTCTCATTTCAAAATGCAAAACAGGTCCTTTGAAGCTCAGCTGCTCCCAGGCTGGGTGAGCAGGGTGGGGTACAGCTGACTGGCACAACTGCTGAGGCCAGACCTCATTTCTTTGGTAAGACACACGCCGGGAACAAACGCGAATGCAGAGTTGTACCAAAAGTGTCCATTTAGAAGACTAATTATTACTCCACGTCCCTTATTAGAGATTTGCATTTTAAAACAGTCATATACATTAAATAGCTCTCCGACGTCTAAATAGCAAACATTTTAAGGAGCGTATATTCTGCTACCCCCACCATTTTAAGAACAAGCAAGACATGTGGGAGAGAAGGGAAACATTAAAAACAGGCTGTCTGTCTCACACAGTTTATTTAACAATAGGTAATAAGAAATCAATTTTTAACAGTCTATACAGTGATCGAAAGTTCATATTTATAAGTAATCAACTTTAATTGCATGATTTACAACATTTGAGGGTTTTTTGCTTTCTATTTTCAAGTTTTACAGAAAGTGGAAGAGGGTGGGAAAGGGGCACGGGAGAGAGAAAGCAAGCATAAAGAAGAAACCCCAGGGACTTTTTCTCAGGTTAAAATCATCCCGTTGGAATTGTTTCTTACCCTCTTTTTTATTTTTTTTCCTTTGTTAGATGTAAAAATAACGAAAAAAATTCTTTCAAGAAAACAGAAACCACAATATATATACTACATCCATTTGGCAGCTGCCCCTGCGTATTTGCAAAAATGTTGTCTTCTCTCTACATGTACAAATTATTTTAATACTTGAAGTTTTTTTTAAGCTCAGACTCTTGTATAGAAAATTCTTGGAGGACAAAAGTAGACTTCAGGAGGGGACTGAGTTATTTAATATTTTTACATTTTTCAAAGAATTGACATATTTCCAACCAAAGAGGAAAAGATTGGTATTTACTTTTATATATATATATTTATATATGTAATGTATTTTTAAAGCAACATTCACCCCTTTTGTCCTCCGGTTTTAGGAAAAGGTTCTCCTGTGGGTTGTTTTTGTTGTGTGTGGTGTGTTTTTTTTTTTTTTGCAGTGACATGAAGAAAAACCAGAATAGGGAAAATGTTTACCATCTGCCTCAGTAAATAATAACTATCAATATTACATATTTTCATTAATTTAAAAAAAAATAAAACCTATTGGAGGCACGAGTAGGGCATCCTTTGGTGAACAGCCAAAAGACAACCCTCTTCCCCCGGCCTCCCCAACGCACACAAGGAAAAAAAAACCAAGAAAAAGGACTGGTTATGATTCCAGCCATAACAAAAATATATTCTTTGTACTCTACTGTCCCTCAGGTTTGTTGTTGGTTTGTTTTTAAAACCACAAACTACTGCTGCAGAGTTCAGATGTGTTCCAGGGAAAAATGTTGTTTTAGCTAAGAAAGATTCAAAAAAATTTGTCTTCAGTACAAAAAGTCTTGAGAAAATAAGTTTTTTCTTTTTTTTCTTTTTTTTTGCTCCCAAAATGCTACAATGTGTCTAGTGTATGTCTAGTGTACTCTGTGAAAGGTTTGAATTCAAGTCTGAGTTCTCGGAGCTGAGCCCCAGTTCTGTGGCGCTTGTACCATGGAGGCCTGCCATGCCAGGATTGCTAGCAAGCTGGGAAAGCATTGCACTCTGGTCCGGGCTGGCAAAGTGCCCTTGATCCATGGGGTTAGCCTGGGCAGCTACCAGTCCTGGATGCGGGGAGCTGGTCTGCGGGGAGACATGGTGTGGAGAAGGCTGAGGTTGCATCCGGGGTGACGGGCTGGAATGGGGGGGCTGGGACTGGGGCCGCGGTGAGGGTACAGGCTGCGGAGAACGCACTTGATTGCTGAGCGATGAAGGGAGCTGCTGGCCCTGTAGATGCGGGGACTGGGCCTGATTAGGAAGCACGTGCTGTTGGGGGCTCATAGGATTGGGCTGAGCTGGGGACCCCATCTGCTGCTGAAGTAGCCTCTGCTGGAAAGCCTGCTGCAAACTGGCTCCTGTCTCTGCACTCATTGCCTGTGGAAGCTGGCTTATTTGTCCCATGTTTCCTTGCTGCATCTGCTGCATGTGATGCTGCATTCGCTGCTGCTGTTGCTGCTGCTGCTGCTGTTGGGGATACCCAACGCCCTGGGGCTGCTGAAACTGGTTGTGGTTGGCCATCCCCGGCCCCAGTGCTGGTCCTGCTCCCTGCTGCTGTTGTTGCTGCTGGTGGCGCTGCTGCTCAATCATCTGGTGCCGTCTCATCAGAAGGTCTCGGAACTGGGGAGCCATCCCCGAGTGATTCATATTCATCTGCTGCGCCTGAGGATTCATCCCAGCCATGGCCTGCTGTGGCTGCTGCTGCGGCTGCTGCTGGGGCATGCTGGGCCTCTGCACGCCTGCTTGCATGGGGTTCATGTTCTGCATGGCTGGGTTGGGGTGCACCCCTCCTTGCTGCCCTTGCATGGCCTGCTGCTGCTGGAGCCCGGGCTGACCCTGGGGGATGCCAGGCTGACCCGTCATCCCCTGGGGGTTCTGGGACCCCGCGTACTTGGCAGCCCGCTGCTTGATGAAAGCAGCCAGCAGCTGAGGATTGGAGTGAAGGATGTTAAGTACCTGCTGCTGCTGCATGGGTGAGCTGGGAGACCTGAGAGTCCGCAGCAGGTTTTGTAAGGCCGCCTGGGGCAGAGGTGGTTGTTTGGGCTGAGCAGCACCAGGTACCTGACCCATCCCTGGCTGAGGTGCCATATTCATCGGCTGACCCGGCTGGGCTACTGACATCATGGACGGCCTCTGCATTCCTGGCTGCAGCTGAGCTTGGGGCAAGCCCCCCTGCACCCACGGTGGCTGCTGCTGGATTCCTGCCGGCCCCATTCCTTGATCTATATGACTGCCAGGACCTCTGCCTATCTGTGTAGGGTTTATTCCCATAGGTGGCATCTGGGGCATCTGGTGCTGAATTGGCCTTTGGAAGATCTGAACCTGTGCCATCTGACGCTGGGTCTCTGCTGCACGCTGGATCTGCATGGCCATTTCCACTGCTGCTGGAGGAGGACCCTGAACTGGTGGTTGAGGTGGCTGGGGTGGAGTTGGAGGAGTCACCTGGCCACCTGCTTTGCCCTGGGACACAGCACTGGGGGGCTGAGTTCTTGGCATGGTGTAGGGTGGCATACTGTTGGGAGGTGCAGGTTGAGGCTGCGAGGCAGGCTGGGGCGGAGGCTGGGGCTGCGGGGTTTGCGGTGTTGGGGGCTGCTGGCCTGTTGGAGTTGTTGGGGTGGCTGGCGTCGGCGAGGGTAATCCTTGCTGCTGGCCTACCACACCGGTCCGCTGCATACTCGCCATCCTCCTTCGGAGCATCTGTGCCTGTTGCAGGCGGTGCTGAAGTTGCTGTTGACGGAGCTTGTGTTTAATGTTGAGGCAGAAGGGCACTGGGCACTTGTTCTCCTGGCAGTGCTTTGCATGGTAGCAGCAGAGAGCAATGAGTTGCTTGCAGATGGGGCATCCTCCGTTGGTTTTGCGTTTGCAGCCTTTGGTGTGCTGGACAACCCGTTTCATCTTCTGACAGGATGACAGTGAGCAGTTGGCATTACGACACTGGCAGGCATGGACCAGAGACTGGATACAGCGCTGAATGCTCAGGCGGCGGGAATCACCAGGGCTCTGGGTGGTTGCAGTCTGCTGGTTGTTGCTTTCATCATCTAGACCAAGGCCTAATTTTTCCATCTTGTGGTCATGGTTTTTAGTGTTATAGCAGGTGATGCACAGGTCGTAATCCTGGAAAGACAATGAAGGAAAAGTTATCAGTGTTCCTGAAACTCCATACAACAAATAAATGATGTCATGCCACCTCAACAAATTACTCCCAGTCTGTTGCAGGCAAATTGTTGCCCTAGGGAAAAATTCGATCCTTGAGGATGTGTTGATGTACTAGAGAAGGAATAAATCCAAGTTGTAGCCAGGGAAAGCGTGTGGGCACAAGGGCGTCTGAAATCTACACAAATATATATACCTCAAAAAACAAGTTTGCTCTGAGCTAGTAAGTCACAGGTTATTCAGCTGGGCCAGAAAAATCCCTTTTTTTCCTGATAGGAAAGGAGATAAAAAAGGCAAGGAACAAATAGCTGCCCATCTGCTGCTGCTTCAGAAGATGGCAAGAGAAGCAGGAGAGGTACCAATTTTCTAAGAAGAAAGGAGAATGAAAGCTGCATTTTTCAGTCTGACTTCTACCATAGCAAAACTTCTATTCCAGTAAACGAATGGAGAGCCCTATGTACAGAAATACTGTAGCACGACAGTTCTGACTCTGGAAGAAGAAAGGATGAGTTGCTCTTCAAGGGGAAAAAGAAAAAATAAATCAATTGATCCTACCATTACAGCTCAAGCAATCACTACAGTTCCCAACTGCTTAAGCAGCAGCACCTTAAATGAACTACAAGAAATAAAATTCTGCTACTTCAGTTCCCCACAGCTTGAAGGTAGAAGGCAAAAACCACACCAAGTAGCAGACTAGTAGAATTGCCTGGTACAGAAAACATTTCCTCTCTTTTCTTTCTGAACTGCCAAAGATGAGCTGTACAAATCTTTTTCCACCAGCTCATACTGAGAAATTAGTTGAGGTAAAGAGCACTCTGGGCACAGAGATATGGGGACACAAGTAGGGAAAACTTCACCAAGCATACCTCACAAACAGTGCAGTGCCATCTGGTCTCCACATGATGCTTGCACTCATTGCAGGTGTAAACAAAGCGGTCTTGGCTCTGGGTATGCAGTTCCACCAGCATGCACATGGTTGACCACTGAGCCCTTCGTAGGGAGGAGAACTCCAGGTGCTTGTCTCTAGCAAGGGTTAGGAAAGCATCGCGCCCATCCATCAGGTCGCATGGAATGAGTGGGTCAGGCTCAACTATGGGGGGCAGGGAGTTAGCTGCAGGGCCAGCAATAAGACGGATGACAAAGAAGACCTGAAAAGTAAGAAGACTTAATATGCCAGCACTTATCAAGACATTCTGGTCTCCAGACTTGATTACATAGAATGTGCAATTCCAGGACCAACTAACACTTGAATGATGTGCTGCCAGGGTAGTGTGCTTGTAAGGACTCGGAAATTTCAAACCTCTGGGTGCCCTGCAGGTTCACCTTCTTCAGAAGCGTTAGGTAAGGAGCACTGGACTGAACAGTAACTGTAAAACTGTTATGACAATTTAAGTTCTGTACGAGCATAGTTGTATTTATCCCCAGTGCCCTCACAGCAAAGAGCACCCAGACTTACTGGTACTTGTCTGGTTTGCCACTCAATCCTCCAGCCAAACCTGTATAATTTACAGGGCAGAATTCTGTTTGAAGTGTCAAAGCTTTGCACATCTCTCTGTTTAAGAGCTGATAGAAGGAGAAATACGTATTTTACTTACCTCCTTGTGCTTCTCCATAGTGGCATACAGCTTTTGGGAGAGGTCATTAGACACATTGGGCATGCCAGGCTTTTTCTTATTGCCGCGACTCAAGCTGCTCTTGTTCTTACTTGTCTTCTTATTGTTCTTCTTTTTGGCATTTTTGCTGTCTCCCTTGCTCACCTATTAATTTTAAAGGCATTTTATGTCAGGCATCACACCACATCAGCATTTTATTACTTTCACATCTTCTATAACTGCAGGACAAAACACAATTCACAGTAATTTACTCCGAAGACGCTTACCAGGGTCCCCTGAAACATTAAATTAATTCCATTAGAATCACTCCAGAAGATATCAAGATCAACAATACACAGTTCTAAAAATATTAAAAGCATAAATGCTCAGGATGTGCAAGGGAAACGTTATTTACTGAAACCTACTTGTTTGCTATAGTTGAACACTGAAGAACCTCCTCAATAATCACAAAGGGGTTCAGCACATGGCTTCTCAGTGCAATTTTAAAACTAAAAATAACTGAAAAGTACAACTGATATTGCACTAACCAGAGGTAAGAAAGGCTTAATTCACCTAGATTTAGTTTGTTACAGCTCTGACAGATTTATTTTATTTTTAAAAGACTGCATTATTTCCAGTGAACATGAATGACTATCACTTAATTTGAGAGTACAGTTTATTATTGCCTTATTTTCAAGAAGAGAAACATGGGGTCAACAAAGAGTTAAAACTATTTTTA
This sequence comes from Steatornis caripensis, assembly GCA_013398225.1. Lineage (NCBI taxonomy): Eukaryota > Metazoa > Chordata > Aves > Caprimulgiformes > Steatornithidae > Steatornis > Steatornis caripensis. The sequence goes on from VZSC01009409.1 coordinate 131,881, forward strand.
ATGGCGAAGGTTAAGTAGTAACATGCTGCAAGCTTCCCCGCAGCAGGGTTTTGGGGCCAAACTGCTGTGAAGAATCACCTAAGTGCTGACCAACCTCACACACACAGAGCCAGGTGATTTCTCATGACTGGTTTCTGGTATATTAGAGAGATGGAACCTGCAGCTATGCCAAGTGGAAAACAAACCTTCAAATCATACTGTCCTAAGTAAGATGTTAGCTAATGCAAATCTGATATCAAGTTGCTTAATTCCCACGTTACTCTTGCACTTAGTTTATGCAAAGTCCTTGAAAGGAGGTATTGCGAAGAGCAGCACAGGAGAACCACAAATTCTAATTGTAATGTTAAACCTAATTTTTTTTAATCCAAAGGCCTTTTAGGAAAAAGATTAATTCTAAACCCCAACAAAAATCTCTATCTAACAATGTGATGAAGCAGCAGTGCTTAAACAGGGTTAACTAACAAGTACTACTGTGTTAGCAAAACTACTAACTTTATCCTAGATTCACCACCTCTTCCGTAAAAGCTCAGAAGATCCAAAGATGGGCAGATGCATAAATTCTGCATCTGCTCATTTTCAGATTTATTGCTGAATTAAAGAGGCATACCTTTTTCTGTTCTTTGTGGAATGTGAAAGCACAGTTGTTGCACATTCTCAAAAAATTGCACAAGACACCAGCAAGAAATTTCTCTTGCTTAAGTAGCCCTACAATTCAGCAGTATTTCATTCTTCAGATCCTCAATGCCTTAAAGCTTTCTACTAAAAAAAACCCCTATACTAGTGCTCTGCTACTTTCTCAGAATGTTCTGCTAAAATTGGTATTACAACATCTGAGTTAGAAAGGAGTTAGCCGCTGTCCAAAAGCTAAAGCTTAAGGAAAAAGCTTCCAAGTCAGGCTGAGGTTGCAGCATGAGCATTGATAATAATTGGATTTCAGCAGTAAAATATTAAACTAGCAACTGTTTTGATCTATTTGACTTTGGTCTTTAGCTAGGTTTATAGTCATATGAACAGCCACTACTCGTACAAGTGTAGCTCACTGGTATTTTAATAGCTCTAATTTATAAAATGTAAAATTGAAATTTGTATTATAGTGAAGCTAGAACAGTGAAAAAGCCAGTCAACCAAAGTGCCTAGGCCCTCTTTTTTTTAATGAGCCATAAGTAATCACAACTTTTACATTGGATCATGAAATAGCAGAAGTGTTCTTACATCCGTGCTTTCATTACTAGTGTTCTCTTCTCTCTTCCGTTCTTCTTCCTCTTGCTCTAGTTCCTTAATGCTCTCCTCTAGAACGTTAGGCCAGAAATCGCCTTCGAAGTAAGGTAGCTCTTTTGCACTTGTTAGGCGATCTTCTGTTGCCTGCTTAAATATATCCTGAAAAAGAGCAAAACACTTGGTTACCACTATTACAAGTCACATATTGAAAGGGTTGCCTTTAAGTGATAAAAAAAGGCACCAGCAGACCAAAGGAGAGCTTAGTATCTCAATTCATTCTGTGAGACCACATTCTAAGTGCAGATTTTACACTGCATCAGATACAGCCAGTTCATCAAGTACATTTCAAATATTCCCACTCTGAAGACACAAATCATTACCACGGGATAGACTTCAATACGCATATTTACCAAATGGGACAATATAATCACTATATTGTCGACACTAGTTGAAGTCCTGATAATTCCAAAGCTTTTATGTACTTCTAACTGCATCAGAAACCTAACCCTGCAATTTTATTTAACACAGGAAGATTAAAGTTTCCATGTATTTTCTTTGTATTAACGAAGTAAGATTTGCTCTCTTTTACAGTATTCCTCAAGAATTTAGTTTGTTCTAAGGAATCATTTCAAATCTCTTGCTAGAACAATTTCAGAAGCTACATGCTTTCAAGACGATGTATTTTCACTCTAGACTTTTAGTGCTCAATTCACTTAAAAAACTTACACCATAAACTCCAAGAACCAGGCACAATGCATAAAGCAAGGAAGAAACCAAGACAAGACTGGTCAATCCCCCCAGTACAAACACACACTTAACAAACCTTGTAATCATGGACAATGCGCTCCGACACAGATTTGTCCAGCATCTTTTTGTACCACTCCTGCAGCCGTTTGGGTTTGGGTATCTTTTGGTCAGGAGGATGGCAATGGAAGATGTAGTCATCTCCTTCACTAGGTGGGCATGCCCAGATATGCCCAGTAGTATACCTAGCATCATTAGACAAAAAAAGTACATGTGGGTTCTGACAATTAACGCTAGAGCTTGCTCTCCTCTCAACCACGAGATGGAGCCACCACAAAGTTGGCTGGTGTTACCAGATGGACAGTAATTACAGCTCTCCAAGATTTTAATTCTAATGTTCATTCTGGCTTCATTCATGTGATAGCATTACCATCTTTTCACTAATTTTTAAAAATTCAGAGCTGTATGTGGAGTAGTTTATATCAAGTATGCACATTTTCCACTCTAGATAAAGATCAAAGCCTGATATGGACCCGCAATTGCCACCTCCCAACTTAAATAAGAGAAAGATGGGGACGAGGTATTTCAGTAGTAAAAGCCAGAAAGACAGTTCTATCTGGGAATAAACAGTCACTGTCAATCTTTGCGATTGGGTGTATAATCTAAGTACTAGGAAGACGGATAACATTCAAATAGTAGCAGCTGCAGAGAATATAATACCACAAAGATCACTTCTTCATCCTCAGTTCTTCTCTATTAGTTTTTGAAAAGAACTCCAGTAGGAGGAATAATCAGATCTCAAGTTAGAGAAAAATAACCATCCTTGCCATGTTGAGAAACAGCTCTGCAGAACCCTACCCAAACCCCGGGAACTGCAGTCAGTTGTCATTCCTTCTGCCTGAGAAGGCAGAGATGATACTGTGTGACCAATATTGTTTTCCCAAAATGAGAACCTGATGTTACCCATTAGCACAGAAAACAGCATTAAGTAAAACTGAGGCCTGAGCTCTATTCAGCAATTTTACAGACTCACAGGTTAGAAAATACACAATAAAAAAAGCAGTCTAGAAAAAAGCAGAAAGAAGTCTAACGTATGCCTTTGAAGTACTAAGGAATATATCATCTCACTGAGGTACTGAAGGCAGTACCAGCCACCTCCATTCTGACTCCCTTAATTTTTCTCATGCGACTACTCTAAACGTAGGCCCTAACTATTTCTTCATGAATATTCTCTGTCAACCTACATCAGATACTTTTGACAACAGATTGATGTTTACTTCACTGCCTTTTCTACTTCAGTAATCATGGTCATTTAATTTCCACCTTTCTCACTTATTCAGTTGTTCTGTTCTCTTTTGTGCTGTCCCAAGTATGCTCTCCTCTTCTAACTTTTCAGTTTCTCACAATTTCAGCTACTTGTTCTATAAGAGATTTCTTTGTGGTCTTACACAGCTGTTAATCAGTACAGGCTGAATACACTCATCTTTCTCCTTATAAATACAGGTAAGAACTTACTTGTCAGCCTGGGGGAATGACCTGATTAAAGCAGTGGCACTACACGAGGACTGCACTATCAACAAGGTCAGCAAAATTTCATGGTCCAGATAAAAAGGCTCACTTCTACTTAGCCTTAAGGAAGTTTTATATAAGTTTGGAAGCCTAAAAGTATCTGAAGCATAAGCCTCTCCTGAAAAGCCTGCAATCCCTTTGTGTCTTCTCCCTTTTTCAACTATAAACAGTTGTTGCCAAGTTATTCTATCACCAGTTGATATTTAGGCACCATATTCTGCACAACAGGATGCAGTAATTTCATTTGCAGTAAGAACTACCTAGCACAAATGCTGCACAGAAGAAAACATTAAAAAAAGACTTACCCTAATTTCTTGACGTATTCTAGATATCCAATTAGTATTTCATGATAGACAGCAGTCCTCAAGCATTTAGGGCGGAAGAAATGAACACTGTCAAGGTAAGATATATACACTCGCCTAAAAAAAAAACCAAAAAAAGGGATGATGAGAAGCAGAGATTTCAAAGTAGTTCTACAAGTTTATTCACATTATTTTATACATATGAAGCATCCAATGCAACAGCAATCTTCAAAGCCTCTGATCCTAATTTACCTCTAGAACTCAGCTTTCTTTTCATATCCTAGCCTCATCTCCCTAAAACTAACCAGTCCCTTCCTTGAGGATACTGACAACTGATCCTTAAGGCAACACTGTCTGCCAGCCAGCATCCCTGTAAGAAGCAGCTGACATATTCCCTACAGAAGCTACTTTGTTTCTAGAAGCTAGCAGCACTAAGAGTCTTCATATACACAACACTGAAGCTCTAGGCAGAACTTCAGAGGATTTACCCAAGTGAGACAGTACCAAAATAAACTTTCATGCAGCTCCTCACCTTTGATTGGGTGGAGGACAGTCCGAGCCGTACTCCTGTACATGCATCCCAAAGAAGCACAAGTCTACACCATCAATCTCCTCAAAGGCAAAAAGCGCTTTTGTTCGATAAGGGAAAGACTCAGCCATCTCTCCGCTGTCTACAAATCTGCAGATTACAGAGGGTAAAGGGGAATAACAAATATATTCATGCATTAGACAATACATGTCACCAGGTAAAAGCAACAATGATGAGGGCTACTGTAAGTGTAATTTCAGTGCAGTTTTAAAGTTAAATGCTTGCAGACTACTCAAAATACAAAGCATCCACTTTTTACTATGAAAAACGTTATCAGTCTTCACAACTAATCAATATGCTGCTGTAACATCTTGTTGTCAAGAACTGGTCAGTGGTGAGGTTTTTGAATACAACAGCCCGTTTTTTCAAAATAGTAGCATGTAAATAAATTTAAATAGCTTCCACCTCCCCCAAAAGAAAGCAAAATTAGAAATGGAAAGAACATACCTTGCTTTCATTCCTGGTTTTACTTCGACAGTTTTGTCAGATGCGTGTACCACCCTAACTGTAACCTCTCCTGCCTCAGGGTGATTCTGTCGTCTAAGGAAATCATTGACTCTGTTCTCCAAGAAGGTACCAAGCCTTGTAGCTGGTAACCCTGCAAGAGAAAAATACAGCTCTAAATATATACAAAACTGAACTGTTCAAGGGTGATTTCTCTATTCAGATGTTTAACAAAAAGTGACTCTTAATGCACACAGAATGTTATTATAAATTACAGCTTTATCTTTAAACATTAACAATCCTAGATGGGGTGAACTGCTTTTCACCTGCAGACACGTTTATGGTTTATACATTATTTAAACGAAGAAAGAATCTATTTCAACCCAATTTCTATCTGTCTTAAAAGTCAATCACAATTAAGGTTCCTCCTGAATAGAAGCTATTAATTACTTAAACTGAATTACAAAACATGGCTCTTGGACATAGCTTCAAGAGCAGACATGGCATTTGGAGGTATACTCTGTCTATAAAGTCATACAAGCCAATTAGTCTTTCCACTTTCCAGAAGAATATATTTCAATAATGGGAACAACAACTAAAGACAACTGTATCTGCAAGTAAAGTAGTTAGTTTATAAGTTTCTCATTTTCAAACTACCTTCATACAAAAGAAGTATAAGCATAACATTAGCTGACACAAAACCTAATGTTGAAAGGCAGTTCAAGCCTTCGGGTGTAACAGGGCCTGTCTCACTGCTGTCCATTACTTCTGATAGAGTTATGTATCTGCCAATCAGCTTTTCATTTTTCCAATTTGGCACCTTTCAGTAAAGCATCACATATGTTGATTATGCAATACATACATGTTGCTAGAAACAAAAACTGACAAAAACTGTAAAAGAACCCTCGTATTCTTCCTGTATTCTTTGTGAATCTAGGGAGTTTTGATTTGGAAGATTTTGGAAAAAGACTCAAGATGTTGAAACTATTCATTGAGTTGTTTGCTTTCCATTTCATAAGAACAGTTGAAGAGAACACTTTTGTGACTGTACTGTAAGCCATCCCCCAAATCTGAAGACAATTTACAGTCTTTGATATCCCTCCTTCCTCTTTTTCCAAAGTACCACCTTAAAAACTAACTGCTTAACAATACAGTTACTACTTGCTATAATCTTGATGCTATTGGTTGGCTGAAGATTTTTTTTTTTTTTTTTTTTTTAGCAGAAATGTAAATACTATTTGTAAGAAGTACACCAACCTAAGAAGCTTCTGAAAGACTTGTTTTGTCTATAGAACATATGGACAATGACTGCACAAATTTCTTCCTACATTGCTTTCAAATCAACTGCCTTGGTAAAGAGGAAATATCTATGGAGTTTTGTCACCAGGTGATGCAACCTATACCTCCATCAAAACTTTTAAGAGCAGCAGTAGTCACAGTGACTTGAATATGTTATCATACATTTAAGTTGGACTTCAGTCACACACCGAGTACTTCCCAATACTATTAATCCTGCAACTGAGATACAAGGATGTGTACCTTGCATTAGCAGTGCTCTAAAACAGTATGTTAACCCTCCACAACAGACCATTAACAAATGTCAACACCTGTGAACGTAAACATTCTGACCACCACAGAATTCATGTTCAGAACTGACCCAAAGTATCCTCCAACTCAAAAAATTGAAGTAAATGCAAAATGAGCATAAAGGCCACCTCTTCCTCATTCTTAACAAATTATTTAAGATTTGTTCATGCAAGTGTCAGAATCTTACTTTTAGCAGAGAATTTGTTCTCTTTCCTGGTTCGTCCTGTTTTCTTTAGGCAGCCATCACAGACAAAGCTGAAGCAAAAACAGGAGAAAGTGAAAAACTACCCCAAGTCAGACTCTAAAGTTCCTTAGCATCTTACCGTTAGAAGCAACATCTTTCGCCAGATATTATCTGGTCTGGAAAATACCTTAACCGAAATTTGAAATAAAAGACAGCACAAAAAACAGTGCCATCCCAACTGCCTCAGAGCTGCAGAGGAAGAGCTAAGTTCCATGGGGTGCATCTCCTGTCAGTCACCCATGTCACCACCTGCAAACCCAGGAAACAGTGTCTCCACTGGCAGGTGTAAAAATATTGGCTTAAAGTATTCTTGGGACAACCAGTCTCAAACTGCTGTCTCTGATGAAGATGAGATACTGCAATACCTGAAGCAAAAGGCTGATTTTTTTCTAAATGCTCAAGTATGTTGTAGCATTAAATGATGGGCAAATTCTTTATCAGTTACAAGATGTCTACTCTCTTCTGCAACAAGGCGGATGGAACAAAAGAATGGTAAAAGTCATAGCTTTCTTGTCAAGAAAGGGAATATTTAAGCTCTTACAGAGCTTTATCTACACGTAATTTATTAGCTTTTTAAAAAAGCTTTTAAAGCAATCAGAAAAACACCCCAGTATTTTTATCAAGAACTACAGAGTATCTAAAGACAACCAGATTGTTTTTCAGATTTAATGTCAAAGCGAAAAAGGTGAATTCACCTGTTATCAATTTAGTTGTTACAAAATTTTCTGAAGATGATAAAGCAATATTTGTACAGAAAACAGATCAGTATGAAATTGGTACCAGAACTAAAAACATCTTTTAATGAAAGACTAGTATCTTTAAACATAAAAGGCTGAAACATAAGGCTGAAAGGCCCTCTTCCACACAAAGGAATGTTAGAAACATTTAAGATTAGAAACAACTTCACACATAACACAGTAAGATGTGATGACTAAATTTGATGTTACCCTACAGATTCTGTGAGATTTTCAGGTGGGAATGTAGCTTCTTCCATTGGACACTTATTTAAATATAACCGATACAAGGAAATTTATGCACTAACTCTGGTAAATGTATTATATACTCTCTACTTAAGAAGGAGAAATTCCTCACCCAGAAGGCCAGATTATCTCATTATGAAGAACACAGATCTGGTGCATTTTTCTTCCACACTCTATACATTCAACAAATCTGTAGAAGGAAAAAAGGGGGAAGGGAAGCAAGATTAGTAATATCATTACTTGCTTGTAAATTTTGTAATATTTTATTAGAGGAGTTACAGCATTTAGGCTCTTGAGCCTATTTAACATAGAGGGCACATCTATGCTGAGAACAGCCTCCAGAGTGAATTAAGAACCTGTCAGCTCAAGTCAGGTAGACTACGCAAGGGCACATTATTAATACCATTTGGCTTGCCTTACTGCCATCCATTTCACTCATGTTTTTTAAACTGAAGCCCTTCTAAAGATAAAAATCTGTAAACTGCTTATTGCTATAATGAAGAGAGGAAAAGGGATTCACAGGTGTCAGAAGTGAAGAACGAGGAGAAACAGTTGGCTGTTAGTTGCCCCACTGTGCTTGAAGCCTGGGGGACATTTCAAATATATTGCAGAAAGGTGGGAAGGAAGAAAACAGAAGCAATATCAAAGCCACTGTCAGAAGACTAGCAGAGATTTAAGGACAACAGGTAAGTGATACGGTCTACTTCACAGATGTTCGTGAATATAATTCTCAAAAACACTTAAGGTTGCTTCATGTATTACAACAATCTGATTCCTTTTGAATATGTCTATTTATAAGAGCCTGAGACTTCGAATGAGTAGCTATCATTTATGTAGGGCATATAGTATCATACTGTAAGTTAGGCTTGTATTCTAGCATTAGGCTGTATCTTCACTATAACAAAGGGAAAGAAAACTTATGAATCAAGTTACTATTGTCTCCTTCCCACAGCCCTTGTAAAACAGAAGAACTGACTGACCCTTATGCCCTTAGAAGGATGGTGTGGGAAGAATATGTATCCTTTTTGCTCATTCATTTGAGAGTGAAGATAACATTTGCGGAGCAGCAGCACACGTGTATAGTGCAGGACTATGTAAAGTGGCTTCAAAAAACCCACTCAGGAATAGACAGAAAAGGAGCTGAGTAACCGTCATCTTAACTTTACTGAATGGCTACGGTTTTGCTTCCAGAGCAGTGTAGAACTGGTTGATTCAAATTTAACAACTTTTCCTTCTACTACAGCTGCCTGTAAAACATGATAACCAGAAAAGCCAACAGCACCAAAAGAGGTACTGCCAGATAACTCAAATCAGTTCTGAGGCTTGAGCATTTGCCACAATACTGTTTCCAAGCAGAGTTATCTGCATTCATCCTTCTGCTAAATCCACATTCAAGAAAACAAAATGCAGTAATTTCGGCCCATGCATACAGCCCTACGTATTTCTCAAGCACAGCTGCAGTGGTTTGGGTTACCAGCACAGAATGCTGGATATGCTGCTTACTGAGCAGCCCCAATCAGCTAACACTGCTACAGAGAATTTGGAAAAAAATTAAAACCAAAGCTGATGGTGAATAACATGTCTTTTACAAAACAATTATAACGAAATGAGGATCGTTCAAAGCATGAAAGCATTACTTACAGTTCAGGGTCCAGTGTATCATTTTTCCTTTTTGAAAACTGTTCTTTGTTTATCGTGCTACGGAGAAACAGGCAATGAAACTCAGTTTTAACACAAGACAACATACATTCATGCCGTACCACACATACACACACACCAAGACACAAAACTTGCAAGCAGCTTTTTTAAACACTGACTGGCACTACAAGGAAAGGAGTTGTATTTCACAGTGACAAACAACTAAAGTATGCGCCACCCTTGACTCTGCCCGTGGAAAACATTCTTTCTATGGAATAATAGCTTGTAGAGAACCACATTGCTCCCTTATTCACTTTTACTACAGGATAAATGGTAACACCTGCTGACATTCAAGTTTTGGACCAGTCTGATCAGTATTTCACAGCGAAGGACTATTTGATATGCCTGATAGTGTGACGGCACAGAATTCCAATTATCTTTGATTACTGAGAAAAGTAGGTTATCTTATTTCAGATTCCCCTAGCCCTCCTCCTAGATTAACTTCAAAGGATAAACTTCAGCTTCCAAACCCTGCAACCCCAGTCCAGCCATTACTCTACACTATCTTTACCTTTCTTACAGCATTTGCAAGGCTAAAATTCCTTCTTTTTGACAGTGAGGTCCCAGGTATCTTTTACATCAATCTGGTTCAAAATAGTCCTGAACAAGAACACTCAGGTTTCCAAGAATTTACCCTAAAAAGGGTGCTGTATAATGTGAGATCAGTACACATCTCTCTGAGAAGCAATGACAGACTCAATCCAACTTACATGAGGTGCATTAACCTTCCTATCCTTTTATTTCAGTGTTTATTCTGAATAGTGCCACCTGCAAATACTTCAAGGTCCTTATCAGATAAATGAGGAAAGTTCAGTCTCCTGATTAGCTCAAACTATTGTTATACTCTGGTGAGTAGAACTGTAAACAGGACCTGACATATATATTCCTAATCTTTTTTGCTTTTGTCTATTTTAACTACAGGTTGTGGGAATAGAGGAAGGGAACAGGATCTCTATGCCCCAGTAAAATGAAAGAGTTAAGAGAAAGCCTGTAAGGGGGCGAGAGAACATGCAAAAGTGTACTTGCTCCTCACGTGCAGCCTATAGCATCTATTTTCACTACACAACAACCAAGCATTTAAACCAGCTATGAAAAAGAACAGCAGGAGCCGGAAGTACCTTCCTACCATTGCTTGTGTTCAAAGAGCTTTTTATTGTTTTCATTATTGAAAAAAACCCCAGCCATTGTATCCAGCATCTGTGCTTCCAAATCTAGCGTAAAAATCAAAAGCATTCTATGCTGCCTTCTACCCTGACTCAAAGGTTTGTGGCAAACCATTCCAACTTACGTGTATGAGAAAAATCATACTCTCTCAGCAGCTACACAAAATTTTATATATAAACACAAATATATTTTATGTTTGTTTATACACAGATTGACATGTATATAGATACTTGCTTTTCTCATATGTGAGTATTTCGTGTCTCATATTAACAAAACTGGACAATATTGATTAAACTTTGGGCCTTTGCATTTAATAGAGTAGTAATCTACACTATCCAGTGATACGGCCCATTGTACTGACCAGTCTACAAACATAGTTTCTTCCTTTTTCCTCTCAGAAAGGCAGATGTATTCTTACATCTTCCCAAGCCCCGACAGATTCTTTCACTACTGTTCTAGATATATCCATCAGCACAACCAAGACTTGGTAACATGCTGCCAAAGACAACTTCTACTTCCTCTGAAAGTTAACTCAGTTTGTCCAATCACCAGCTTCAACAGCTCTCTCCCTGACTTCAGACTTTCCCGATTTCCTTACTTGCTTCTATCTACAGTGCAATGCCCTCCTGCCAAGAGCTTTCTTCAACAGCTCGAAGAGTAACTGCTTGGCACTCATTTGTCCCACAAGGGCTTCCTTAGTCTCCCAAAATTCTGTTTCACGATTTTTTGGGGGGAGGTGCAAGGAGGGTACAGCAGAAGGAAAGACTGTCCCAATAGTTTGCCACCTGCATCGAAAAGGCAACTAAATCCATGCACAGCCTTTTACCATTATCTCCTCAACAAATGCACGGCATCTCTCATAAGGAGATAGCACTCCAACAGCAAAATATTTGTATGGCAAAAGGAGGCTGCCTGCATCTGATCTGGATGAAAAACAATCTGAAGTTGAATACAAGTTTAAAGCACAGCCAGTCTATAAACAGAATGATACGTTTGACTATTTCAAACTATGTCACCCAGCTGCCTGCAGGCATGGTTATTTTTCCGCAGTAGAATACTTCCACATTTTCTTCAAAAAAATTTCTTTCCCTTCTATTGGTACAGTTGCAATTTTAAGCACTAAGTGCTTATTTTTCACTACAGTTCAGTCAGTCCAGATTTTGGAAGAAAAAAAAATCTACAGCGCAAGTCCAGGCTTTTATGAAGAATACCTGGTCCACCTTGTACTAGCCTACAAACAGCAAGGGTTACCTAAAACTAAACTCCTTCCATTTGAGAAAGTGCTATAGACCACAATACAGCTTATCTACAAATAACTCACGTTTGAGGTTGTGATGGGTCATCTCCCAGAGAAACGCTCTCCCCTTGGATTTCGTTGAAGCACTTCTCACAGAAATGATACCTGTCAGCAAGAAGGCCATATTTGGGTGAACTGTTCCATCCACACAACACAGCCCAAGTCAAGCAACGGAGCCACGAATCACAGCAGGCCAAGGAAGGGACAGGAGCACAGAGCAGGTCATCAACGGCGACAAGGATATTCAATGATGCAGATTTATGGGCCCCACATTGTGTTTGGTTGGTTTGGGTTTGTTTTTTTTTTTTTTTTTTGCAATCAAAGCCAAGTGCAGACAACGACAAGCATGAAGGAGAAAAAAATCACACACATACAAACAAACAAAGAAACGGGGGTTTGCAGGACAAAACCAAAAACACAGAAGCAGGACAAGACAACACAAAGCAGAAAGCCAAGGCAAAGCACAATTAGCATTAAATCTCTCAAATGAGTTCACAAGCAGCTAATGATTAAAGCAAATTAAACACAAGTATTCCATTTTAGCATACCCATACCCTCTTCATTTTAATAATCCATGCCATGTACAGCAAAGAATTAAAATGAGAAAAAGGGAAAGAGCAGAAGGAAGGAAGAACTGCTACTCTGACTTGTACATCAGCACAGCAGTTCTGTTGGCAGGAGGATCTGCAGGAGATCAATGGAAGTGGGATAGTCTTCCATCTTAAATGTATAAATGCTGAAAGGCCACAGGATTCTCTCCCAGTTGAAAGGGAAAACTAAACATCAGAAGCTTCATGAGCAATAAAATCTATCCTCAAAAATCTTGCAGACATTAATTACAGAACTGTCAAACTGTATGTTAACTAAATACCTGACATTAACTACACACATAATGCTCTACACTGATACAATTCTGCCATAGCTGACTGAGTGTAGAACAGTCCAGCTATCAATACAGTAAGCATTTCAGAGAAAGATTTCGTTTGCACTTGAATAAAATAGTGATTAATTCAAGATTCTACCCCCAGCCCTCAAAAATGTTCTAAAACCGTGGCTTCTCCATTACTAACACATGTTAATTGAGTGCACAAGATATCTAAAAATAAAAAGAAATAAAAGAAAATCCAAACAAGTTTATTATAAAGTCACACAAACCAACCCTATAGCAGCTGTTAACCTAAAAAGACAGGTCTTCACTCTCACTTCTCAGTTTTCATCTAAGATAGCGCAGAGAATAGTACTTCTGGAATTGTACATTGCAGTCTATAGATATATATGCATGTGTTTATATATAGCGTAATTTACAAGTCAGGTGTATGCACCTGTTATAGTCCAAAAATTCCCTTCTAATGTTTGGAAACATGTAAAGCAGGTCAGTTTTTTGAGTAATAGTCTTTTGGTCCATCTAGTGCTTGCCCATAGATAAATGTAAGCAGAAGATATTGACATGATGTGAAAAGCTCTATGGTACCTAATGTCTAAAAGTATGATAGTTATTATGGGATACTGTAAGTTTATTTTCTTCTACTTCACTCCTAAAACCCTCCATTCACTGCTATAAACCTTTATGAAGTCTAAGAATGTTAAGATGTATCTCCTGCAGCTCTCTGGTTGTTTTCACCAGACCAGGTGCTTGAGAAAACTACAGTGCTTGCAAAATCTTCCTGGCTTTCAGGTAAAAGCCTTAGTGTTTTTGTTAATTTGGTAGGGTTTTTTGTTTGTTTGTTTTAAGGTGTTGAAAAGAATGGAGACCAGCAAATAAATTAATGGAGGTGGCAGAATTTGGCGGTAACCTGCGTTCTGCTCTAACAGGTGCATTCTGATTAGAGGCCAGGGGATATTGGAGTGTTGAAATCTCTATTTCCCTGATTATTCCTGCCTCACTTCCCGAATTGGCAGAGAGATGCCTAGCAAGAAATCATCTTTCTGAAGACAAATAGGTTTAAATCCTTTAATAAAACCCAATCAAAAACCCCCCAAAAAATCAGAAGAGCGGTAGAAGTGGCAACACTTTACACAACTGCTGACAGCTACTTAAAGACAACTCCCTTAAGGAAATTCAGGGAGAAAAAGCAAGCATCAACCTACTCAAACCTTAATAAACAAATCTTCCAATGAAGATGTGCACCATAAAAATAAGTTTGCTCTTCAGTGTTAACATAATGAGAAAAGCAAAGACTCGCCGAGTATAATATGTACTACGAGCATTAATACACTTGCTGCATAGTTTAATCAGTGTTCTGCATGAAAAATACTGTTGCATGGCAGGAAGCAGACAACAAGAGTTGTATACATGATTTGTAGATAACTGAAGATTTAATTAACTGCAGGGTAAAAAATTAGTAAGACACCACATTTATACAAACAAAAGAGGAAGAGTAAAGGCTGCAGCGAACTTCCACAGAAAGAAATCATTAACGCACAAGGTAAACTATTCAAAGGCACTTACAGCAAATTTTTATCTTAAAACATACAGGTGTACACATATAAAGAGGGTGTATATGTAAATACATGCATATCTTAACAGATTGATTGCAGCATGCACGAAACCACACCAAGTGAGTTCTCCTTACCTGTTCTGGTAACTGTAGTAAGTGGCATCTCGAGGGATTGTGCACAGCTGTTTGCCATAGCAACACAAAGTCTGCGGTGAGAACTCCAACTGCAAAGAGGAATGGGTTGTCTTAGTACTCATATGTGTTTTCACTTGCTCTCCATGGGAAGCAACTGTGACCACGACAACGATCATTTCCACCTTATTGTGTGCACAGATCTCACAGTATAGCAAGAGTATGAAGTGCTAGAGTCATAAAAAATGTTCAGTTGGCTGTTACTCTCAAGTTAGCTCTTCTCCAAAGACAGAAAGCATATCAAAACAAGACAATGGAAATACAGAGTCTCAATATATAGTGAAATAGAGAACACTTCTGCAGTAAAAAAACCCACATCTGTTTAATTTGCAATAGCAAACACGTTCACCCTCATCAAAATAAGCCTTCAGTTACTGACTTTCTCCCTCCAAGGGCTTACATACCAAAAGACAATTTAAACACTAGATAGAGTTAGAAAATACATAAAAACCTCAGAATCAGATTACTCAGGATTACTAAATCCTGGTAAATTTTCAAAATTTTATGACACACCGAAACTGCTACCATCTGCAACTGCTGTGGTTTTCCCCCTTCAATATCAGGAAGCAAGCAACAGACTAAAAATATTTATTTTCTTACCTTTCTTCCACAGCAATAACCAAGGCTCTGCATAACTGGGTCAATTTCTTGCTCAAACACCTCTGCCAGTTTGGAGCAGTACTTATATACCCGGGATGTTTTGCGGTTATACAGCCAGGCATTATTGAACATGAGCCAGATGTCATCTACGTATTGCCATGGTTCCTGATACTGTCCTGTGTCTAGCTTCCTCTTGATAGTAGAGAGGTCCATGGGGTTCTTCACTATGTCAAAATAATCCTGCAAGAATATTCAGCGTCTCAGAACACTAGTACAGAACTACATTGCGACATGACAGCATGTGCATTCTCAGCATATAAACTCTTCCGCAGTATATCAAGAAAAACAGGTTCCTCCCTGACTTGATTGTCAAATTGCCCGTGACATACAATGAAATCTCTAAGTAATACCATATCATTCCCTAGTGCTTCCTTTTCATTATCCCTTTTTTTAATCAGGCTCTATTGCTCTTCCATTCCTAGTGAAATAAAGCCAGTCTAATTTTAGTCAGCAAAACAAGTATTACAAAAAGTAGGAAATGGCAATGTTTTTGAAGCCACTGTGATTTAAGGATATACAGAAGAGCATTAACAGAAAGCGACTGTTTTTAGTAGAAAGGAAAACCTAATAGAGAAATAACTTTATTAGATGATAAAAGACACCATGTCCCCTCTAAAGAACACCTTTTTCCAATCCCCCCATCAGCTATAGGACCACTTACTTAGGACCTCCTACAAAAGCCCTCAGACTATTATTATAATACTATTAGTGTCATTATATTATATATAATGTACATATAAAATATAATAATATATTGATATTGTAATAATAGTTGGATTTTTTTTTAGTGGTCTTAATCACCTTCATTTCCGACATATTGAGCCAAGATTTATATACTATGAGAAACATCTATGGAATTCAGCAACAGAAGCATCACAACATGAAGCAACACCCATAAAAAGCCCACGCAGCACCAGGGATCTGTTGGTAATCACTTCAGTGTATGGTATACACACTTACTTATCAAAAGGAACACAGAACTGCACAAATGTTTGAAAAAACACTTTCCTAAGTCAGCGATTGTATGTTTCACTGCCTAAGCTAAACCTGTTCAAATGCATCAATATAGTAATGTTAACAAGACAGACTTAAGCTGTTCTCAAACAGGTATGTCATAATATAGTCATCATAAAATGAAGCCAGGAAAAGACTAAGCTAAGACACTCACAGGAATGCCTAGCAGTTGGGGATCCACAGGCTGTCGAAATGGAAGAGACTCCGGATCCTGACGGTAAAGTGCCTCCAGTGTTGGCATAAGCGCCTGCCGCAACTCTTCTGGCTTGAAAACTTTTGAAAAACAGTCAACATTAGAAAGATAGCAGAAACAGCTGTAAGGAATAAACCTGCTGGAAAATGTGAGGTTTGTGGAAAAAGACTAAAGACAATGGGTTTGAGTGGCCTGTTTATCCTCTGCAACGCCGAGTTCTGAGGAGGATATTAAAATGATCACCTGGACACAAGGAGATGGGCAAAATACTAAAGACAATCTTGTTTTTATCATAGGAAGACACTGCTAAGTTTAATAGAGCCAGTTTACGTTCCAGATACAGCCCCTCTCTGAGGTCCCAAGAAAAAGCTTGTCTAGAAGATCTGTAATAGAGTATTTCAAATCTTTATTGTATTGACAATTTTATGAAGGCTTAATGTCTACTGCTAAAGCCTTAGAGAAGCTGCCCAAAGCCAATTACAAGCACAAGTATTATTAGGTATTTTTGTCCAAAAGACACAAAGAAGAATCCATATAAGCCTCATGAGTACCAATGAAGAAAGCTCAAGTTTTTTTCCCCCCCAAAGATTTCTCTAGGGAGATGCAGTGATTTTTCAGTCAAATCAGTGTTTCTGCTTACTTTTTTTCTTAGATTGCCCAGCTGCTGGAGAAGACTGAGTAGCTGGAGTAGTAGGTCTTTCTTCCCCCTCTGGTACTTCAGTCTTCACTTCAGTTTTCTTCTCCTCTTGCTCCATTTGGTCTGGTTTACATTCCTCCACGACTGGTTCTACTTTAACCTGAAAAGCAGTTTGAAACCTGTCACGTACTCTCCTGTGAAATCACCCATCCGTATGTTTCTGTCCTTTAAACCTATCTGCCATCCTGCCCACCACTCTTCCCTAGGATTAAGGATATCTACTCTGTAGTAAAAACTTGCCTAAAACTTGATGTGCTGGAACGTATCTTTAAACACTGCAGCAGTAGCTAACAAGCTATGAGCTGCATGTAGGTACTCATCCAGCTCTTCAGGCAGGTCAGCCTCTCGTACACTGGGGATGCCAGGACGACACTACTGGCTGTCATGCTCCTAGCCATCCTCAGTGACAAGTTGTTAAGAGTCCAGTAAAGCAGCCCATCATGTACATATAGAATCATAGAGTCACTTAGGTTGGAAAAGACCTTTAAGATCGAGTCCAACCATAAACCTATCACTGCCAAGTCCGCCACTAAACCACACCCCTAAGTGCCATATCCACACATCTTTTAAACACATCCAGGGATAGTGACTCAATCACTTCCCTGGGCAGCCTGTTTCAATGCTTGAGAACTCTTTTGGTGAAGAAATTTTTCCTAATATCCAATCTAAACTTCCCCTGGCACAACTTGAGACCGTTTCCTCTTGTCCTAATATCCGCTATTCTAACATCTAACAGCTACCAGTAACATCCGAAGGACTGACCTGAGTGCCCTCTTACATTGGTATTTACCAAAAAGCCTCACACGTGCAATCACATTATCATGGTCCTTTCCTTCCTGTGGCCACCAGCTTGTACCACCATTTCACCAGAAAACAAGAGACTCTTCTTTAGGAAGAAGTAGAGGAAGACAACAATCAAAACAGCAGCAGCAGGTAGCACCTACAGCTCTCACTGAACTCTGGAAAGAATGGCTTGCATGGAGACAGAAAGCATCTATCAGCACTACATAAAGATATTGCACCCAACAACTGGCCAACAATCTCACCTCTGATTTCTCCTCCATTTGCAGCTCTGTTTGTTCTGGTTCCCCTTCGTCTGTTTTAATATCCATTTTCACCTCCTGCAAGGGTGGCTGCTGCTGCTCTGGAACAGTCTGCTGAGAGTTCACCTCTGTGCTGCTGGTGGATGGGGGGTTGGATACTTGCCCATCAATGCTTACGGCTGGCTGTGAAAGCTGAGGGAACGCCACACACATTACAGTCAGGCTTCTAACGAACTTATTTTTCTTTCTTTAACCTACCTTTTACCTATACTATGTTTGCACCAAGTTTACATGCACTCTAGTCTACTTGCTTCACCTGAAGAACATCCTGCTGCACAACTCTGATTATGGAAAAACATGCAACAAACATGCATTGGAAGGTCTAGTATCAGAAAATTACATACTGTTTCCCTGTTGTACACCACCACTACGCATATGTAGACATAACTAAAGATCTCATCCATGTTTCACAATGAATTCTGAAAAATACTCCCTTCTCTGGAAACACCAGATGATCTACCGACTTGTCTTGATACAAAAAAGCTTACTTCTCAAATGCAAAAACCCCTATTTTGGTATTAAACATCCCAGGAGCGACCTTCATTATCACAAACTCACAGAAAAATAAAAGGCCAACTGACAATTAAACCGTACACTTAAACATTTACAGGGAAAGCACAACTAAAATATTTCCTTACAGGTGTTGTGGGGTGCTGAGGCTGCAGCGGTGCTGTTGGTGTGGGAACAGATGCAGTCGTGCTCTGCTGTGACAAGGGCTGCTGCTGTTGCTCTGCAGAAGGGGTAAGTGGAACTGGAGGCTGGACTTGAGGCAGCTGTGCCTGCGGAGGTGTTGGAGTCTGCCTTTGAGGGGGGTGCATAGTTTGTGACTGTGGTCCAGGTGGCATTGCCTGAGGAGTAGGTGTGGGGGCAGTAGTGGCAGCTGCTGCTGCCTGCTGTTGCTGTGATCCCAAGCCTGGGGGTGTGTGGTGAGGTGTTGGGGTTCGGCTAGGTACTGGAGAAGGAGAATTTCGGTGCATGGGAGGCTGTGGAAGAGGTGGGCAGTGAATATGGCTCCCTTGAGAACCTGGAGCCATTGCAGGAGAATTCACAGGACAGGAAGCGCTGGTCATTTGTGCCTGTGGGAAAACAAGTACACATTTGCAATTACTTGAAATAGAAAAGCGTTAGAAATTACTGTCAAATGGCTGTTTTCCCACAGTTACTGGCATACTTTTCAAAGTGTGACAAACTGTTTTGTTTTTTAAAACTCTTATTTCAAAAGGAGAAATGGTCTATTTGATTTATTTTGCTCCACATGAACATAAAGCTGTTTTATAATTTAATCAGCTCTAGAAGTTTCAATAGAATAACTTCTACTTGATATATTTAAAGAACGGCACACCTACACTCCCAGTTCGAAAAACATTTCCTTCTAAAACTGCAGACTTGTACGTCCTGAATATGGGACAATGCACCACAGTGAAAAATTGCATTCAAATACACTTAGTGTGCACCCATGCCCCCACCCCCAAGACTAGAAACTGAATTTATCATCATAAATAACTACAGCTGTAACTGTACCATTACAAGATTACAAAAAAAATGTATTGGTCAAGGAAAAAAGCTGTCACTCCACAATAATCTTGCCTGCAAACTAGGAAGAAGCATCAACGAGAAGCAAACTGACGTTCCCTACTTCTTCCTGGCCTGAAAGGTTCTTGCTGAAAAGGGAGAGGGAAAGGACAGAAAGGAAACAGCTAGACTGTAAGTTCAGATCTTTAGTAGTGATAACCCTCCTATCCCCCAAAGCCAGCAACACACATTGGTCCTGGATAGACATGCCTTTTTATGACTTATTCCACTATCTTTTAATTGCTCAGGCTCTGCTGCTTCACTGTTCAGCAAGAAATTCTTAACTACTGCATGCTGAATAACAATTTCTACTTTGCTCCATAAAAACAAACTTTAAAAAATTCCTCTGTCACACTTAAGCCTGAGAACAAGCCAACAATGTTTCACCCTTGCCATTCCCAGTGTTACATCAGGAAAATGCAGAGTCTCAATAAATGAATTCGGTTGACCATAATTCCAAAAGCATCTTGAGAAAACAAGTTCTTCTCCATTACTAGAAACCGAACAATGAAACTAATATACAACAGAGCCCACTGACACCACTTCCAGAAATCAGAAACTTACTTGAGAAACTGGTGTCTGATTGCCAGGCTGAGTCATAGGCATGCTCGCTGTGTTCATTCCCGGGGAAGAAGCAGGGAACTGGGTCTGTTGTAGAAACTGATTCTGACCAGAAGGCTGGCCAACTCCTGGTTGCTGCATACGTGAAGGAAATCCCATCTGTTGGAAAAGGAACTTGTTTCACACAATGGGCATACACCTCCATAACATTTTACAAACAAAAACATTTATCTTGTTGCAGAAATTGATGCTTGCCATGTATCTGTAGGATACAATATAGAAAGCCTACTTATAGCTCCTCTCAAAAGACAAAATTATGATGATTTCCCTTGAAAGCAAAGGAAAAGGATATTGATTTCAGATTGGGACTGTGACTTAATATTTTTGTTCCTTGTTTTAAGGATGAAACAGCACAAAAAGCCACTTAAACTTAATTTTTAGGCAATTTTTACCATCAAGACCTAAAGGCTTACCACAGACCAGACAAATCATTCACTGGAGATACAAAAGGAGGAATCAAAGAATCAAGAGAATGAAGAAATTATGCTTGATTTTTTCAATTTCTTTTACATATTTATTTTAAGGAAACCACAGCCAAAGCAAACCTGCGAGCTCAACACCCTGGACAAAACACAGACTGACCTGGTTCATGGTCCCAGCCTGGCTTAGCTGTCCAGGGTGCTGAAGAGGAGGGGTTTGTCGGGGTCCCATCGGTGACAGCTGCATGTTCATCTGGCCAAACTGATTCATTCCTGTGTGTTTGTGCCAAAAAAACACTTATAAGCAAAGGCTTAAATTCTCCTTTGGGCACCATTTAACATTTGGAGAAGAAATGCTGTCAGTTTCTTCCCAATTTTCTAGCAACCAGTCTTTAAGTGTGTAATACTATGAAGGAAGTATTTCTGTCTATCAGACATGGAGTAGCCTTAAACATGAAGCATCCGAGCTACCATACTCCTTCAGAATACATAGTAGGTTTTTTTGCCCCAAAAGACTTGTTTCCACTAACTGTTGTCAAAGCTCTGAAGTTTGAAAACTACTGGAGTACATGATGAATAACCAAAAGGGTCACATCCATCCACTGGTGAAGATCAACCTTCTACAAAAAGTTGCGTCTTCTTACTTACGTATTAGAAATTCACTTATTAAATCCCCAGCTGCATCTTCACTTCCTGAAGTACTTTGTATGTTGGCTATGAAAGTTCTTAAATATGCAACACAGGTTTTGCCCCTTCCCTCTCTGAGCAATAATTCTCACCATCTTCCCTCTGCCACATGTCCTCATCTAAGCTGGCTAGGCCTACCATGTCTGACTGACACCACCACCCTATGTTCACACAATCGGAAGTCAAAAGCATCAAGTTCATTATTTAACAAAGCAAGCAGCCCTTAGACTCACAAGATCATTACATGCTTTTTTATATATATTGTTACATAAGTACTATACGATATAGATATCCATTTTCTTAATTAAAGGGGAAAACTGCAGGTGAAACAAGGGCTATGACACTTCGGCAAGAGCCGCCCGATTCCAAGATTCGGAATCCTTCAGATCCTTCAGAATCACAGTAGCAAACTGTCTTCAAATATTTACCTGGCTGTGCCTGCATGCGATTCATCATCTGGTTTGGCACATTGGCACGTATCAGGGTTGGGTCAGGAAGAGGACCGTCTGGAAAAAATGAAATTGGGATAAAATTATGGCATTTCGAAGACCACCAGCTTTTATCCACTGAACATTTTAGTGAGAATTAAACACTAAAACTCATGTGGGGAAAAAAAAAGTACAGACACAGTCCAGTAACTCCAAACACTCTTGATGAGTCCTCAAAGCCTGGAAAAAAAAAAAAACCCAAAGCTTCCTAGAAAACATAAACATGTCCCACTGACACAAAAATCCTCTGACTTAAAAGTCAGCTTTCAGAAATTGAGGACAAATTTGAACCATGTTATCAAGATACAACAACAAACTCAGTAGCGCATAAACATTCCAGACCACAAGAACTTCTACAGACCACTCTACACTGTTACTGCACCTCTAGATTTAAAATGCTATGAAAACTATACTGTTCAACAGAGTATTTTGCAAAGATTTGAAGTTTTCGAACTACCAGAGTACGTTATAAATAACCAAGTGTCACTTCTACTGCTGAAGATCCAGTTTCTACAGAAGTTACAGCAAATAAAGTCACAGCATCAACCTTTAAGAATTTGTCTTTTGTCTTGGTAAATCCCGTTCCGACTTCAAGCATAAAAAGACCCAGAACTGGATTTACCAAGACACATTCAAATTTAAGCAGGAGAAAAAGAACTCTGATGAGGATTCTTGTAGCGCATGCCTGGAGCTACTGGATCTTTCTGCAGTGATAGGAAAAAACCAGGAAGTTTTTTGTCTCCTCAGCTGACTAATTCAAATTTTGACCCTATCTCCTTAGACAACTTATTACAGTGGCACTGACAGCTATAAATCTGTTTCCATGAGGTGATGAGGTGTCTCAAGAACTCCATTCTTAACTGTAAAGTATCTAAGAACACACAAGACTGAAAGAATCTAGGAGAAAAATGCTTTTCCTCTGAGAACCTCGCTCTCACAGCAGAGAGAATCGTGTGGGAGGGGAAGGGCAATCCTCTAGAAAGTATGTTTCCTGAATTGTTGCACTTAGTTTTAAGAAAGACTACTTCAGTTCCCAGAGCTGTCAGTCCAGAATCACGGAGGAAAAAAAAAAAATCACCTGAAAGCAGACTGTGGCTGAAATAGTTAAAAAAGTATTAGTTCTCTTTCACAGTTAAATCAGATTATGGGATACAGTGTAAGTTAGAAATACACAGTTTAAAAGCCTGTATTTCAATTATGTACAGGACTTCAGTGGAAATACAACATTACAATGTCAGCAGATGCCTCTCTCCACTTTCTAACTAGAAATATCACCCACAATCATTTGTTACCTGTTTTTATTTGTTACCCAAACAAAAATATACTACATATCTGACAGACTACAGCATCTTGTCCCTTCCTAATTTTGTAAAGAGACATTACACTCTTTAGCAGCCAAGATAGTTTCGATCATTAACTCCTTTCCGAAGTCAATTTTATTCTAATATACAAACGCATGGTTAGCAGGGAATCTAATAATAATAATAATCTGTTTAGCATTAGAAAGGTCAATTCAAGTAACAGAACTACTGTGAAATAGAAGAAAGTGGCATGAGGAAAAAAGTGAAATCTGTTTTTCATTGCATGCTGGAAAGGCCATTTGTCTATAAAACCAGATGTGACAAATCAAGCACTACCTAAACTTTCAAAGGCATAAATACCTAAGCACTCCAATCAACATACTCTCTGCTTAGCAACAATAGTAATGGTGACGATCATTTTAAACACCACACAACTAAATACTATGAAAATATATTTCTCTCATAGTAACTGAAGTTATCGTTAAAATAATTAATTCTAGAGCTGAATCTGATGAGAATGGATGCAACTTGGTCTTCACCCCCTCCACCCTCAAAGTAAGTGTAAAGGTTTACAATATTTCAATTTGTTCAGAAGACTAAATGCTTTCAGATAATCTATAGTCATTAACACGTAAGCAAAGCTAAGATTTTGCAAGTACTTCTGAACAAAGAGAAGAAAGGTCTGTTCAACTTTGAGCAAGCCAGGTACCTGTGAAACAAAGGCAAAATGGTCACCAGCCTACCAAAATGACAGTACAGGATCCCCCTGCATCAGGTAGTCAGTAACCCAACTGTTCTTACTTGCAGACATCCCTGGCTGTGGCTGTCCCATGTTGGGCCCTTGATTCATAGGAGCCTGTGGCATGCCCGGAGCATTTGGGATCATGTTTTGTTTCTGCAGCCTGGTTCTTCGTTTCTCCTCCAACTCCTTCTGAATCTTATAGATCTTCTCCGCTAGCAAGTGATAGTACTCTGCCTGTTGGGGAGGAACGCAAGTCAGGAAAGAGATGACACACATTAAATAAAAGCAACAGGTCCCAGTGATCCAAGCTTGCAAAACAGCCTTACACACACACACACATTTTGGCTTACGTGGGGGTGGCTCCTCCTTTGCAGGGGCTGTCAGGCAGACAGGAGGGCAAAAAGGGGCACTGCTTAGGGCACTGCTGGCAACCATTAGGCCAACA
The DNA here is from genome assembly GCA_013398225.1 of Steatornis caripensis. Classification (NCBI taxonomy): domain Eukaryota; kingdom Metazoa; phylum Chordata; class Aves; order Caprimulgiformes; family Steatornithidae; genus Steatornis; species Steatornis caripensis. The sequence continues at coordinate 156,289 of VZSC01009409.1, forward strand.
CCAGACAGTTTTCTTCTCCTCTCCAACATTTCTTTTGGAGAATCACAGTGAAGAGCTTCATGCTGCCTTCAGGGAACCCCAAGAAGTCCCAGGCACAGCACACCCTGACACTCCGACTCCCAGCACACCCAGGCAGAAGCCCACAGCTGGCTGCTTCCTAGACCCCATCCAGCAGCCCCTGAACACATGCTTGCTCAGCATGGGACACTCATCTGTGCCTTCACTCCTCTTCCTCTCCAACCACTACGGGATCAAGGCAAAGATACAGAGAATGGATGACAGAGGATGGCATCTCACCCTGCTATTTGCCGATTCATACATATCTCCTTCCACTTTCCGAGCATACGCCACCAGATTCTCCATACGCCGATCCTTCAGTGCTGCAGGGTCCGGAGTAGGAAATATGGCTTGGACTCTGAGGGAGTGGAAAAAAAAGCATGCAAGCAATTAGGATGTTCCCAGATGGGGACATCAGCATTAACGCCAGTGATCTGAACACAAAGCAGCAAGCAAATCTTTCGACCGACTGTGGTGCTGCTGCTGCTCCCAGGGGACACTGGCCCCGTGTAGATGGCTTGAGTGCAGAGTGTTGTACTTGCAGTACAACAGCCCCAAACCAGCAGATGCAGGCTTCTGCTTTCCCTTCTCACAGACCCTGACAAAACTTAGTCCCTGGCCCCCTGGTTTTGGAAGCTGGGCTTCTCTCCTGCCCCCTCCACACACCACAGAGGCAGCAACTCACCTATCAGGAGATTGTTTTGATATTAGTTACTCACAATTTATGAACAAGGTGGTTTCGGAGATCCTGAGTAATGTCTTCATGCCACTGCTTTCGCATTCCAGTATTGGATGGCTGAGCTGTTGGCATGGCTCCCAAACTGGCAACACTGGCGGTTTCACTCATCATGGGGCTTCAAAAACAGAGGAAGAATTGAGGGCAAAAGTCTAGCCCAAGCTTAGTCATCTTACAGTCATAGACTCTTTTAGAATAATGTTAGGACAAAGTGCTAGTTCAGCCATTCCCTAATCAATGGACAAACTGCAGAAATAGCTGCGCAGACACCAAAACACGGCCGTAGAAGAGTACATGCTGTCCTACCCAAGGATTTGGGAACTGCAACAAAAGCTACAAAATCCAAAGGGAGAGATAGCCATCAATGGCATTTACCCCACTGTTTATGCAAGAAGTGCCATGAGATCAAAACAAAATCACCAGTGTGCAAAGAATAATTTCACTTACTTTTGAGAATTCATGGTTGAATGTAACATTGAGTCAGGCAGCAGATTAGGGGTTTGAACACCTACTCCTCCATTCACTCCCATTGGATTTGCACCTAGATAACAGAATAATATCCTTAAATGAACAGCCCATTTACTATGCAAAATCAGCAATAGCAAGGATGTACACTTTCAAGTACTTGTGACTTTTGTGAAGGGAGTTTAATCACCCATTGCTCTCTCTATCCTCTTTCTTTCTTTTACAAACTTGGAAGTCTAAGTCTGAGGCACAAAACTGGTGACCAAGTGAAGCATCACACCACATTGCTCCTCTACACATCTCCCTGAACTTCTCCAAAACAAGCAATTTCAATTTGTTGCAAACATTATGTACCAGAGTCCTTTTCTGCAACTCCCTAGCTAAAGATTCAGCATTATCAACTGGTTGGGGGTTTTTTTTGTCATTCAGAGGCGTAGGGCATATATTCACACAGGCTTCAAAACTACCAGCTACATCTGACATGGTCCCCTCTCACCAACTCCATACTATAGGATCCTGCAACTAACTGCGATGTTTGTGCTAAGAAGGAAAATCTGATAATTCTTTGCAGAAAAGACCTCTAATTTGTTACATACTAAAATCTGCTTGTCTGAATCACAGCAGATCTCAATCACCATAAAAAAATCGCTTATTTTCTTCACATACTACAGTTAGACTCAAACAGTAAAGAAAAATGCCACATATTTCTGTCTGGAACTTCTGAATAGATAACTTTGTAAAGTTGAGAGCAGCATGAAAGCCACTACTAAGCTTCACATGTATTTAGGACATCGGAATCCCACAGAATCTATATTTCAAGCAAAATCAGACACTGTATAGAAGAGAAATCCACTAAAATTAAGTCGATCAAGCCTAATAGACACCTCTAATATTACAACCAAGTGTTTTAACAGTCTTTTCATAAAGCTGCCTCCAGCCTCCCTTCCCTTAGTAACTTTCTTATCCTTCCCAAATTCACTTGGCTATCTGAGAGTGAGCAAGTTGGTGTAGAAGATGTCTGTCAACCTTTGCCTTAATTCTCTTTTCAGATGCCAAAACCAACTATTTGTTTGATCTACTTTGGACTGCATTTTTTCACATCACAGTCCTCACCAAATCCTGCTGTTTCTCCTAAACTAGTCCTGTTGTCATGTAGGCTGTCACCTTATAATTCCTGTTTCACTTGTAATTCCCTCCTTAGCCAACCACTCCTAATAATGAAACAACAGTCAAAAGTCTACACTCTCCTTACTGGTCCTTTCTACATTAAGCTTCAGTTCTTCACTCTCAAAGAGCTTTGCAATCCCATCTCACTGGATTTTCTTATCAGAGCTACAAGGAGTGCCTGGTAAGAATGCACAGGCCAAACTGTGTCTATAAATAAAAAAACCCAAACAAAAACAGAGACCCATTTTGCTTCAGAAAGATGGATGACATTACTTTCAACCTTTCAAGGCCTTCACTGTAACATTTTGGACCTTCTAGAAATTCACCTATTTGTAAAACGCTCTAATGCATGGTAGAAAAACATATTATTTGAATCTAATTGTTTTAAGAGTAAGATCTTGGGACCCTTCCCTCTCCTTTTTAAAAAAATGCTTTACACACTGGAAGGCAAAGTTTTAGCAGTATACAAGTCACAAGCAACCTATAAGGACCAGTCATCTCTAACAAGTCTACTCTGCCCAACAGCCTTTTCCTGAGTAACACAGGAGAAGCATGTCCTTCGCTACAGAAACAGCTCAAACTGCAGCCTGCAACCAACTGCTACTTTCCTCTGCAAACTCTCATGTACTTCCCCATATGCAGCACTCATTCCGTACACAAGCTTGTCAGGGGGCATATAGGCAAGATCGCTACAATCCCATACAAGCTTGTGATAAATCTCTACCAGCTCATCTTTCCTTTTTTCCATTTCAAAAAACCACCTCTACTTAAGCAACTCAAGCAAAGAGCTGGGGGTGAGAAAAATTCCTGTGATGTAATCTCAAACTATTAAAATTAGATTTGATGGTTAAAGGTTACTTCATTTCACACCAGTGATAGCTAAGTTAAAATTAATTGCACCGCAAATTAGAATCCTTATGCAGCCTTTTGTGATTTTGCAATAAGCCACCCAGGCAGTTTGCAGTTATGTGAGTCCACATGACAGGATCCAGAGAAAAAGTCTGTTACTTACTACTTTTCATTTTTAAACAAACATCATTACATATCCGAGATACAACTGTAAAATACTGTAGTCTGAGTGACCAGGAAGTACACTTGAATACAAGGATTCCAATGCACGCATTTCCAATTAAAAACTCCTAAAAAGCTTGAAACTTGCATTACAGTACAATTATAAACTTGCAAAACAACGTTATGTAAAATGCTTTGGAAAACTGGTTCTCAAAAATTTTTTTTCCAACGAAAATACTTTCCCCAGAGAACTTGTTTCCCATGAGAAAGCACCTGGGTCCTCTAACATTCCTGTTCCATGGAAGCTTGCTATCTCAACTCTAAAATATTGCAAAGCCGTATCTTTTGCAAATTAATTAGCAGTATTCAGCTAGTAGGTTAAGACAATGTGCATTAGATACAGCATGGGAAAGCTGCCAGTAGTTTGTATTTTAACAGTAACAGATAAACTTACTCATAGGATTCATAGGGCGCAGACCCTGGGGTGACTGTCCTTGTTGCTGATTCTTCACTTGAGCTTGGGGCTGTGTCTGCATCTGGTTCCCTTGATAGGTCAGTCCAAGGGCTGCATAGGCTCTCTCGATGGAGCTGGGGTCTATCTGACTGGTAGTGTTTATGCTGGGCGTTGTCTGCTGCCCCACGCCCACGGCGCCAGTATTTGCAAGTCCTACTGTAGCTCCACCCAGCAGTGCTGCAAGAGACACACCAACTTAATAAGGAAAGCAGGAGGTAGCCAGAGAGGACTGCAAAACCAGGGAACGAACATAAAGGGCGCACTAGCTGTTCCGAACTAAAACATCTCCTTCTAGGAGAATGCAGAGAAGAGGTCAGGTCTGGAAAATCTGTCATGAAACAGGGAGACAAGTTTTGACCCAACCAGCCATTCCAACATGCTGTTTTCCCTTTGAACTGCTAAGAGGAAATCCCACTCTAAGTATTTAGGACACATCTGTGTGCTTCAAACTGAAAACAGAGGCACACCATGTCACAGAGGCTGAAGGCAGAAGGGTGCATACACAGCTCTTCAGCAGCCATTGTCACGTCTGTCTTTTTTTTAAATTTTCTTAAAACAAGAAATCTCTCAGCTCACGTTAGTCATGAGAAGTGCACAAAGCAGCATTAATGAAGGAGGGAAAAAAACCCATACAGGTAACAACACAATGACAAAAATCTTCAAAAAAATTTTGGCAGCAATACCAAAGGGACACAAAGAGAAGGACGAAGAGACATCTGATGCAAAAAAAGTATGAAGACAGAACCAAACTCCATCAAGGCTGAAATGACACAACCCTCTGTGTGTGCGCACATCTGTCTCCAGAACCAGGCCAGCTGGAAGAGGTGGTAGTGAAAAGCCAATCATTTGGTAGAGAGATCTATGACTTTTTCACCCTTACCACCCTCCTGCTAGGAAAATTCAATAAAGTTAGAAAGCTTCCACAGACATTAGCTATCAGAGATAGAAAAACACTCTGCGACTGTAAAGTGAGAGGAAAATCATATTACACATTCCCAGGTTCAAGAACATTACCACTATCACCTGGGTGGAATAAAGTTTAACTCCCAGCATACATTTTATGGTTTATCAATACACAGAATTCCCCGGTAGACTTACATTGCTGATTTCTTTTGTCTCCAGCATTTTTGAGAGGCAAACATACAGGACAGTCATGTCTTGTACAATTCTTCCAGTGCGAGATGATTTGTCGGGAAGACGCGCAATGTGCCACTGAGAAAGGGAGGGGAGTGAAAAACTTTTACAAACTACTGCCAGGATCTCCACATGGTCAACACAAACTGGGTAGGAAGCAACTATTTCTCTCAGGGCACATGCCTATATTGACATGAGTCAGTAAAGTATTACATAAAATAGTTCAGTTCTAAGCAGCCCCATGTCTTCATTTAGCCAGCTCTTCTATCACCCAGTGGCCCCTCCCCGCCTGAGAAGAAGAATCAGGAAAAGGAAAGGAGACCCGTGGGTTGAAATAGAAACAGATTTGCTAAAATAATAACAACAAACTAATATTAATACCAGTACTAATATAAAAGACACAAAGTTATACTCAGCCCACGTAGCGGTCACCAGCTGCACACTCCCAGCAGTGAATGCCAGGCCCTGCGAGCACCACAACTCCAGCCAAAGCACAACGGTCACAGCAAAGGGGAGAGCAGGCCTTGAGAGCAGAAGCATGGACAAGACCCTCCACGGACAGCAGCCATTGAGGAAAGAGGGCCGTCCCCAGCAAACTTTCCAATTTATAGTGAGCATGATGTTTGGGTCAGCTGCCCTGGCTTTCACTCCTCCCAGCTTTTGCACCTGGCTTACTCAAAACTGCTAAAGACCTTGATCACTAGAGAAATCCGCATACCATGGTCAGCCACAAACTAAAACAAAGTGTCTTATCAACCTTGTTCCCACAGAATCGAGTGCTGCAGTCTTCTCAAAAAATGCAGCTTTCCTGAATAGAAAAATGATTCTATTTCTCTATTCCAGTGAAACCAGGACACCCTGAAAACGTAGCTAGATTTCTTCAAGTACTATTGGCTCAACTAAAGCTTACTTGAAAGCTCTATGTTATACACCCAAGCCTATGTTTCCCTGGCTCAAAGGGTAACACCATAGACATCAGGCAGACTGTACCAAGCCAGCAACTGAGGTGCCAGCAATTGGCCCAACCCAGACAAGCCTAGACTACTGAAAGGGTAGCACATATTCCCTGGCTAGCAGGATAGGCTAAGAGTTCAACAGTGCCAGTAGTAGCTTAATTCCTGGCTAACTATTGCTTGAGATTTGTCTCTTCTGCTTAAGGGAGACAGGTAGGCTTCTACTTGGAAATTCCTGCTTTGGGTCTACCCTTATCAGAAGGCAATATCCAAAGATCTTACAGTGAGTTAATCAAAATATCTTCACTCATGTCTTTCTACTATTTTGTTCCCTCTAACTTCCCTAACCTTTAAAGGCTCAGAAGTTCACGATTTTAATTTTTAAGGGGTCAGAATTAAATTCTACTTCCTAAGCCACTCACCAGTTCTCCATCTCTTTCTAGGACCCCTTCTTGTCCTGCAAATGTTGACTGCATCTATATAACCACTCCTCCACTTACCCTGACAAGATTTGCCAGCCTGACAATGTGTCATGTGGTTCAGGACATTCTTCATGGTTCGGCAATGAGGGAGGTTACATTGTCGCACCTCCCCGTTGGCCTGTTCTCGCCGCTGACACTTGTGAGCGTGCAAAAGGAGAACTAGTTGCTGCTGAATGAGTTTGCGTTTTTCTGGATCCGCTGTTGGTGCTCCAGACCCCATTCCTTGAGAAGCTGCCGGCCCCATTCCAGCTTGCTGAACCTGGGAAGCCTGCTGCTGGCCCTGAAAAATAGAAAAGGAATTCCCAGAAATAAATCTATTTTTGAGAATAATCCATTTAGCAAGTAAACAACAAAAAAATCAAGTAAGAGAAACAATTACTACATTCTGTGATTAAGGGAATAGCCACCTATCTGTAGTTCTGGATGACTCATATTAAATATACTCTTTAGAAACAGTCCAGGCAATAAGTCTCTTGTCAGTCACAATTTCTTCCCCATATAACTCTCCTACCTAGTCCTAGCTCTTGCCTTATCAAAGACCAGCAGAACTTTGCACATGCTCACAGGTTAATTTGCGGTGCTAGACCACCCACAAAACATTAGTAACACTTAGACTTCAAATCTCCCCCTCATTTTGGAGGCTAGAAAGTTGCAGCCACAATTCTTGCATTAAGGGAAGAAAGCACCTTTTAGAGTGAATAGTTTTACCTCTATTTCAGTATAAGGTGCCTCAATTTGACTATTCCTAGAAAAGGAGAATGAAGGGAAAGTTCTGGGAACCTTCTTCCACCTTGAAACTTGCACGTAGGCATTCAGAACAAGCATCTCCTAGTCTCTGCTAGAGATACAGCACAACTTCAGGATAATACATGCCACAGAACTAATGTCAAGTATGGCAATTATCTAGTACTTCTGTTTATTTCTTCAGACTTCCTTGTATTTCTTCCAGGTGACATTTGAGGAGTACTCAACAAAGAAGAGATGCTCAGGGACTCTGTGTTGCTTGTATCACTTCAGTTCAACAGCCTTCAGTTTCTAACATATTCTTCAGAGAGGGTTTTAGAGGACATTTCTGGAGATCTCCAGATTTTTAGAGCTCAGCTACCTGCACTCCTAAACACCAGTTCTCCCTTAGATCTTCAATACTAGTATTAACCTTTCATTTTATAGGGAGACTTCACCAACTACTCTGTCACCTCACGGTTTGTATATGTTCCAATATGACCGTAAATGCCTTGTATGCAGCCTGTCATTCTAAACGACAACTGAGATAGCAGCAACTTTTCATTTATAGGTTCAGCTGGGTAGCAGTTCAGCTTCAAAAGACTTAGACTCTGCACTGAACACAAGCCTGACAGCTAGAGTTCTGAACAGCAAGTTTTGGCTGCTTTATTTGTTCATATGACCAACTGGTTTGCTAGACTTCCAATGTTTCATGGGCAACTTAAAAAACATTAGACTCATGGGATTGAGCTCTTTTTAATCTAAAGGTACAAAAGTCACCTGGAAATGGCTTTTCAGCAACAGTTACTGAGATCAAGAGACAGACCCTCCCAGGAGGCAGGAGAGTAGAATTTGAAGCAGGGAGAAACACAAGCTATATTTCAGAACTGTGAATTTGTTTCCCAAATTTAAAAATATACGTATGGTGAAAAAAGGCAGGACGTATTGCATGTCACACCCCTAACAAATGTAAGCTTCTAAAATAATGAGGCAAACACATGCAGCCACCAGTGTTAAGCTCAAGCTAAGGAACCTGATGTTAAGGTCTGTCATTTGTAAGCTTGGGCTATCCTCTTTTCCCACCACTCTTACTTCCCCCTTTCCTTAAGTCCTTCTGCAATAACAGTGGGGGGGTGGGAAGGGGAGGCAACAGGGCTACCACAGCAACAACCGCCAAGGAACCTCCAGCATCAGGACTGTTGTGTGTGTTCATGTAATTCAGAACAGGAACGAACACACGACTGGGGCTTCTAAGCCCTATCATAGCTAATACCTGTTTGAGAAGGGATACTTCTCTCTCCCAAAAGCATCATTGAGTACAAGCAGGAAAACAACCCTCAAGACAAAGTTACACTGAGAAGGGGCTCAATACACCAACCACAAGAGAAGGGATGGGAGACCACAGCAGACGTGTCCAAACAGATGGCAAAGTTCACTTCAGTTAAGGAGCTACATTTCATTTTCTCTACTAACAGGGTTTGAAGGGCGAAGAATGGAGGTGCAGCTTAGAGAAAGTACAACTCAGCCCTCTCCTTCATATCAGCCCTTTTATGAGTTGAAGCAAGTGCATTATGTATGGATTCAAAGCACGCATTCACACTGGGTATAACAGCCGCAAAAATCTTACAACATGGCAACACCAGAGCATATTGCTCCACTTTGGTCTGCTACAACATTTGCTGTAGACAGTTTTCGTTCTACTTACCATGTTCGGCATTCCTGTCCCAGGAACTGGCTTCTTGTCCATTGGAAACTGTGGTAAGCTATTCTGCAGTCCAGCTTTGTTCTGCATCTGAGGCCCAAGTCCACTGGCTCCAATCTGCTGACCAGCATTCTGACTATATGGCTGGCCATAAGGGCTGGGATTGCTCATCATTCCCATCTATGAATTAAAACAGTAAGATGTTCAAGTAACATAGCTTAAGTTCACAATGTAAAAGGCAAATGAATACTTCAGAGAAGCAAGAGCAATCACAGCCATGAACCAGTTGCAATGAAATACTGATCCACGTGCTTCCCCCTCTCCTTCACGTACATCTATTTAACCATCACATAACATTAACTCATCAACTCACAGTTCCTATAAACACAGCGAAGGCAACTTACCAACCTTTTAGGGCAGTCTGCTCAGAACTGGCCTNGGAAAGTTCTGGGAACCTTCTTCCACCTTGAAACTTGCACGTAGGCATTCAGAACAAGCATCTCCTAGTCTCTGCTAGAGATACAGCACAACTTCAGGATAATACATGCCACAGAACTAATGTCAAGTATGGCAATTATCTAGTACTTCTGTTTATTTCTTCAGACTTCCTTGTATTTCTTCCAGGTGACATTTGAGGAGTACTCAACAAAGAAGAGATGCTCAGGGACTCTGTGTTGCTTGTATCACTTCAGTTCAACAGCCTTCAGTTTCTAACATATTCTTCAGAGAGGGTTTTAGAGGACATTTCTGGAGATCTCCAGATTTTTAGAGCTCAGCTACCTGCACTCCTAAACACCAGTTCTCCCTTAGATCTTCAATACTAGTATTAACCTTTCATTTTATAGGGAGACTTCACCAACTACTCTGTCACCTCACGGTTTGTATATGTTCCAATATGACCGTAAATGCCTTGTATGCAGCCTGTCATTCTAAACGACAACTGAGATAGCAGCAACTTTTCATTTATAGGTTCAGCTGGGTAGCAGTTCAGCTTCAAAAGACTTAGACTCTGCACTGAACACAAGCCTGACAGCTAGAGTTCTGAACAGCAAGTTTTGGCTGCTTTATTTGTTCATATGACCAACTGGTTTGCTAGACTTCCAATGTTTCATGGGCAACTTAAAAAACATTAGACTCATGGGATTGAGCTCTTTTTAATCTAAAGGTACAAAAGTCACCTGGAAATGGCTTTTCAGCAACAGTTACTGAGATCAAGAGACAGACCCTCCCAGGAGGCAGGAGAGTAGAATTTGAAGCAGGGAGAAACACAAGCTATATTTCAGAACTGTGAATTTGTTTCCCAAATTTAAAAATATACGTATGGTGAAAAAAGGCAGGACGTATTGCATGTCACACCCCTAACAAATGTAAGCTTCTAAAATAATGAGGCAAACACATGCAGCCACCAGTGTTAAGCTCAAGCTAAGGAACCTGATGTTAAGGTCTGTCATTTGTAAGCTTGGGCTATCCTCTTTTCCCACCACTCTTACTTCCCCCTTTCCTTAAGTCCTTCTGCAATAACAGTGGGGGGGTGGGAAGGGGAGGCAACAGGGCTACCACAGCAACAACCGCCAAGGAACCTCCAGCATCAGGACTGTTGTGTGTGTTCATGTAATTCAGAACAGGAACGAACACACGACTGGGGCTTCTAAGCCCTATCATAGCTAATACCTGTTTGAGAAGGGATACTTCTCTCTCCCAAAAGCATCATTGAGTACAAGCAGGAAAACAACCCTCAAGACAAAGTTACACTGAGAAGGGGCTCAATACACCAACCACAAGAGAAGGGATGGGAGACCACAGCAGACGTGTCCAAACAGATGGCAAAGTTCACTTCAGTTAAGGAGCTACATTTCATTTTCTCTACTAACAGGGTTTGAAGGGCGAAGAATGGAGGTGCAGCTTAGAGAAAGTACAACTCAGCCCTCTCCTTCATATCAGCCCTTTTATGAGTTGAAGCAAGTGCATTATGTATGGATTCAAAGCACGCATTCACACTGGGTATAACAGCCGCAAAAATCTTACAACATGGCAACACCAGAGCATATTGCTCCACTTTGGTCTGCTACAACATTTGCTGTAGACAGTTTTCGTTCTACTTACCATGTTCGGCATTCCTGTCCCAGGAACTGGCTTCTTGTCCATTGGAAACTGTGGTAAGCTATTCTGCAGTCCAGCTTTGTTCTGCATCTGAGGCCCAAGTCCACTGGCTCCAATCTGCTGACCAGCATTCTGACTATATGGCTGGCCATAAGGGCTGGGATTGCTCATCATTCCCATCTATGAATTAAAACAGTAAGATGTTCAAGTAACATAGCTTAAGTTCACAATGTAAAAGGCAAATGAATACTTCAGAGAAGCAAGAGCAATCACAGCCATGAACCAGTTGCAATGAAATACTGATCCACGTGCTTCCCCCTCTCCTTCACGTACATCTATTTAACCATCACATAACATTAACTCATCAACTCACAGTTCCTATAAACACAGCGAAGGCAACTTACCAACCTTTTAGGGCAGTCTGCTCAGAACTGGCCTGATTATTTCTTTATAAAAGGTTTTGTTCAACAGATTTCTCATTTTAGCTTTCCCAATCACGAATTTGTACCATGGACTACATAACTCACCAGTCTGGATGAATTTTTCTGCTCCCTGTATCTGTGCAGGCTCCAAACAGAGATAAATACTACCTTCATTCATACTAGCAGGGTTTATCCCCAAAACCTCCTACCCAACTGTCAGCACTCCCACATCTCCTCTCCAGACAGTCGTAACAATGTATGTCTGCGTTTTCAGTACACAACCGTTTTTCAATTTTAAAATACACCATAGGCATAGGTACCACCACACACAGTCACGTAGTCACAGTAACTCACTTGCAGTAAGGTCAAAGCAGATGGTAGGAAGGAACTCTGCAAACAAAACAAATCTATTGAACCACTCATCCACAGGGGAAGTAGATTCGTATTCCATACAAACTGTGTCTATATTCAACAGTTGTAGCATATCAATATACTGGTTGTTGCTTTGGAATGCCCCAGAACATAAAGAACAGTTAGGAGCAATCTTATCAATAAAGTTGTTTGTCCATTCCCATCTATTTTTCATGGGAAGCCTGGCCTTATAGGACCAAAACAACTAGCCATAGAGGACCAGGCAAAGTGCAGATCTTTGTTAAGATTACCAAGTTCTCACCGTTACTTAGGCAGGATCCTCAAGGAGCTGTAACTCGTAATAATAAATGCACAAAAATACTTCAAAAAGCTGTATTGTTTCAACTCACACTCTTTGACACTTTTTGGTTCAAGTCTGGGCATCTTCCTGCATCTAAAAAAGTGCATACAAGCTCCTGTGGTAGGTTTATTTACAATCACTCCCACATTCATTCTCAAAGCATCCTCCCCTAGTAGAAACATCTTGTTTCTGCTCTTTACCAAGCTTCTCCAACCTGTACAGAGTAGTCTATGTGCCCAGAGATTACCTGTGGTTAGTCAAACACTTTCCTTTTTCAGGTTGGAGCATCTGCCAATCCATTATAATAGCCTTCAGTCTGCATTTACAAAACAAAGCAGGGCAAAACCCAAGCTAAAGGAAAAGGAACACAAAACTCACTAAAGAACCTGCCACTTCAGACATCTGATATGTACAAGTGAATTCCCTGAAGGACAGCCCCCCTTCCTCAACACACAAGCAATAACCACAATCACACAGCAGTAATTCATTAGAGAGCAATGAAAAGAATCTCTACACATGGCAGATAAACAATTCAATGATCAAGCAGAACTAAAAAAGCTTCCTTTCCTCTGTCTCCTTTGGCACCACCCCTGCCCTGTGTCTGGACTGCGAAGAATACACATATGGTGACCCATGAGGCAGCTGCTACCGGAAACAGAACAGGTAATACTCAAATCCTTCCTGCCTCTCCCTCAGGAGACTAACTGTGTGCAAGCTGAGCAGAAAGGAAAGGGAGGAGAAAAATGTAAGGAGTCAGCAAACACACTTTCAGGACTCTTCCCCATCGTCATTGTTGCCTCAAACCGACCAACAGGTTCAAGACTTAGTGAAGGACTGACAGTGGGAATTATTTCCTTAAGAAAACAAGATATATTTTCCTGTAAGATAGCCTGATCTCTTTGGCTCCAGAAAGTTTTGAAAGCAGATACATCCCCAAAACCAGAAATTTCTAAGCAAAGTTTTCAAGTTCATTAACAATGATAGCTCCCAAAGTTAGCTGACACCTGAGAGAATGCCAAAGCACTGTTGGCCATCACTAACACTGCCCCTATATGACTTCTGCAACTTATGCAGCTATAAGTCTTAAAAAAAACCCTAACCAAACAATTCAGAGTTGAAGGCTGAAGGCACATTTTCACACCCTGGTGTCACAGGGAGAAATCAAGATGCCCAACTCAGATAACTGGGAACTTTACACATTGATACCAAAAGATTCAGAATACCTGTGTGGCCCAATGAGCCAGCTCTGTCCTGACTGCAGAGGGAGAAACTCAAACCTAGACTTAAAAAAGCACCTTTGCTATGTCACCCAAAACAGAAGCTTTCTAATGAAACTGAGGAATGAGGTTTGACCATGCCAATCAACCTTTGTATCTGCAACAGAGCTGGACACAAACTTTGTGTCAACCATCTGGCTTTTTCAAATGCTCTAATCAAGTTGGTCCAGCACAAAGATCTCTGACGTCTTCTCAAGCATGAGCCATTGGCACTGTTTGGGGTGCAAAACCAGCCCCATCAAACAAGGCTGTCTTCATGGCAGAAATGCAGAGCTTCACTCTCCCTAGGACTGAGAACCATCATGCACACCACTAAGGGACTTCCTGCACTCCACTGTACCCAGGTGCCTGGCAGAAGACGACTACATGTCCAGCTGATGGGGTAATCCTCAGCTCCCCATCTCAGCCTACAGGAAGGACAAAGACCAGAGAGGCACAGGCGAGGTTGGAGGGCAAGCATGCCAAACTGACTCCAAAAGCCACACACTCAAGCAGCACCTAAGAAGGATGCTAAAAACCAAATGCCTGAAGGTCTCCTGGAACAAATCAGCAGCCATCACTTGGTCGAGGTGAGACTGACACCTGCCATCTCCTCAGCTGAACCTCACAGCAATGCCCCCTGCTGCTGCCATTACAGACCCACTAACCTGACACCAACAACCTGCATGCAACTCTATACTGAGTCAAGAGGAAGGGTCATTTGGGAGTTTCTTCACCTAGTGCAGGTGGCCTTGTGACCCTGGCACAAGAAGCAGGAGCATGCTTTTGTCATTTGCTGTGATATGTCGGGAAACATGAACAGAAGAAAGCATAAAACAGGAAGCAACAGATCACCTCATGACTACAGAACAAAGATAAAAATAATCCTGTATAATTTTATCGGTAGGAAACAACCAGAAAGACTGACATATAGTTCATCATCATATTAATGATCTATTGGGAGCAAGGGGCAGATAAACAATTGAGTGCAGAAGAACCAGCCAAAGAAAGGTGGTGTTAGTACCACTGCAGGACACAAGTACAAGGCTTCATCTGCAATACCATGCAAAAAACACATGGCTGAATCACAGCCACAAGTCAGCGAGCGCAACCTCTACTCACTCCTTCCTGGCGACAACCTCCTTCCACTGCTCTTCCCATTTCTCTTCTTATCCATCCCATCTGTTGTTTCTCTTCCTCTCGTCACCTAACAGCCTCAACTTACTTTCATCATATTGCATAGTTTAAGGCTGGGCTGGCCATTAAACAGAGGACAGATGCTCTCTGTTAACCCTTTTCCTCCCCAGAAAGGGAAGGGAAAGACAAAAAGGTAGAGAGGCTTATGGGTTGGAAAAAGTAAAACAGTTTTTATGAAACAATAACAAAAAAGCATAATAATAGAAAAAATAATGATATATTTACAAATATATACAAGCTTATATATCAAGCTCCTCCAATGACCATCACATTACCCCAGATGCTGCAGGGCTGGCCCTGGTAAAGCCCTGGACTGGACCCCACAGCAGATGGGAACTGGATTCAGGAATTCATGGATTGGGATTGAAGGCAGAAGAAACGGACAGAGTCCTCTTTGAATGCCAGCCACAGAAGAAGAGAGGTTGACTCTCATGATCCCCCAAGCTTTATACTGAGTGTGATGCATATGGGATGGAATACTGCATTTGGTCAGGTTTGGGTCACCTGTCCAGCCCGCTTCTTCTGACAGGAGGGTACAGGTCTGACCCTTCTCCCGCCCTTTCATTTCCAGTGCTTAAGAAGTTAGCAGAGCCAAGCAGTAACCTTGGTTTCCATAGGAATAAGTATAAGCAAGAGCCTTTCTGCATACCATTCCTACTGTTACTCCAGCAATAACTATAAACATTGAGCTCTATCACTCCTAGAAGCAGACACTGTCTGAAAAACATGCTGTTTATTTCATAGAGTGCAGTCTCTTAGAAGAGACTTAACTGAAAAGTAGAATTACTAAAAAGAAAATCCACCCCTTATTCCATACCATTTGTGTCATGCTTGTGTCGCTCCTGCTTTTTATCCCCTAGTA
Source organism: Steatornis caripensis (assembly GCA_013398225.1). NCBI lineage: Eukaryota > Metazoa > Chordata > Aves > Caprimulgiformes > Steatornithidae > Steatornis > Steatornis caripensis. The sequence goes on from VZSC01009409.1 coordinate 171,782, forward strand.
CATACATACATACATGAGTTCATTTAGTTCATGATTGCAGGTTTCCATCTATTGTAGCAGTCTTTTGCACACAAGGAAGAACAGACAGAAATCCACATCTCGGTAAAGGAGAAGAGAAGGAGGAGGAAACAAGGAAAACGGGGAAAGATGATGATGCATGGCTAACAGACAGCAAAGGTAATCTCAAATGGTTATACCTTCTACATACACAGTGGAAAACAACTTGACTTTCCCGTCTCCAGTGGAAGCAGGGGCTGTCATTACCAGAATGGCACAAGATGACCACCTCTCACCATGTAAAAGGCATGGATGACAGGAGTTCAGGAAACTTCCTAGTTCACAAGGACAAGCAAGAGCGGCATCAGATAGGGCTATTCAGACACTCCCCCCATCTGAGAAGAACAACTACAAAAGTAGAGGAAATTCCCCAAAGTTTTGTTCTAATGCCACGAAACACACGAATCGTCAGTTTGGAAGAAGGTCAAGTAACTAATCCTGCTTCTAGCTTTACTGTTGATAACACAGGCTACAAATTGAGGAGGAATACCTGTTACAGCTATGCACACAGACATTAAAAACTACTCTACCGTTTCTCTATAAAAACAACTGCTTCACTGACAGTCTAATATTCAAAAGACAACTAGATATCAGCAATAGTATTGAACAATGACCAGTTTTAAGATTTGCAAAGATAAATGTAAACATGGAGAAGTAAAGAAATAGAATGCGTTTTAGTAACATTATTCCAAATAATCCAACATTTGCATTATTAACTATGTATCTCTATCAAGGTAACTGCAGCGCACGCGCTAGTTTAAGACCATACAGATGGTATCTAGTATCTTCCCATATCCTCATGTTCACAAGCGGAAGTTGGTTAACTTTCCTGAAACAGGAAAGTTAGTTTTAGTAAATTCCAGGTGTCTCTTCAAAAACAAGAATTTATTGTACATCACTTTCTAGTGCCATTCTACTGACTGGTAGAGCATTACAGGATGCAGGCATAACCTAGCAACAAAATTTTGCCAGTAGTATCTGCTACATTCTTTCCAAGGACTGTTACCGATCATTATTCTTCGCACTTGACTGCATAATGTTTTAGGATACCTACTGCAAGACACTAGCATTATTTCACTGCCACCTGTGCAAGAAACTCCCCTATCCACTCCAGAAATCTTGGCTTAAAAACAAGTCTTAATTCTCCATTTCTCCCTCAAACAAACATTCTCCCCTTACACTGAGATAAAGTGAAAAATTATCAATTTTTTACCTTGGTTGACCAAAGAATAAGCAAAGGACCAGAACACACAACTACACTTCTAATGGATTGCTGTACTTGATCATATGGTACACTCAGTCACAGAATCTAAACACTAGGGATACACTTGCCTGTTGAATTAAACAGCTACAGAATATAAGGCAACCAAGAACACTGACGTTCTAGGTAAAATGTGACACTGAATATGCTAACACTAAGGAATATATGGTGCTTTTATTTTCTTTACCTAATTTTACAATTTGAGGGTGATATCTTCAATTTCTCTGCAACTTTGAGTAGAACTTTATTATTCTGAAATTTTTTTGTTTTACTTCAAGGAAGTTATGGAGATTCTGATGAATTATATTTGTCTTTGTAAAATATTGCCATCGATTCTTCTTGACAGAGGTTAAGCTGATAAAACCAAGTGTATCCATTATAATAGGAGAGAGCTCCATATATACTCAAACAGTAAGCCAAATGACAAAGAATTACTACTGGAACTCTAAACATTTCAAGTAATTTCACATGCAAGTGAAATACTCACGTAGCAGAGGTAGTAGTAATGCCCTTACTAATCTGAACTGCCTTTACATCCATTTCACTGCTTGAGAAACAGAACATTTATTGAATCAGTGGGAGATGAAATCTAAATGACCTGAAGGTCAGGTGAACTTAGCCACTTTGAGATAGAGCACTGCTATCACAGAAACGCACACACTAACTCATACGCAAAATACCCTCCTCCCCTAATAAGAGGCTGGACAACACGACCGTAACTGGGCACTCTCGACAGAATCCAGCAAAACAACAAACTGAAGGTTTTAACTAGATATAATCCCAAATGAGAAATAGTTCAAAACAGGACACATTAATTTGTTCTTAACTTATTACAGAGCTTGAATGTGCTGTCTGTTTACTTCTAAATTAATCGAAGCTGTAAAACTATCTAATGAAACTAAAAGCCTGAAAAACACTTGAACACTGAAAGAATCAAAGCATTACAATTTCAAAACTTCCATTTTAAGAGTAACAGGCATGTCTGTTGTCCTTGTAACTTGCACACAACCGAGCACATAGAAAACAAAAAGCTATGCAAGAAAGCAAAACTTGTTACAATTCCTTTCCCCTCCAAAATTCTAACAGTTCCTTCGGGCTAGACGTTCACAGGCATTTTTAAGCCTGTACAAAGCAGGGTCCACACCCTCCTCTGACTAGCAATATCAACTCCTTTAATATGTCCCCTCCCTAATATCAGCATTAGCCTTCTAACTAATAAGCATAAACTGGACCAGAAAAAAAACAATTAAAGTTAAAATTTCTTTTTTTTTTTAAAATGACCATGTGAGATTCAAGCCTGGATTAGTTCCTCAACACAGCCTGTCATGCAACTGCCACAGAGATGTCAGGCAGACAGAATAGCTTCTTCGTATGTCAGTGACTGCTTACATCATACATAAAACTACAGCATTATACCACAGGATGTATGTGGCAGATTATGACAGTACAAGTTTACATATACCAGGTGACCCCAAATCAATCATTTACATTGACATTTGGGATTTTGAGTCCTAGAAATAACACGCACAACTAGAAAAATTGGGAAGTATGTGGCTAACGTGTAAAGCAAGTGTTCCACTCATCGCTAGCCAATGCTTTGTGAGGAAAGGAAGACACTGCTTCAGTAACTCCACAGGGCAACAGAGCAAAGCCGAAACGTAAGCAATTTTGCTTTCCAAATTTACTTGCCGGTTGGAGCTCACCCTTACTGTTAGAAGAACGTAACATTCTCCCTGCCAATTAGCTAGTATCACAGGAAACCTATGGTATTCCTCCGTAGAAACCATTGCAGACAACACACCTCTATTTTACTGAGAGAACTCAGAAGCAACCCTCCGATCACCTAAAGGGGCTGAGTTTGTTGAGCTAACACGATGAAGTTGAACACAACCGAAGTGTCTGGTTTATTTTTTCCCCTCCTACTGAAGGACAGCTCCTGGATAATGCACATTTTTTGCAGCGATGAAGGAAACCTACAGAAGTTATTACACAAACTCCCACATTAACAGCAACACAGTACTAAATTTACCAATTAAAAAAAGGGCTTTTAAAAACAACTGTTTAGAGACCTCTGTTTTCATCTACTTTTTGAAGATTTGTAGGTAGGAAGAACCATAAGCAGATGGGTGGAGAGATAAAACAGTCAGACATTACTGTTGTCAGATTTTGCTAACTCCACTGCATGAAGCGAAACACAGGCTCCCTGCCAACAACCAAACCAATTGAAGACATTCTGGAATTTCAGCCTCCATTTCAGACTGTTCTTTCTCATCCAGCAGTTTCAACTCCTTTATGAGGGCTATATCCACCATACCTACACTGAAAGTCTCATGTTTTTTTATCAGCAATTAAAGAATTCTAAGTATTTTTAACCAGTCTGGGACTATCAACTAAAAAACAGAAGTTATCATGTATTTGGTCTGAATATTCCCAAAAGCACAAAGTGTTCTTACTTTAGATGTACAGCACATTTTGGAATTTAAGCAAGCAAAGACAACGATTTAATTTTGGACTACATCAGCCAAAAGCTTGATTATGTGTCCTTTCTTCTCCCAGATAAGAGAGTTTATTATAGTGCATAACCCCCTACTTTGGTAAGTAAGGATTAAGAAGTTACATCTCATCCAAATACCCAATATGTCAATTTCTGACCTCTTGATACAGCTTTCTGAAGATCGAAGTGAATTATTTTTACAGCCAAGGAATAATAAATCAGATATTATATAATTCCAATACAAGAATACTTCTAGTTACGTATTTCTTTCCACTGTAAACTGCATACAAATTTTCTACGTAGCAATCAAGTTTTGCAACAACTTTCCTATCAAGTAAAAATATCTGAAATGACCAGATCACAAAATCAACTCATTACTACATATATATACACACACATATAAAAATACATATCAGAACCACTGTTAGCAGCACACAGAACTTAAACAATCAAAAACCTTTGTATTGGGTTTGCACAGCAAGGTTTTGGTAGCAGGGCGGCTGCAGGGGTGGTTTCTGCGAGAAGCTGCTAAAATGCTAGAAGCCTCCCCCATGTCTGACAGAGCCAGTTCCAGCTGGCTCCAAGATGGACCGGCTGCTGGCCAAGGCCGAGCCCATCAGCCACGGCACCTCTGTGANCCCATGTCTGACAGAGCCAGTTCCAGCTGGCTCCAAG